>OX401420.1:10426789-10616789 GCA_947846245.1 Cerastoderma edule | reverse complement strand
TTCGAACCTTACATCCGGTAACAAGAGAAATAATTTTCCTCTTCTGTTTATACTTTTAATACACATTAAAGCGAATGACATATTGTTGTTGTTTTTTTCTTTCTTTTCTTTTTTATCTCATCGTATACTTTGATACCCACCCTCACCAGTGTTGAGATAAAAATACGAGGATTGAAGTAATTACTTAAACTTAAATAATATAGTTTGATATAGGATTTATCTCCTTTAATGTGCCTTTAAAAACTGGTATTTTATTTCAAAAGTGGTGGTAACATAGCTACATGATACAACTTGACTGGATGCTGGTATGTCATATTAAGAGTGAGGATAGTCACGGACAGCTGCATTATAGATCTTGACTGGATACTGGTATGTCATTGAGAGTGAGGATAGTCACGGACAGCTGCATTATAGATCTTGACTGGATGCTGGTATGTCATTAAGAGTGAGGATAGTCACGGACAGCTGCATTATAAATCTTGACTTGGTGCTGGTATAACATTCAAATTGAATGTGGAGATATACACTGGTAGATACATAGAGACTATGTGGTTGGTGTCCTGGACTTGGGCAGTCCGTCGGGCAACGCGTGGGAATATTATCCGGTGAGCCGAAGGTAAATCGGACAAAATTCTGTAGCCGAGCCCGATAAACTTTCCCTTTCCAAGACACCAACCATATATTCTATATATCCTGTCGCGCGAATTATATTTCATGTTGGAAACTAGAACAAATCGAGTTTTGCTTTATAATTTATTAATGATAAATCTTGACTGGATGCTGGTATATACGTTTTATTAAAATGTGAGGATATTCACAGATACCTACATGTATACCAAAAATAATAGAGAACACAAAAGTTTCAGATATCTTCTTCGCGGTCAGCATAACTAGCTAGAGCTTCTTTCATTAATACTTTTTAACCCTTTACCAAACGCCGAATGTTTGACTGTGCCAAATTGAAAGAGTTTGTAGACGACATTTCAAAATGTGATGAAATTGGAAAATAACCTTCTGGTAGGGCAAAGAAATTTGTGGGGAAAGGAGAAGTTGCTCGTTAAGAGCAATTTCTCCTTTTTCCACAATGATTTTACAGAGTCGTCTGCAACAAACTGGTCAAATGTCGTTATTGTTTGGTAATGTGTTAATATTTTTTAAGCCATTCTTTAACCTTTACTTAAATATCACATGTACTAATCAATACCTATTAAAATGTCCGTCCGTACACATTTCCGTCAGTGGTCGAGTTCAGTCATGAATTTGAGAAACTGTCGTTTTAAACGAAGCAAGCATAACCTTTTAGACCGTCTTTTTATGTCGAAAATAAGCACATATTAGTTCAAACGTAGAGCTAGACAAATAAGTGTACATGGATTTCTGCGGGGCCCAATGGTTAATGTTGTAATGTTTCTCTAGAGGACACGGGTTCGATCCCCGCCTGTACCACTGAGTTCGTGAAAACTTCTTTTAGCGAGACACTTCAGAGCCCAAATATAGCACTGGCAAGTAAGAGGCAATCAGTTTTATGCATGAAAAAAACTGTTGACAATATGTTAAACACCATAAGTAATCAGACCGTTCTATCGGAAAAAATAGAAAACAAGTTGATTTCTCGTATGAAAAAACGTGTTACATTGGCGTACTAAAGTTTGCAAGTACATGTTTCCTATAGACCAACCGAGACGTTGGTGCATTTTATATCGCACGTGTGGCCGATAACGTTTCGGCCGAGTATGGAAAAAGGGAAGACTCCAAATCTTAATTAAGCCATAATAGTTTCGGAACCGTCTTAATGCTATTGCAAACAGGTTAGATCCAGGCCAGCCACCAAGTTTATTGGCGGCTGGCCTGTGATCTAACCTGTTTGCTACTCTGAGTATCTTTCCTCAACAAAACTAGGCAGATATTTAAGGTTTGGGAAAGCAGATGACGCAAAAACCTATTTTTAGAAAATTGCCCCAAATTCTTAGGGTTAAGCCATAGTTGCGGAATCATCGCTGTATAAACGTTCGGTAATGCAAAACTGTGTTTAATTGTTTATGTTTAACCCTTTACCAAACGCAGAATTCTCAACTGTCCCTAATTGAAAGAGTTTGCAGACGACATTTCAAAATGTGATGAAATTGGAAAGTAATCTTCTGATAGTGTAGAAAACATTGTGGGAAAAGGAGAAATTGCTCATTATAAGCAATTCCTCCTTTACCAACAGTGTTTTCCAGAATAGTCTACAACAAAGTGGTCTAATATCGGTTTTGTTTGGTAATAAGTTAAAGTAAACCCTTGCACGTGGTACCAAAGTCAAGCAAATCGCAAACGTGCGCTTCATTGAACTCGTGGTTCGTGATTGAAAGATTTAGCAGAAATGTACGAATTAAAAAAGGGAATTCGATAAAAAATATTCGCTCGTGATTTATCGTCAAATGTGATCAAAACGAGAATATGAATAAAGAAATGCAAAATACTTGCGAACTGCTAGACTTGGCATGCAAAACAAAATGAAATTAGCATCTGAGTATAATACGAAAATAGATCCTGCTAGCTTTAAACAACAAAAGAAAGATGGTGGAGTTCATTCGCACGATGCCACTTCCAATAACTTCTCTAAAGGTAAAACCCATCTCACATGAATCTACCGACTTGTGATTGATACGAACTTCGTTTGAATGAGATAAAATATGCCTCCAAAATGACACACTTTGACAATTTAAGTGAGTTTTTCTCATTTGGTTGATAAAGAGTGGGTGGGGTATGTACTTGACTATGATTTTTTTCTCATTTGGTTGATAGTGTGGGTGGGGTAATGTGAGCTTTTCCATTTGGTTGAAAGTATGGGTGGGGTATGTACATAAAAGTGAGTTTTTCTCATTTGGTTGATAGTGTGGGTGGGGTGTGTACATGAACACTGTTCAACACTACACTTTGAAATTGTTCGGAAATTTGATTGTTTCAGACACAGTATTTTTAACAGATTGTATTATAGTTTGGTAAATATTTTCAAAAGGATATACCGGTATACATAAATATTGTGAGTACTTTATGTTTTCTATTTGAATGTTTGTTCAGTGGCCTAGATAATGGATATATGAGAATATTTTGAAGTATTGAGCATTTCAAAAACTATTGTACAAATCATTTTTTGTGGGTATTCTTAAGGATCTTCTTGAAGCAATTTCTCCTTTGACCTTCTTGAAGCAATTTCTCCTTTGACCTTCTTGAAGCAATTTCTCCGTTGACCTTCTTAAAGCAATTTCTCCTTTGACCTTCTTGAAGCAATTTCTCCTTTGACCTTCTTGAAGCAATTTCTCCTTTGACCTTCTTAAAGCCATTTCTCCTTTGACCTCCTTTGACCTTCTTGAAGCAATTTCTCCTTTGACCACAAAGTTTTCTTAAATCATATGTAGTTGTCTTCTAACAATTGTAGATGGTGAAGCTTGTGTGTTTTAACCCTTATTAGTGCTGGAACTGACTTAATGCTAATGAAAACTAGTAAATTGGTGGCTGGCCTGTGATCTGGTTGCTACTCTTCCTCATCAGAATTCAGCAAATATCTAAGGTTTTGGAAAGCAGATGACACACAAATCTATTTTGAGAAAATTAGCCAGAATTCTAAGGCTTTAGACTCTAACTCTTTCCCTTATACAGAAGTTGTAAAATTGAAAACAATTTGACATAAAATAGAATCCCCTTGTTTCAAATTTTCGAAAAAATCATATTTTCTGTATTACAGATGCTTCATCTACCACCTCCAACAGACTGTATGAAGGACTAAAGGAGTGATGTTAAAGATCAAGCCCACCTTTAGACATCAGTAACACTATGTGAAGAGGGGAGCTAGACTCAGGTGAACACTGGACTGAGTTGGACCCTTACAAAAAGCATCATCACCTGTTACTTAGTGGTAAGTTTTGATTTTTTTTAAAACATTACCTAACATAAACGACATTTGACCAGTTTGTTGCAGACGACTCTGGAAAACATTGTGGGAAAAGAAGAAATTGCTCTTAACGAGCAATTTCATCTTTTCCAACAACGTTTTCTGCCCAATCAGAAGATTGTTTTTTCTATTTCATCACATTTTTGAAACCTCGTCTGCAAACTCTTTCAATTTGGGACAGTCGAAAATTTGGCGTTTGGTAAAGAGATAAAGTGAACCTTTAGCCTTCTTTAGAATTACAAATGACTTGAACACGTCTAGTTGAAGTCATCTTACAACATTCTTTCAAAGGATAATTTGGCTCAGTTTGAACAAATTATTTTTTTCTCAGAATGGTTTTAATAGTTAAAAATTGGTTTCAATGCCACCTATCTCAGATATTCCAGAAGAAAGAATGAATCAACCCTGAGAATGCTGGGTAATTATCTCAAAATAGTTTTGTGTGCCGTCTGCTTTCCAAAACCTTAAATATATGCTTAATTTTGATGAGAAAAGATACTCAGAGTAGCAAACAGGTTAGATCACAGGCCAGACACCAATTTACTTGGTGGCTGGCCTGGATCTTACCTGTTTGCATAGGCATGAAGCCAGTTCCAGCACTATAAGGGTTAAATCCTGTGATTGACCTCAGCTTAATTCTGACTAATTTCTTTGAAAACATTTTTTACAAAAGAGGGTTTCCCTGTGATGAGAATACTTTCTATAAATCACAAGTTTTGTGGCTCGATGAGAAAATTTGAAAGGCAAAATAAGATGTCATTTAAACAATACAGTTATTGTTTAGATGTTTGATTTTCAATTAAAAGTAACTATTGAAAGCTTAATTAATTCAGGAAGAGTCAATTTATCTAAGTTTGTACAGTCTGTATGCTGTAGATATCAAAAGCGTTATTGTGCTTTTGGATTAAAATACATGTTAATGCAATGTATGCACATTTTAAAAGGACCATCTCATAGATTGGAAATATTTCAAATGAATTGTCTTCTACCGATAAAATGACAACATTGATAAGACTAAATGATTGGCAGCTTCCCAACCCAGTTTATAAGAGTACAGAAAAGATACTACAGTCAAGCCTCAATTATCTGGTCTTCTTTAATTTGGATTATTCGTCATCCGGACAGAATATGTAAGGAAAGGTTCTTACCTTCATTTATTTTACTGCTTAATCCAATGTTACCCAGTGCAGTGTAATGAAAGGTGTTGATTGTTTGTAAATCAGTCATTTTGTCAGTTAACTGGTATTACCTAATTGTAATCATGGTCGCATGCAGAAAGTCGAGTTTGTATAAAGTGCTAATTTGCTGTATAGACAGTGGTCAGGAGACAATGTCTGGCAATCATTCTCAACTATCACATATTTTTTTACTTCATAGTAATTATTATGACACACAGTGCATAGGTAAACATTTCAGTGGAAACTTGCTGATTCTTTATTCCGTTCATACGGGCATTACTCCTGGGAATGAAAGTGTCTGGATAAACGAGGCTTGACTATAGATCTTTTATAACGCAGATATTACAAACTGGTATACAAGTTTTATTGCCTAAACAATAATCTAAACTAATAATAAGCGGTGTTATTTTTAGATGCCTTTGTCATATGGATGTTCGGAAATATTTCACTGCTCTTGTCACATGTGACCTTAGCAAGGTGCAAGAGAAGGAATTTCTGCATTTATTTCTAAATCAGCTTTTCCATGAAACCACAGACAGGCATGACGGCTAACTCACATTATTTGACAAAATTACAGAATTTTAGCAACTCAGAAGGAAAAAATTGAAAATTGTGTTTGGTTTAGTGACAATGATTGGTTTTATCAAAAACTTAGCGTTTATAACTCCCAGAGTACAAATCTCTGAGTTAGTCCTTTTAAACGATCTAACTTTGCTTCCAATCACTATTCTTCATTGGATATCATGTAACAGAACAGCTGTTGGTCAATTTTAAAGAAAATGAATTTAAACTTCCAAATATCCTTACATCTGTGGACAAGGACCTTTAATATTCTGATGTTCTTTTACTTATCACACATATGAAGATAACTTTCAATTTCATCTATCTTAACCCTTATTACTGGGTAACTTTCTAAAAACAGATTTTTGTTGTGTTGTCTGCTTTCCAAAACCTTAAATATCTGCTTAATTTTGATGAGGAAAGATACTCAGAGTAGCAAACACGTTAGATCACAGGCCAGTCACCAAGTAAATTGGCGACTGGCCTGTGATATAACCTGTTTGTATTAGCATAAAGTCAGCTCCAGCACTTTAAGGCTTATATTACTCAAATACTCAAAACAGAGAAATTTGATTTCTACATATAACTTCTTATCGGAAAACCTTGTTTCAAAAGAAGCTTTTCCTTGTGGTAAGCAAACTTTCCATCAGTGGCAATGCTTTCCTTGACCCATCCCTTGAGAATGCAGTTTGAATCTGGTCCAAATGAAAAGCAACAGCAGAGGACAAAACAATAAGAAAGAACAACAACAATTTTTTTTATTGATGAATTGTGATGAAGCAATAGATTTCCCATTAGTTGGAATTCATCCTTTTACCACAATGGTTTCAAAAGTCTTCTTTGCATTTAGAATGGAGTAAGGGGTAATTGGGGGTACCCGTATTTGGCAATGTTTTTGAGCTTTTCCCTGTCTCTGTCACAAATGACAGAATCAGCCTTCGAAGTACCTCATGTTTGTATCATTGTAAGTTAACCCATTACCAAACAATAATAGCATTTGACCAGTTTGTTGAAGACGATTTTGGAAAACATTGTGGGAAAAGGAGAAATTGCTCTCAATGAGCAATTTCTTCTTTTCTCACAATATTTCTGTCCTATCAGGTGATTGTTTTTCAATTTCATAACTTGTTGAAATGTCGTCTGCAAACTGTTTCTATTTGGGACAGTCAAAAATCTGGTGATTGGTAAAGGGTTAAGGAGACGGTGCTCATAATAAAAAAAAAATCCTTTTTGTCACTGAGACTTTAACCAAATTTCCGACTGTCCCAAATTGAAAGAGTTTGCATACCACATTCCAAAATGTGATGAAATTGAAAATAAGCTTCCAATGGGGCAGAAATTATTTCCTCATTTTCCCACAATATTTTCCAGAGTTGTCGGCAACATAATGTTCAAATCTCGTTATTGTTTGGTAATAAGTTAACTCCGTTTTTTATTGAAATCGATTTGTCTCTACAACAATTGACATTGGATACAATCGTAACTTCTCAGGCATTTCCGTGAACTGAGAAATACATCTACGTATACAAATGTATTCCTCAACGGCTTATAACACATTTCCTATAAGGGTCTATGTTGAGTAGTTCAATGTATATGGAGGTGTTTAAAACATCATTTAAAACCATGGTCAGTTACAATTTATTTTATTTTTATTTTTTTCATATGGGTTTTACATCACATCAACATTATTTCAGTTATGTAGCGATGCCCGACTCTTAATGATGGAGGAAAACCCCATACTCAACTGCCCACAATGGCTGGTCAAGGTGGGTAGAACCATCGGCATTCCGTAAGTCAGTCGGGAGACTGCCTCTCATGAAAATCCACATCCCTCTCAGGATTTGAACCCACGCGGAGAGGGGCCATGTGATTTCAAGTTCTGTACTCTAACCACTAGGCCACGGAGGCCCCTTACAATTTATTTAGTGAAATTATAATTAGATTACTGTTCAGCTATCGCTTTTGACATTCTCATTTGAAAACGAAAGTACAACAGAAAAAGCGTGCACGAAGCAATATGGCAGCTTCAGAATGACATTTGATATTGTCTGCTTCATGTAATTGCTTCAAATTACGGGAACAATAGTTTTGTCAAAAGGTTTTAATGTTTTCTGCTAAAGATAATTCAAATTGGGCTTAACCAAATGACCAGTGCGTTGAAGACAACTTTAGAAAACATTGTAGGAAAAGGACAAATTGCTCCCAACGAGAAAGCCTCTCGGAGAGATTTGTTACTTTGCAATATTGCTTATCTCAATATAAAAATTAGATGGAATGTTGTTTAAAACTTAATACAAAGTTTAAGCATAAGGTGTTTAATATATTAAATTAGATGGAATGTTGTTTAAATCTTAACGTAACGTTTAAGCATAAGATGCTTGGTAAAGCCCTACACTGTAACTTAAGTGTTTGAACTTAACATATGAGTCAATGCATGCATGGTTCCATTTCTGAGTTCTAGAAAAGGGGAAAAGTCAGAAACATTAACATGTGGTTATCCCAAACCTAGCCAAATCCTTTATTGTGGGTTGGGTACTCATTAGAATGATCTCTTTGAGAGGTTATGATCAGAAACTACTTTATAGCTTTTGCTTTGAGATGAAATAAGTGTCCTGCGTAATCCAGTGGTCAAGTTAGTGGACTTAGAACTCAGAGTTCTTAGGTTCGAGCCCTACGGACACCTCTGTTTTCTTGGGAGTGATCTTTGGCAAGTCACTTCAGAGCCTTAATCTAGTACTGGTGGACTCAGGAAAGCTGTTACATGACTAAAAAATTGTTGATATGGCGTTAAACACTATTTCAAAAAAAGTGAGATAAAATAAAGTTAGCAAAGGAAATACCACCATCTTCTAATAAACCTCACTGTCACATTTCACCAAACATTTGTGCAAGTCAAAACTAATTAACATTGAAAATAATTGTAAACAGAAGTAAAATAATACATTGTGACATGTCATTGTAGGTGTCTTGGAGAGATAATACCAATGATGAGTTACTTTGCAATACTGCTTTACTCAAATTTGAAATAAGAATAGAACTTTGTTTTAAACTTGCAGAAGTTCCGAGCACAATGTAGCTTGTAAAATGCTCCCCTGTTCCTTGTTTCAAAAAGATGGGTATTTTTACATTATAAGATTGTCAGACATCCTTTACATATCACAGAAAGATTACTGTAGCAAATTTAAGGCCTTGCTTGGAGAATTTCAGTTGTGAGGCTTCTTCTAGTATTACATGGTTAGAAGTTTGCTCTTTCTGCGCAAATGTATTCAATGACAGATTACCACTTATAGTGCTGGAATCAATTTCATGCTTATACACACAGGTTAGATCCAGGCCATGTGAACATCAAAATCGGCTAAGGTGGCAGTCTTAAAACTTTGGGGCCTCAGGTTAAAGCTCCACTCGGTTTTTGTGATAGTTTCCTTTGGCAAGACACTGCAGAGACCTAGCTTAGTACTGGTGAATCTGAAATCACATAGCCCCTCTCCGCGTGGGTTCAAATCCTGATGAGGGATATGGACTTTCATGAGAGGCAGTCTCCCGACTGACTTACTGAATGCCGATGGTTCTACCCGCCTTGACCAGCCCTTATGGGCAGTTGAGTATGGGGTCTTCCTCCATCATTAAGAGTCGGGCATCTCTACATAACTGAAATAATGTTGATGTGATGTAAAACCCATATGAAAAAAAAGGACTGGTGAATCCAGGATATAAGGTGTGATATAGCTGGAAAATGGTTGACGTGGCTTAGAGTGCGATAAAAAAGAAAAAAATTCAACACTTGATGATTGTGTAAAGGAAGAACTTTGGGCCTTCTTTATTTTAACCTTAATAGTGCTGGAACCGACTTCATGATTATGCAAACATGTTGTTATCCAGGCCTGTCGCCAAATTAATTGGTGGCTGGTCTGTGATCTAACCTGTTAACTACTCTGAGTATCCTTCCTCATCAAAATTGAGCCGATATTTAAGGTTTTGGAAAGCAGAAGACACAAGAATCTTTGAATCCTTAAAAGCATACTAGCAAGCAGAAAAACTGTAAAACTGGGTAAATAAAACTGGGTAAATAAAACTGAGTTATAAATTATGAAGAATATGTTGAAACATAACAAAATACCACAGGATCATGACAATATAAAGTCTGCATTATCTATGTTTCAAAGTGCTATTTTCACAAAATTATGTACCCACCAATTTAAATGCATTGTTTACATTTGTGTAACATCTAAAATAGCAAATAGCACTCGGATTAATGTGTTGTAATCACCAAGTTAGAAAAATCATGGGAAACATATAAAAATACTATCATTTATTGAATGCCAACAATGCGAACGTTCAAGATGAACAATTTCTCCTGTTTCATTGGTTCCCAGTCTTTCTCACCTGACCTTGTTTTATCACAAACTTAATCTTATTCGATCTTTTAAAAGCTTCATGTGAACATGTTACTGTCTCAGTTCTTCTGTATAAAGGAATTTTAAGACTGTTTAGTTAGTTGTCAATTATTCTAGAACATTCAAAATTTAAAAGTAACTGAGCACAAGTGTTGCTTTAAGCTTAAGGTCAAAGGGACATAACCTTATGTTGAATTATTAATCTTAGTTTGACAGAGTTATGCTCCCTAATGATTTAAACCCTTCAACAAAATTAATGAACTGACTCTTATCAGTCAAAGTATATGGAAACAAGTGTGTGTTCTTGTTGTATAAGTTTGTTAAAAATTTAAGTCGTCTACATTAAAAGTGGGAAAATTCAAAAATACGTGTTTCTCTCAATACCCATGTACCAAAGTTGCTGAAATGGTGTTAATTCTGTTTAAATTCATTGTTGTTTGTCCCTTTATGTTTAATGTAGAGAAACGTTAAGATAAGAATTGCTAGATTCCAGAGTCATTTAGGATGGTTTAATCTTAGATGAAACTTTACTAAAGCTACTCAGATGGTTTCAATTTGCAAAATAGTATTAACTGTCCCAAATTGAAGGAGTTTCCAGACGACATTTCAAAATTTGATGAAATTGTGAAATAATCTTCTGATAGGGTAGAAAACATTGTTGGAAAGGGAGAAATTCCTCAATATGAGCAATTTCTTCCATTCCCACAATATTTTCCATAGTTTTCTGCAACAAACTAGTAAAATGTTGTTATTGTTTGGGAAAGAGTTAAACAGTAATTCTCGTACTTGGGCAAGCCAATGTATCTTAGATTTTGATAGGGAAGAAATTCCATGTTGTTTCCCTGGATTCAGCAACAATCAGAAAACAGTTTGACTGGAACGTCCTTTGGATAACTCTATACAAAGGTTGCTTGAATTATTTTGATTATTAAAATGAAAAGAAAGAAAAATGAAAATTTAAAATAAAAATAAAATAGAAATACACAAACATTAGGGAAAAAGATGGGTTAGTTATTTGGCTTTACATGATGAAACCTTGCCTTGCCACCGCAGCAATCTATGGAAACCACTGAGACAAAAAGATAAATTTCTCATGATGAGTAAATTTATCTTTTTGTCACTGTGATTTCAACCAACTACATGTAACTAATTAAATGTTTTTCTCATATGCTTTTTTTTGACAGCTGCTGTTGTGTTCAATTAAGCCAGTTCTTAATGCCCTTTACCCTTAGAATGCTGGGTAATTTTCAAAAAAAAAATTGTGTCATCTGCTTTCCAAAACTTTAAATATTTGCTTAATTTTGATAAGGAAAGATACTCAGAGTAGCAAACAGGTTAGATCACAGGCCAGCCACCAATTTCCTTAGTTGCTGGCCTGTGATAAAACATGTTTGCATAAGCATGAATGTGGTTCCAGTACTGTAAGGGTTAAGAAATCAATGCAAATGAAATTTGATAGAATCCCATACTGTGTTTGAAAGTTCCTTTTAATTATTTATCATTATTCGAGACTATGTCACATATCAAGAATAAAGAAGGCATATGCCTTTTTCATTTGTAATAGTTGTTTGAACAAGCCAGAAAGTCTGACTGGGATTTGAACCCAGAACCTCCTCAGAAATACTGAGATGCTCTTACCAGTTGAGCTATTGGACTAGATTCTAGCTATACAATTTTGTGTTTCCCAAGAAAAAGCATTGTACAAGAGATGGAATAGTAAAGTTCTAAAAGTTACATGGCTTAGTAAACTTCTATTGGTCCTTACAATGCTGGAATCGACTTCATGCTAATGGAAACAGTTTAGATCCAGACCAGCTGCCAAGTAAATTGGTAAATCTAACAATGTTTTCCAGAGTCGCCTGCAACAAACTGGTCAAATGTCATTAATGTTGGTAATGGGTTTAACAAGTTTAAAGTGAGAAAATTTAGAAAAATGGAATTAATTAAAACAGCCAATATCATTTTTTATAGCATTTGCTTGAGCAAAGATAATCAGCTGCACAAGTTGCATTCATGATGGAAAGGGATTAATGAAAAGTAGCAACTTATGGATTGGATTTTATATTTAATTTGATTGCTGAAACTGCATAGCAGCTGAACTGTTATATGATATACACGGAACAAAAGTAATTGGAAACAGAATTTAATAGTTTGTAATTCTTTAAAATGTGTATTCAGTGAATAAACAAGTATTTTAATCCAAAAGTGTGACATTGCTTTTGAAATATACTGCATATAAACATTACTTCCCTAGATAAATTGATGCTTAATCATGAATTAATCATGCTTTTAGAAGCTACTTTTATTTGTGTAGTAAATAACAACAACAAAAAGTATTTTTTTTACAATTTGTATTGAATTTTTAAATGTTGTCTTCTGTGAACAAGGGCCTTTTCAAACCTCAGCTCTAGTTAAGGCCAGTCAAATGTTTATATGAGACAATGAACTCAATTTGCATTCTTTTCTCTTTCCAGGATTACGAGGCATGTTTGAGGGATACTATCCAATACCACTTGATGAAGAAGTACATCAACTCACCAAGATGTCCGGATGATGAACCAGATGAGCATCTACAACATACTGGAGCTGCATTTTGATGTGTAGTGAAATAAAAAGACTTTCTAAAGACAATAATGCGATGTTTTGAGACTCTTTCCATCAAATAGTGGAATAATATTTCTTGTGCATAGTTTCTCCAATGATGACGATCCAAACGAGCGCCACTATCACAAACAATAACAAGAATAGTGATTTTAAGTGTGGTGACAAACATGGATTTTTATTGAATTCTAAACTGTGACATTAATTTATCACTAAAATGCTCTTGTAAATATGAATTATCTCCCTTCCCAGTGATGATATAACCGTATACTAGATGGCAAGCAAACAAATATTCTCTCTTAAACCCATTACCAAACAGTAACAACATTTAACCACTTTGTTGCAGACAACACTGGAAAACATTGTGGGAAAAATATGAATTATCTCCCTTCCCAGTGATGATATAACCGTATACTAGATGGCAAGCAAACAAATATTCTCTCTTAAACCCATTACCAAACAGTAACAACATTTAACCACTTTGTTGCAGACAACACTGGAAAACATTGTGGGAAAAATATGAATTATCTCCCTTCCCAGTGATGATATAACCGTATACTAGATGGCAAGCAAACAAATATTCTCTCTTAAACCCATTACCAAACAGTAACAACATTTAACCACTTTGTTGCAGACAACACTGGAAAACATTGTGGGAAAAGGAGAAATTGCTCATAACGAGCAATTTATCCTTTTCCCACAAGGTTTCCTACCCTATCAGAAGATTATTTTCCAATTTCATCACCTTTTGAAATGTCGTCTGCAAACTCTTTCAATTTGGAACATTCGACAATTTGGTGGTTGGGAAAGAGTAAAAAATTGTAGACATTTTTTGTAGTTTTGAATGCAACAGATAGTAGGGACGGGACAAAATTACTGAATGATTGAGTTGTATGTAAAACATTGCTGGAAATGAGCAAATTTTGCTTGTTGCAAGAATTTTGCCTTTACCTACTATGCTTTACAATGAATTTCTCTTAATAGAAGTTAAAAATCATAAATTCATTGATTACTTAAAAAGGTATTTAGAGTCATCTATAAAAGAGTTGGTTATTTTGCTTGAAATGATACAGTTTGTTTGTCCTTTCTGGAGAACTAAATGCTCTTTGGAAAGTTATTGTGATCAATCCGTGTCTGCTGTGATCTTCATCAAGCATAGGATGTTCTTATGTAAGAGATTATATTGTAGGTACACTTGAAACTAATTTTGTAGGCTGATATTGGTCCAATGTAGGGATGGGAACGAATATTCGAATATTCGAATAGCGGGTCGAATATTCGAATAGCAAAATAGTATTCGAATATTCGATTTTAATGAACCCATATTACTGTATGTTTACCATAAATTTTATTCAAAAATAATGTTGTTTTATTTTCATTTCCTTCCTCTAAACCGATCCCAAATATCCAAGAACGTGCCTAGCTCCCAGGTGCAGTTACGGTGTTTTTACAACGTATGTCACACAGTAAAACACCTGTGACAAATTACCACATCTTTTGACAGTTTGCAAAACGATTAATTCCTAAGTGTGAAAATAGTCGATTTTAAGCCGCTAAATCTAACACCTTAATGATCTGCACTTGCTCCTTATTATCCAAAACAAGTCAATCACGCTAATTGACAATTGTCAGTGTCAACCAATCACGTAGCTTGTTTGTCGTGAAATTAAACAATTACTCTTTCAATAACCAATCGTAATCATGATTGCATATGCACGAAGACCAATCAAATAATGTGTTAGAAAGCATATTTTTCTTCAGAATAATTTGTCAAACTTATTTTCATTCTAATTTCTACATCTATTCGATAAACATCACAATGTCTCCATCACGTGTCTGGAATTACTTTACTCGTTCTGCCGACAAGTCGAAGGCGACCTGTAACCTGTCTAACCAGGACTTTGTATCAAGAATACAACATCCAACCTACTGAATCACTTGAATGGCAAGCATCCATCCGAAACAATGGTTATTACTGCTTTGATATTGCATGCTTGTACATGTATACAGATATCGGCTATACACAAAAGGTTTGAAAGAGGACTAGTGTACTAGTATTCGGACATGCAGACATTCGGACATCAAAACGAATTCTAAAATCGAATATTCGAATATATTCAAATAGTTCTAGTCGAATATTCGAATAGTGATTTCACTATTCGTTCCCATCCCTAGTCCAATGTAGAAAGCATATTTTACCATATTTGAAGTAGTTGTTTAATATCTAGGAAGAGTGAATAATGTTGTCTGATGTTAGTACTAGTTAATCAACTAGGAAAAGTCAATTGCATATCGAGGGTTCAATGCAATATTATAGTAAGTGCTTCATGTTTATGAAGCACTTACTATAGTCTTGCATTGAACCGTTGATATTGATATACATTTATCCACATCATCATAATGCACGCTAAATGACCTTGGCTGTCGATGCACCTTAAAACACCATTCATTCATTCTTGATACTGTTTCAAGGTGTCATCTTCAGTTGTTTTGAAACAGTTGTATTGGATGAGATTATTCTTATTTACCCCAATTGATTGCTAAGTGTATTATAATGTGTAAGATCTATGCTCAAGATGAGCGCTTACATAAAGTATTGCACCAAACAATCTTTGAATATTATATCCTAAAGTCTTTTTAGACAGAAGTCTACTTGAGCTTTTCAGCCAAAATATTTGATTAACTTGGATAAACTAATCTGTCCCTGAATCTTAAGCTAAAAGTGAGCAAAACATGGTTTTATTGAGGCAGGCCTGTCTGATTTGTTTAACCCATAGAATGTAATTTTCTAAAAATAAATGTTTGGGTCATCTGCTTTCCAAAACCTGCTTATCTGCTGAAATTTTAATAAGGAAAGATACTCAGAGTAGCAAGCAGGCTGGATCACAGGTCAGCTGCCAATTCACTTGGCGGCTGGCCTAGATCCAACCTGTTTGCATAAGCATGAAGTCGGTTCCAGCACTGTAAGGGTTAGATTTTTAAATTCCCATACACAGCACTTTAAGCAATTGTAATAATTTATCCTTGCATAGTAACCTTTGCTTGGGGCATATGAAAGGTTTGAGAATCCTCTGCCATAGCATAAATATTTGGTCTTTTTGCATTGCTTTGAAAACTTGGTCATTGCACAACAAGTTAGAGAAAATAAGTTTGAGGAAACTTGGTCATTGCACAACAAGTTAGAGGAAACTTAGTTTGAGGAAACTTGGTCATTGGCAAAATAAACCTGAGGAAATCTAGTAGTTATACAATAAGTTTGAAAAAAAACAATCTAGCTGTTACACACTGAATCTTAGAAAGTTTTGTCATCCACACATGCTTATGAAAGTCAAGCCATTGCACATTGAATTTGAGAGAATCTGGTCATGAACTTTATATTAGAGAAAGTTGCTTGTTGTGCAATAAGTTTGAGATGATTTGGTCAGAGTAGAACTATTCAGTTTGAGAATATTCTATTATTGCACATTAATATTGAGAATATTTGAGAATATCTGGTCATTTACAAAATGCTAAGAGACTTTCTATGTACTCTTGCATTGAAGCCATTGAATCAAGTTGTTAACCGGAAATTATTTTGAAGACATAATTGCATTTTTCTAGGAGAAAGGCCTGCCTCTTGATGTTTTTTATGTATTTATGATTATTGTTGTATTTTGCCATTGTATTCTATCATGTATTTGTGGTCCTCTGAAAGCATGAATTGAGCTCTACCAAGATTTGGGTTTTCATTCAGTGTCAGTATTGCTCAATGGTAGATAGAAGACTGTTTGAATTGTTTTGGCTACTTGTTGCAAGCAAACCTTAATTTGTTCTGACTTGATTCTTACTTACTCTGAATCTTCTCTGTAAAAGTTTGTTGTCTCTATGGAAGAATGGCTTGAAGCTAATGTGCTTACTGGAAACCAGGTGTATATTTGATCATTAAAATGGGTACCAACAACACAGGATCCACTGTGTAACTTGTGATAGAAATGACTAGACAGTTCAGATATTTGGTTCATCATAAGGCTTCTTTTTTTTCAATTTTGAATAATAACATTGTATAACTGCTTCTTTGACTTGATATAATTTAGGGGATGCTTTACATGCGTCTTAATTAATAGCAAATGTTTTTGAGCTGTGAATTTAATTATAATGAAACAAAATTGTTTTAATACCATTGAACAAATTATCGTATTCTGTAGCTGTGTACCATCCGAAATAATTATCTAATTAACATCTTAGAATTTTTTTTATATTGATATTATTTTGTAAAACAAACAAAGATATATATTAGTGTCATTTGAATAAAAAAGAAGAGAGATCATTGAAAATCCAAAGCATAAACTTTCTCCTAGTTTTTCAAGCAATTCATTTCAAAGTAAAAATAGCATCATAATGCGGGCTTAATGACCTTATTTTAAAGCATCATTCATTCATTCATTCATTCACTGAAAGTAGAAATATTTTCTTTTTAACTATCAATAGCTGTAAACTGACAGTTGTTCTTCAATCTTAACGCTAATCCCTCATAGTATGACATGGCAGTAAATTATTGATTTGAAATTATTTGAAACAATCTTTTCTCAATACATTGATGGATACTGAAGTAAAATGTACAGTATGTAACAAACCATGATAATTCCTTCTGTCAGTTTTTGCATTACTGCTACTTTAATCAGAAACCTGTCTGTCCATTGTACTATAACTGTAACTTCCAAACTTTAAAACCATGATAATTCCTTCTGTCAGTTTTTGCAGTACTGCTACTTCAATCAGAAACCTGTCTGTCCATTGTACAATAATTGTAACTTCCAAACTTTAAAACCATGATAATTCCTTCTGTCAGTTTTTGCAGTACTGCTACTTCAATCAGAAACCTGTCTGTCCATTGTACAATAACTAACTTCCAAACTTTAAAACCATGATAATTCCTTCTGTCAGTTTTTGCAGTAATGCTACTTTAATCAGAAACCTGTCTGTCCATTGTACAATAACTGTAACTTCCAAACTTTAAAACCATGATAATTCCTTCTGTCAGTTTTTGCAGTACTGCTACTTCAATCAGAAACCTGTCTGTCCATTGTACAATAATTGTAACTTCCAAACTTTAAAACCATGATAATTCCTTCTGTCAGTTTTTGCAGTACTGCTACTTCAATCAGAAACCTGTCTGTCCATTGTACAATAACTGTAACTTCCAAACTTTAAAACCATGATAATTCCTTCTGTCAGTTTTTGCAGTACTGCTACTTCAATCAGAAACCTGTCTGTCCATTGTACAATAACTAACTTCCAAACTTTAAAACCATGATAATTCCTTCTGTCAGTTTTTGCAGTAATGCTACTTTAATCAGAAACCTGTCTGTCCATTGTACAATAACTGTAACTTCCAAACTTTAAAACCATGATAATTCCTTCTGTCAGTTTTTGCAGTACTGCTACTTCAATCAGAAACCTGTCTGTCCATTGTACAATAACTGTAACTTCCAAACTTTAAAACCATGATAATTCCTTCTGTCAGTTTTTGCAGTACTGCTACTTCAATCAGAAACCTGTCTGTCCATTGTACAATAACTGTAACTTCCAAACTTTAAAACCATGATAATTCCTTCTGTCAGTTTTTGCAGTACTGCTACTTCAATCAGAAACCTGTCTGTCCATTGTACAATTACAGTAACTTCCAAACTTTAAAACCATGATAATTCCTTCTGTCAGTTTTTGCAGTACTGCTACTTCAATCAGAAACCTGTCTGTCCATTGTACAATAACTGTAACTTCCAAACTTTAAAACCATGATAATTCCTTCTGTCAGTTTTTGCAGTACTGCTACTTCAATCAGAAACCTGTCTGTCCATTGTACAATAACTGTAACTTCCAAACTTTAAAACCATGATAATTCCTTCTGTCAGTTTTGCAGTACTGCTACTTCAATCAGAAAACTGTCTGTCCATTGTACAATAACTGTAACTTCCAAACTTTAAGAGCTTTGTCAAGAAGTTTTAAACCAATTGAAGTTTGAATAACAATGACTTGATGGATACTGTTTGTTTGTAAGGGTTTAACATTGCTTCAATACTATTTTGGTTACAATGCCAAGTTTAAATAAGTCAGAATGACAATAATAAATTGCAACTTCAAATTCTTATTCATTTTTATCAATCAAATACTTTTTAGCATGTAAATATTTCAATGTAAGTTCATCCACATCATCATAGTGCTAGCTTAATGACCTTAGATGTCTATGCGCCATAAAACACTTTTCATTGATTCATAAAGTTTAACAATGAACACTAATGAAATAGGTGTAAGTAGTCAGTGAGTTTGAAATGAAAAGGTTGTGAAGTCTTAGTAATGAAATACCATGATGCTTCCCTGAATCTACAGACTGAAGTTAAATAATTTTAGAACTGGTGAAAAGAGCATCAGGGAATTTATTTTCATTCAATTCAATAATAACAAATCATTGGCCATACTTGCTTTGAGCATTTATCAGTAGGCCATGATTATTAAAATAATTCAACCCTTTTTTTCACTGTTAAACATTTTACTGTGGCGTGTCCTAAGGCAAGGCACTATGCCATTATCAAGTACTGGTGGATCATCCAGGCAGAATATTCTTTTGAATTATTACAATAAAATAATAAAACCAGTCTAGTCCTGATATTCAGCTTACAATAAAGGGAAGTAATTTTCTGTTTCATTCATTCAGTATCATACATTGGCAAATATTTAGCTTACAACAAAGGGAACTAATTGGCATTTACTGCAACATTAATATAGTCATAACAATTTCATATAGAAGTAGTTTTAAATTTTAATAGTAAAGTTAAACCTATGATGATGATTAAGAATTATAAAAGAATACTTTAATTAACTGAAAGGGGAACCATCAATTTTATTTTGGCAATTGTAAGAATCAATCTTTTTTCTGTTCTAAGGAACTTTCTAAAAAAAGAAGTAAAAAAAATTAATCCGATGCAATACTGATTCATTTCTTTTATAACTATTAATCTTTTATAAGAAATTGTTCTCTATGAGCATTTCTCCCTCAATCACAATGTTTATATATGCCACCATATTAGTTGAGAGGTTCGAAAGTACATTTTTGTTAATGGAAATCAGGTTGCAGAGGCTGGTCTGTGATGACAACCTCAATCTTACTGGAGTTATTTCATTTATTCTTAATTGGGGGTTAATGTCATTTTCAACCCATTTCAGTTATATTGTGGTGACAGTTCATGTGTCAATAAGACTGTTACCGGTTCTGGGAAAATTTTTATTTGTCCAATAGATTTAAAATTCATAGCCAATGATTAATTGAGGAGTTAAGAGAGACAAATAAAGTTTGCAAACTCTTTTGCCAAACTGATTTTTATGTCTCCATTAAGGTAATGCGATCAAAGGTTTAGCATAGACAATAAAATAGGGTTGCTAAAGTAATTAAGGTTAGCAATAATTAAATACCAAACTATTTAATTAATTTGTGGGTAAACACTTGTTTCAACATTTTTTCAGTTTTATTATGGCAAGAGTTTATCAACATGATACCTCAGATCTATTAAGGGCAATGGTATCTGTCTAAACAGTTCATGTACACAATGCGTGATTTATAGGAAAGTTAAGATAGTCAAACCACAAAGTTTACCAATTCCTCTTTTGCAATTATGACTTTAAAATTTGTTGGTAATAGGAAAAAGGATTGAAGGTAAAGCATAGAAAATAAAATAGGGTTACTAGAATTAATTGGGTAATTGATAAATCAAGTGAATATCAAAACTTGAGATAATTCTATTTGAAACACACTTGATGATGAGCAGCTGGCTTTTGACTTAATGTTTGTCATCATGTAAGTTAAAGGATTTATAGCAAATTTGCGTTCATGAAGATAGCCTTACACATACTGATCTGAGATGACAATTTCAATCTCATTGGATTTCTTTTATTCGATATGGGTTAACACCATTTCAACTTGTTTGCAATCATATTGTGCTACCTCAAATCCTTCTGTAAACTATAGCTTTCCTAAAGTAATAAGAGACTTGTTCGTATTTTGATGTTTACATAACACAATGAAAACACAGCGCTAGTCCGCATTTATATACATGTAGATTATGTTATGTATCATAGTATGTTTGAGCCTCTATACATTGAGTTATCTAGGACAATGTTATCTCTAGGGTTTAATTTATAGCCATTGCTAAATAGGAGACTTGATGGATGAAGTTTGCAAATTTCTCTTTCACCATGTTTTTTAATGTTGTCTGTGTTAGGGTAATGGAATCAACCGTTTAGCAAATATAAGAAAATAGGGTTTCTAAAATTAATTAGATAATTAAGAAAAACATTTCAACTTTTGTTCAGTTACATTGTGGTGAAAGTTTTGGGGCAATGTAAATTGTTTAATAGGTTTTAAATTCATAGCCAATGATTTAGTGGAGTTATGAGAGACAAATTAAGTTTGTAAATTCCTCTTCTGTGCAATGTTTCAAATGTTGTCTCTGTTAGGGTTATGGGATCAGATGTTAAGCATGGAAAATAAAACAGGATTACTAAAATAATGAATGTTAGCAATAAACCAAGTATCAACCTTATTCAAATTGTGGGTTAACATTATTTTCAACATTTTACAGTTTTATAATGGCAATATTTAATTTATAATAGATGTTTATCTACATCATCATCAAACCAAGTAACAACCTTATTCAAATTGTGGGTTAACACTATTTTCAACATTTTTCAGTTTTATTAAGACAAAAGTTAATAAATAATAGATGTTTATCTATATTATCGTCAAATCAATTAAAACCTTATTCAAATTGTGGGTTAACACTATTTTCAACATTTTTAAATTCAATTGTGGCAATAGTTAATAAATAATAAACATTTATCTTCATCATTATCAAACCAAGTAACAACCATATTCAAATTGTGGGTTAACGCTATTTTCAACATTTCTCAGTTTTATAATGGCAATAGTTAATAAATAATAGATGTTTATCTTCATCATTATCAAACCAAGTAACAACCATATTCAAATTGTGGGTTAACACTATTTTCAACATTTCTCAGTTTTATAATGGCAATAGTTAATAAATAATAGATGTTTATCTTCATCATCATCAAACCAAGTAACAACCATATTCAAATTGTGGGTTAACGCTATTTTCAACATTTCTCAGTTTTATAATGGCAATAGTTAATAAATAATAGATGTTTATCTACATCATCATCAAACCAAGTAACAACCATATTCAAATTGTGGGTTAACGCTATTTTCAACATTTCTCAGTTTTATAATGGCAATAGTTAATAAATAATAGATGTTTATCTTCATCATCATCAAACCAAGTAACAACCATATTCAAATTGTGGGTTAACACTATTTTCAACATTTCTCAGTTTTATAATGGCAATAGTTAATAAATAATAGATGTTTATCTTCATCATCATCAAACCAAGTAACAACCATATTCAAATTGTGGGTTAACGCTATTTTCAACATTTCTCAGTTTTATAATGGCAATAGTTAATAAATAATAGATGTTTATTATTCAAATTGTGGGTTAACATTATTTTCAACATTATCAATAGTTAATAAATAATAGATGTTTATCTTCATCAAACCAAGTAACAACCTTATTCAAATTGTGGATTAACACTATTTTCAACATTTCTCAGTTTTATAATGGCAATAGTTAATAAATAATAGATGTTTATCTTCATCATTATCAAACCAAGTAACAACCTTATTCCAATTGTTGGTTAACACTAGTTTCAACATTTTACAGATTTATGATGGCAATAGTTAATAAATAATAGATGTTTATCTCCATCATTATCAAACCAAGTAACAACCTTATTCCAATTGTTGGTTAACACTAGTTTCAACATTAAAATATGCAACTTAAAATCCCATTCATTCATTTATAACAAAGAAATGTACTTAAGAATTATTTAGGACATAGTTATCAGGTTTATACAAAACTCATGATTAATAGGGAAGTTTGCCATTTCCTCGTTAGCAATAATGCTTTGGAATGTTGTCGATAAAAGGAAAAGGAATCAAAGGTTTAGCATAGAAAATAAAATAGAGTTTATAAAATAATTCAGGTATTCAATAAATCAAGTAACAAGGCAATAACTTTAAATGATTTTATTTGAAACAGATAAGAAGCATGATACACAGCTACAGAATACAATTACAAGATAGTTGTTTGTTTTCAAATGAGAAACTCCGATTGGTACTTAAAGCTTGTATTCTTATAATCAACTTTAGTTTTAGGAGTTAGGTGACTTTGTGAACCAAATATTTGAACTGTCTTATGATTACTTATCACAAGCTACAAAGTGGATCCTGTGTTGTTGGTACCCATTTCAATGATTGTTTTCAATTGTTTTTCAGTAAGCACATTGTCTTTCAGCCATTCTTCTATAGAGACAACAATTTGACAGTTGATGATTCAGAGTTAATCAAAGTTCTTGTTTGCTTGCTACAAACAGTCTTTACTGCTTTCAAAAGTTTGCTTTTAATCCGACTTAGAAACTTTGTGTCATCATCACTTCTTGAATAAAAACTTGAAAAGGAACGCCTTTGTTATGATGTAAAAACTTATAAAAAACTTAGTAAAAAATGGAAAATTGTTGTTTAAAAAGAAAAACTTAGCTAAGTTTTATTAAAAATCAATAAAACTTAGCTAAAAATGTGGAAATTTGTTTTTTTTATGAAAAAATCCATTAAAAATGACCAAAAAAAGTGCTCTAAGTTTTTTATCTTAAATCATCGTTTCTCTTCCGCGTTGACCCTGTGTCCCACTACCATGCAAACTCCCCCAAAGTGGAAACATTGCACAACAAACTCAAAAGTTAGAGCCCAATGAAGTGTTTCTAAACAGATGTTAGAGTCTCCAGAACCTGCATGATATGAGTAATCATTTTAAAAATGGAACAACTTGGCACTTGGAGACAGTAAATACTTGGATCAGAAAGCACCTTGCCTGTCTGATCTGAGACTAAACTATTGATTCTTTAAGAGTCTTTTACATGACGCACAAAGTGTACGAATTCTGACTATACGATTTGTACAATCTAATCAGCACCCACTCTCTTTGCTTATCAAAAATTGATCCTTTAAAGTAACTAGAAGTAAAGAAACAAATCAGATAGCACAAACATACAGTCTAATCTGAATCTTCTCTTCACGAAATGCCAAGACGTTCCATTTTCGCTTATACCATCTCATATGATGCGACACTGCCACCTCAACTGTTTGACTCACTTATCCTGCAAATATACATTCTGTCAAACCTTAATTTATTTTTCTGGATTAAACCATTTTGCAATGGTTGGAAAAGAACATGTTTAAGTTTAGAGGACCTAGACAGACACAAATATTGCTTGGCAGAACCAACTGATATGAACTACAGTGTAGTGAGTATATTGGTTTCAATTTAAAGTTTTTGATACAAATCATTAAGTTAACTTAAAGGAGGAATTGCAACTGTCTGTGTTTCCTGATACTTCATCACCAGTACTACATAGACTTTGTACAATCACCCTCTAATTCAACTTGTCAACAGATTTACTTCAATTATCATTCAAACTTTGGACCAAGTTCTAAAACGAAAGTATTCTTTATGTGCAACTGTCTATGTTTCCTGATACATCAACATCAGTACAACACAGATTGAACAATCTTCTTCTAATAGTAACTAGTTGATGGATTTATGTTTGTTCAACTTTCAACAAATCTTTATTACGAAATCATTCTTTAAGTGTACATGTCTATATTTCCTGATACTACTTCACCAGTACTACACAAACTGTACAATCTCCTAATAGTACATGTAACTAGTTAATGATTTTTTTTATGTTTGTTCAACTTTCAACAAACCTTTATTACGAAATCATTCTTTAAGTGCACATGTCCATGTTTCCTGATACTTTATCACCAGAACCACAAAGACTTGGTACAATCAACTTCTAATGATAACTAGTTAGTGCATTTGTTCATAGTCTTTCAACAAAGTTTTGAACCTAAACCTAAATGGTTTTCAATTTAAAATATTTTACTGGATTTATGTTTTGTTATACATGTAGAAGGAAATTACACCTGTCCATGTTTCCTGATACTTTATCACCAGTACTACACAGACATAAGCAAATGGATCCATTGAAAAAGGATACATTGATTTTAATTCTTACTATTTCTCCTTAAGTCATACAGTTTTCGATTTAAAGGTTTATTTCTATTAAGTCTAATTTCATTTATCAGACTATTATAGAAGTCCTCTGCAGAAAACTGGACCAAAGAGAAGTTATTTAAATATAGGATTGAAATCATGAACAGATTTTTCCTTTAAAATATAATTGCAAAGTCTTTTACACTTATGGACCATACAACAGAGTTTGACAGAATGCATTTTACATAAAGTGAGGTAAAACATACAAAAGTAGCTTTTACAATGATATATCAAACCTTTTCTCTATAAACCATCTTGTTCATGACGACATTTTATATAGCTTTTATAAATATTATGAGCAAATATTCTTTTATATAGACCTTTTTTGTTGAACTTTTTACCAAAAGATTGAATAATTGCAAGTGATGACTGATATCGTTTTCATTAGTTTTTCTATACAAGAGACCATTTTCGATAGCAACGAAAATATTGCAGAAGGAACTGCGTGTGACTTTTCCCTTCCATGTCTATTGCAGCAGATGTGTATGGTGTTTAATGCCATATCAACATTTTTTCAGTTATGTTACATTTTTCTTGGATCAACCAGTACTAGGCTAGGAAATGACTAGCCAAAGGTCACTCCCACAAAGCCAGAGGTGTCAGTTGGACTTGAATCCGGGACCCCACAGTTCTAAGTCCGCCTCCATAACCACTGGGCCATGGAGGACCCGAGTGTAAGATTCAAATAACATTTGGTAAAGAGTCAAGTTAAAGCGCATTATGCATGAAGTTCTTGTTCATTTGAGCAAAAAGAAACAGCAGCCATTTTATCTTAGAAGACCACTAAGATTTGTTCACAGAGAAAAAGCAATGACTATCACTGTTGTGTCTGGTTCTGGAGACTCAATCTGAAAAGAAAACAATCTGATAGGGCTGAAACAAGAGTTGGTCATGCAATGTTAACATTTCAGAGACACTCAACAAAGTTCCATACCAGCCATCAGCACTTGGGATACTGTTAATGCAATGCGTTGATTGTGTATCAACAAAAATGTGTTGTGTGTTGCATGATATATAGAAAGTGTTATTTATGTTATAACAAAAACTGTATTGTGTGTTGCATGATATATAGAAAGTGTTCTTTGTTTTATGACAAAAACTGTTTTGTGTATTCGATGATAAGATTTTTTTGCAAACATGGACCATGAACTTAACAATACTGAATTGCTCTAATTAAGTTTTACAAAAAAGTATCCAATTACTGATCAAACTGTAACCCATTATATTCTTGCAAAGCTTCCCGACAAGAAAACTTAGGAGAGACATTTCTATATTCCCATTAAGTTATTTGTCTCGGTATTTTAGTATTTTGTTGTAAATGGTTTACTTTTTCATGCCAAATGTCTATTTTTCTCACAACAGTGCTGACTTAATGGGTCTTGACCAAGGGTATTTAATAAAGATTTGCATCTCTAGTGATGATTCACCCTACAATGCAAAACCAGTGAAATCCTTTAAATCGGATTTTAAGTTAGAACCCAACCTTTTTCTAAATGAAAATAAAATTCCTTGAATCTATATTGAACAAAAATGCATCTCATTATTTACAATCCTTCCAGAGTTTTATTCAAACCCTATGTGTGAAGTATTATAATTGACTGGTAATTTATACCATTTTTGACAACTGTTTATTAATATCCCAAGTGACAATTCACTGATTCATGCTAACTGGATTACCTACCAGTACTGGACTAGAAAACAGTGTCTTGCCTTAGGACACTTAAGCACAAATAAGTTAATTATGAGTTTGAATAAAATCTAGAATTCATAATTTCAAACACTTATCATTTTCACAACTGAAGGACTAGTGGTGCGTAAGATACGTGCCCGTTGATGTAAGTGCATGAAATGTATAAAGAGATGAATGTCCAGTACCCGCAAGCATTGATGATTGATACAGATTTTGCCAAGTGGTGGTTCGCACGTATTTCATGGGAGACAGGGCCGAAGGTTCAAGACAAAACAACAACCAAAGCAGGAACTCCATCAATGCGTACCTTTCAACATTTAGAGAGATCAGACACCTTTCTTGTTAACTTACTTATAGTCATCAATTTCAATTATTTGGAAGGCATGACATTGATTAACCATTTATATGAAAAAAATGAGAATGCAGCAGATGTTTGAAATTATTGTGACAAATAAAGAATTTGCTGTTGATGACCGAATTTTCTTTTTGTTACAATGATTTTGACAAAACTTGATTATGTGCTCTTCCTTTGCAAAGATTCTGTCACTGTATTATTAATTAGTATCTAATATCATTAGGAATGCCCTATCTATCTAATATCATTAGGAATGCCCTACCTATCTAATATCATTAGGAATGCCCTACCTATCTAATATCATTAGGAATGCCCTATATATCTAATATCATTAGGAATGCCCTATCTGTCTAATATCATTAGGAATGCCCTATATATCTAATATCATTAGGAATGCCCTATCTATCTAATATCATTAGGAATGCCCCATCTATCTAATATCATTAGGAATGCCCTATCTATCTAATATCATTAGGAATGCCCTATCTATCTAATATCATTAGGAATGCCCTATCTATCTAATATCATTAGGAATGCCCTATATATCTAATATCATTAGGAATGCCCTATATATCTAATATCATTAGGAATGCCCTATATATCTAATATCATTAGGAATGCCCTACCTGAAGATATTTGAAAATATTGTGACAAAAAGAATCATAAGCCCAGGATGAGTAAATTCTCTTTCAGACACAATAATTTCAAATTAACTTTATTACTGTGGAATTTTTTATTGGATATTTTCATTTACTTTGATAGGCTATTCTTATGTCATTCCTAACCAAATCTCTTTAAACAGGAAAAGTATAAGACAGAAAGGCAGATGGCTTGATGTGGCTCACAAACTAAAATTCCTTATTTTCCATTATTATAATAAAAGAGATAAAGCCTTTAAGTTTGGGATGCATCAAATTATGAGTACAGTCAAACTTGTGTTAAGAGGCCAGCCTATGGGACAGAGTAAATTGGCTGTTTAAGACAGGTTGGCTGCTTAACACAAATTGATTTACACTAAAAATTTAACAATGGGACTTTTTGTAGTGGCTGTTTAAGGCAGGTTGGCTGCTTAAAAGGGTGGCTGCTTAACACAAGTTAGACCGTATTTGAGTTTTAATGCTATGTCATGTAAGTCACGGAATTATTGCACATTTTTATTAATTATTTTTCTTTATATGGGTTTTATATTGTGTCAGTATTTCAGTTATGTTATGATGCCTGGTTCATAATGATGGAGGAAGAGCCCAAATTTGATTAAGGCGGTCAGGGATGGCAAAATCAATTGTCAGTAAATCAAAAATCAAACGTCCGTATTGCCCAGCTTGTCCAAAAGCATAAACAGACAAATGAATCTTTACTGAAATTTACTATATACCAGTAACCATTATATACAGTAACCATTATATACCAGTAACCATTATATACAGTAACCATTATATACCAGTAACCATTATATACAGTAACCATTATATACTGTAACCATTATATACAGTAACCATTATATACAGTAACCATTATATACAGTAACCATTATATACTGTAACCATTATATACAGTAACCATTATATATTATACCAGTAACCATTATATACAGTAACCATTATATACTATACCAGTAACCATTATATATAGTAACCATTATATACTGTAACCATTATATACTGTGACCATTATATACAGTAACCATTATATACAGTAACCATTATATACAGTAACCATTACATACCAGTAACCATTATATACAGTAACCATTATATACTATACCAGTAACCATTATATACAGTAACCATTATATACAGTAACCATTATATACAGTAACCATTATATACAGTAACCATTATATACAGTAACCATTATATACAGTAACCATTATATACTGTAACCATTATATACAGTAACCATTATATACAGTAACGATTATATACAGTAACCATTATATACAGTAACCATTATATACAGTAACCTGATTATATACAGTTACCATTATATACAGTAACCATTATATACAGTAACCATTATATACAGTAACCATTATATACAGTAACCATTATATACAGTAACCATTATATACAGTAACCATTATATATAGTAACCATTATATATAGTAACCATTATATATAGTAACCATTATATACAGTAACCATTATATACAGTAACCATTATATATAGTAACCATTATATACTGTGACCATTATATACTGTGACCATTATATACAGTAACCATTATATACAGTAACCATTATATACAGTAACCATTATATACGGTAACCATTATATACGGACAAGTACAGAAAAAGATTTTGCATTTACACCAAGTTAATCAAAACCAGATTTCGCCACCGCTGCTGGTAGAACCACCAGAATTCTGTAAGTCAACCAAGAGACTACCTCTCATGAAAATCAGGTAGATCCGTTACTAATGGGATTTTGGTACCTGGGTAATCAACCAGTACTAAAATTACTTACATAACTGAAATGCTTTTGACACAAATGTAAATTCTTGTTGATATAAAAATTAATGTTAAAGCTAAGAAAGACTATCCTGTTTACTGAATTATTTTTCCTCAATACTGTTGGTGTCTGATCTTCTTTTGTGTTTAATGATCCTTAATTGAATATTTGAACAAAAAAGGTTGCTTTTTCACAGACCTATCCTATCTTCATTATGAAATCAAAATTTTACAGGAAGTAAATGTTCTATACTCATAATGTGTTTTTGCTGTCGATTCAGATGTGTTTCACTGATTTAGCTCTTAAACAAACCCTGATATGCTCAGGTATAGGGAAATACTGTGATAAAATTAGACTGGATCTACCAGAAATCATACACATTTTCGATTGACCAAGTGACCTGCTTTCAGAAACAAAAAGGCTGACACATCTACATCCAGCTATGAATTTTTTTTCTAAAGAGTTAAAAGATTATTTTCTATACCTCATTTGCTTTACATCGATTGTGTAGGAAGCTTGTTAAATTCACTCTAGATGACTGCGTCCTGGATATTAAACCAGTACTTGCGCAGCTTTTTGGTCTAGTCCCAGCAATTTTCATCGCGCCTAACTTGGATCAAACATGGGACCCTCAGTGCAAGAGGCAGACGCAATTTATAGTAGGATGATTTAAGATTTTACATATCTCTCTGACTCATTACATCTATTAATTAACATTATTAGCAAGTATTATTGTTTTTCAATCATCCAAACTTGCTGTGAACTTCTTTCATGATATCTGTCTTCTTGGATCAAACTATGATATTATTGCTGATGTAAAGAGTACACACATGCCAATTGCATAAGACTTAAAATCATATGACATCATTAAAGCTGTGATCGCAAAGATGTAGTGGCTCTCTTTGAACCAAATTAGCTGTCAAAAATGATTTTCCTTTTTGTAGAATACACAAATACAGAACTTTTTTTGTTATGAGAAACCTTTTCATTTTATTTTTTCATCTGTGAAAAAGCAACTTTAAACCAAACTGTAAGTAACTAAAAATCAGAATTAAGTTGAAGGTACTTCTTGAAGAGTTCATACAATGTTTGTCATTTGCTGAAAACAAAATATCATACAACAAAACAGTCATCAATACAAAGACAACAAATACATCAATAAACAAACCCATTACTACATCAATCTAAATAATGATTTAAGTTCTTATTTAGACATGTTTTTGTTTTCAGAAAATCATGTAAACAAAGCCAGAAACTGTGCATTCTGAGCAATGTCTGCCCTTTGTACAAGGTTTCCATGCATACTTAAGACATTTCTCCATAAAAGGTAAAGAAATTTGCAAAAGATAAAACTTGAAATGAAAGCATAAAACACTAAGAATAGGTTAGAGGAAAATGAATTCTTTTGAAGAATTTGTTCAGACCCTTTTGTGTAAAATTTTGTAAGCAAACTGTCTGGTATGTTGCAGATAAAATGAAATGACATGTAATCCATTACCAATCAATAATGACATTTGACCAATTTGTTGCAGACAACTCTGGAAAAGATTGTGGGAAAAGGAGAAATTGCTCTTAATAAGCAATTTCTCCTTTTTTCGCAATGTTTTCTGCCCTATCAGAAGATTAATTTTCAATATCATCACATTTTGAAATGTCGTCTTCAAACTCTTTCCATTTGGGACAGTCGAAAACTTTGTAAGTTCGTAAAGGGTTAAAGGAACTTTCTTGAAGAAATTGAGAAATAATCATTGATAATGTTAACAACAATTTGCCACTTTTTACAAAGTAACATGTTTATGAAGCACTTACTATAGTATTTGCACTGAACCATTGATATATTCAGTAAAAGAAACATTGGGTTTGATAGGCAGTATACCCTTAAAGCTTAGAAGAAAATGTTGTGATGAAAAGAGAAAATGCATGTAAACTGCAAAGATAACCTTTTGCCACCACATTTCCTCAGCTCAGGCGGGTAGGAATGGGTATTTACACAGTATTTTACAAGCAATTAATGCACAAAGTGTTACAAATACATTATGAATATAGCAGCAGATGATTGCAATAATTTAAACATGATGATTGATTGCCGAGTTCAAACATAGGTTGTTTGACAATTGTAATGAAGAAAGTAGTTTCTTAAAAGTAGTAATGTTTTACATTGTCAAACAATTACATCTGCAATTGGAGACTTAAGCACATGACTAAAGTTAGTCCTTCATAAACAAGGAGCACTTAATACATTATTGCACTGAGCCCTTGAACTGTGTAAGTATATCAAAAAAATCACTTAGCTTTTGCTTTCAAAACTTTCATAGATTAAAACAAAAAATCTTGCCTTATGCACAGTGATTCTTTACAAAATATCAATAGCCTATGTATTAACATGTATCCAAAATTAATTTTGCAGCTGTTCCAAATTAAAAGAAAAAGCATAAAAGTTTAAAAAGTAGATTAATTTGTTGTTATGGCTCAAAACCATTTTGATAAAGGAGAGAATTTGCTTGTGACAAGCAATTCACCCTTTTTATCAATGTAGGTTCACCAACTTTTTATTTGGTGGGCAACATTGGTGTAGTGGTAGAGTGTCCGCCTCTTTTACCGTGGGTCATGGGTTCGATCCCCGTTAGGCAAGGTAAAAATTGTCGGGACTAACCCACAAATCGGTGCAAGTACTGGTTCAGTTTCCAGGAAGCAATCATCAAAAGTGAATTTAATAAGCTTCAAGCTTCCATCACTATCAATATAAAATAAATAAGTTTAAACTTTTCACCAAAGCTGTGTCAAAATGAGTGTACTCATACAAAGTATAAAGATAAGAAAAAAATTAGAAAGTTTGATGAGAAATATAAGCTCCGATTCATGTCTATCACAAATTAATATTGTAAATGTAGTAATCGGTTTTAAAACATATAAAAAATTAAAAAATATACAAATACATGTACATTACACACAGTTATTGTTGATGCAGTAATGGGTTTTGAATTTTTTAAAAAAAAACACACAAAAATACAAAAACATACATATATTACACACAGTCAAAACATAGAAACATGAGACATCTTTTGGTCGACACACAGAAGTATCACAATACATAGTTTTCAATATGTAAAACTGCTTTTTCATCTCAAGATATTTATCAAGAGAAGAAAAAACTGTTTTAAAAGTATAAAACTTAGGTCTTCTTCTTATTTGTTTGTTTGTATTGTGTATCAACAATTTTTTCAATGTAACGGCTTTCCTGGATCCACCAGTACTAGGCTAGGGCTCTAAAGTGACTAGCCAAAGGGCACTCCCACGCAAACAGAGGTGTCAGTGAGGCTCATACCCCTGAGTTCGAATCCTCTTATTTAGACAAAAGAAGCTTTATATGTGACAAACATTAAATTCTATTCGTCCTTTTTCTATAATTAAAAGAGATCTGCAGTGTTGTATAATAAAGTTCCTGTGCTCTACTCTAATCTAACCTTGATTGCAATTAAGCTAAAACCTGAACTCTGACACAAGTCTTGGCTGACTTTGTTTAATCGCTAATTGTAAACAAACCTTGTCTTCTTAACTCTGAGGCATATGGGTAATTAGTATGAATGAGTCTGAACTGTGAATATAAAACAAATCAAAATAAAATTGAGAGGAATAATACTCTGATAATGAAATTGGGTACATTGCACATGGCAAGAAAGGAAAATATATACTTACTATATTCTTGCATTAAAACCCTTAATCATGATGATAAAATATATAATGATATGGGCAGCGTCACGCGAAAAGGGGCACTCGGACATATAAAAAAAGCGCTGACTCAGCTCTATCTTAGTGCTATTATTCCAGCATCTAGTCACGAAAGTTATCATTTGTATTTATTTAAAGGTATAACTGGATGTCCTCTAAGATGGCAAACAGTGACGTGGCGGCTGGTCTGGGGCTACACTGTTTGCTATGTCAGAGTGCCCCTTTTCGCCTGACACGGCCCATATGATTTATTTGTTTGCTTTTATAGGTATTGTTGCAGCTAAAATGCGATGCCGACTCCTAATGGTGGAGAAAGACCCCATGCTTGGTCAAGCCAGCTAGAACCATCTGCATTTCATATAAACCCTTTCCCAAACAATAACGACATTTGACGTCTTTATTGCAGACGACTTAAGAAAACATTGTGGGAAAAGGAGAAATTGCTCGTGACGAGCAATTTTTCCTTTTCCCACAATGTTTTCTGCTCTTTCTGAAGAATATCGTTCAATTTCATCACATTTTGAAATGTCGTCTGCAAACTCTTTTAATTTGGGGCAGTCGGAAAGTTGGTGTTTGGGAAAGGGTTAAGACACTCAGGAGACTGTCTCTAATGAAAATCCAAATGATGTCAACTGAATTTGAACCCACCCACACACAACGAGAGGGGCCATGTGATTTTAAATTCTGTACTTTAACCACTAGGCCATGGAGGCCCCAAGAATTGTTTTTGAAATGACCACAAACCAAAAACAAAGCAGTTTTATGACAGTTACAATGATGAATAAATTGCTGATGAACCGTATAATGAGGAATATGAATAATGAATACATCTGTGAATGTGAAACTAGCTAAAATGAAATTGAGAGAAATAATGCTTCAAGTATGGACCTCAAACCAACAACTCTTCCAATTAAGCTTACCGGATGGATGATATTTGCCATACAATACGAATCCTCTAGAGAAAGAGACTAATTTCTTTTTAAGATATTCCAAGATGACTTTCAGCGCAGTAAACAAGTTAGTTTGGATATTCTTCTGATCAAGGAAGTTTGAATGGTGTTTAACGCCATATCAACAATTTTTCAGTTATATAACAGCTTTCCTGGATCTACCAGTACTAGACTAGGGCTCTGAAGTGACTTGCCAAAGGTTACTCTTACAAAACCAAAGGTGGGGCTTGAAACTGGGACCCCCTAGTTCTTAGTCTTCCACCCTAACCCCTGGGCAACACTGGACCCCAATAGGTTCAAAGATTTTCAATTCATATGGAAAGTTAAGATTTAACCTTTGGCCAAGTAACTGAGACCTTTACACATTATCAAATGACCCTAAAATAAAAGGAATTGATAAATATTCAAATACATGGGACAATAAAGTTTCAAGTACCTAGGTCCACAGGTTTTCAATTCATAAAGTAGGTTAAGATTTAATCTTTGGCCAAGTAACCGTGAACTTTACCTTTGACCAAATTCCCATAGACTTGTTTCTTACTTTATTTACATTGGGTTAAGATTATTACATGGCTTATCTTTTAGCAAGGACTACCTCTTCAACTGACGCTGCTTCTTCTTTTCCATGTTCTCCAAAGGCTGTGGTCATCATGGCTAAAGATACTGGGATACAGCAACACAACTGACGCAGCTTCTCCTTTTCCATGTTCACCAAAGACTGTGGTCATCATGGCTAGAGATACTACAGCAGGTTATGTTTGTGCCTGAAAGAACATAAACCAAAGTTCTGTTCATTATCAAATCCTCATTCTGCAAAAGGTAATCTTTTTGTTATGCACATTTTATTTTATTTGTTACAAAATTGTTACTTTTGAAAACTATATCTATACTATAATTCATTACGTCCTTATGTTCATATTTCATTTGTAGTCTCTATCAAACATTTTTGGTAACAGTTAATTATTGTGAAAAGCATTATTACAAAACAAGAAGTTGGCAATAAAAAGCAGTAATTCCTTTTACGTTAAAAAGGCAAATAAAAGTTAAGATAAAAAAATATGTAAACACTGGAAAATACTGGTAAGTATCAAAGCAAGCACATACTTTTCTGAGGAATTTACAGCATGTCGACACTATCACAGTTATAGTTCGATGGCAGAGTCATAATGATGGAGGAAGACCCAAAACTTAACTACTAATAAGGACTAGTTAAGTCGAGTAGAACAATCAGAATTCTGTAACACACCACCAGCATGTCAACACTATCACAGTTATAGTTAGATGGCAGAGTCATAATGATGGGAGGAAGACCCAAAACTTAACTACTAATAAGGACTAGTTAAGTCAAGTAGAACAATCAGAATTCTGTAACACACCACCAGACTGACTCTCATAAAAATGTCGTCACTGGGATTTGAACCGATGCATAGTCTCAGTGACCGTGTGTTTTTTTAAGTTCTATACTTTAACCACTAGAACAAGGATCACAGGAACTCCAGACTTGAGTATTCCAGTATTCCAGACTGGACTTGCTACCAAACTCAAAAAAGGATAAATCTAAACCAGTGATGTTGGAGGACAGCTATGCTTGACAAACCTAATTTTTATTACAGTAACATTTGTAGAGCCTTTATGCAAATTAGGAAACCTAATGCATTGTTGTAGAGAACATGCTAGTACATGTATATATAGACAACGCAACCGCTCAGTGTACGACAGTGTTTTTCACTGATCAGATGTAATTGTGTCTTTCAGAGGTTCATTTGCTCGGTTTGTTACATTTGTGGCAGAGGTTGGATGAAGCCTTCTCCTCCTATTGAAATTGCCTTTCCCACAGGCCAAGACTCGGGACTTCTTGGATGTGGGAGTTATGAGAGGTTCATTTGCTTGGTTTGTTATGTTACAAAAGAGCAAATTCAGGTAATTTAGAATGGTAAAACTACTTATCTCACTCCTTTCATATTCATGCAGACTTTATCTATCTCACTTTAAATTATCTGTCAGCCCAATGGTGACTGGAGACTGTTGAACCTCAGACAAAATTCTATCACATCTTTTACATGTTGTGACAGTAGCCGAACCAGCAATGATATGCAATCTGAAAAACACAAACAAGGTAACATTAGTTATATTTTATGACACATACCAAGGGTTCAATGCAAGACTATAGGAAGTGCTTCACAAACGTGAAGCACTTCCTATAGTATTGCGTTGAACCCTCTAATTACGTTGTTTAGAAACAAGAGCAGTCCAAAGGATAATTTTATTTTATATGGGTTTTACATCACATCAACATTATTTCAGAAAATCCATATCCCTCTCAGGATTTGAACCCATGCCATGTCCAAAGGACAAGCATGCTTGACTATTTGACAAGATGTTGAAGAGAGATAGAGAATAGATGATTGGTGTCTTGGAATGGGAAAGTTTAACAGGAAAGGCGAAGGAATATTATCCGGTGAGCTGAAACTTTTCCTTTTCAAAGCGACCAATCATTTATTCTTTTTTATCCTGTTGCCGTCATGGATTTTTATAAACAATCTGAAAAACACAAACAAGGTAGCATTAGTTATATTGTTCTGAAACATACCCTGCTTGGAAACAAAACTGTCCAACAGACAAGCATGCTCAACTATTTGACAAGATGGAGTATTAAAGGTCTGTAAACAGTATATTGTTTCTAAAATATGAAGTTTCACAAAAAAATCTAACTCATCTCTTCTAGGCATGAAAATGGGCATTATTTGTTTAAGATCAATAGCAGAAATAATGTTTTGGTCAGTAACCTTACAGAATGTCCCCGGTAGTCCATGATTAAAATATTCAATCAATAAGTACATAATTTGCTTCAAAGCAAAACCAGAGTCATTGGACTTGATCAGGATTTTTGCATAATGACCTTGAACACATGTGTGAAGTTTCGACATATTCAACATAGTAGATATTGAGATACCCTAAGGTACAAGACAAAGGTCTTGAACTAATAATGCTATTGAAAGTATGAGCTACTTTTGAAAAAAGGAGTTACCTCTCATCCCATTAAGGTATCTTTGACTGGTCTAATATGGAAACATCGGCAAATGACTGTAAAATTTAACTTTATACTAAAACGTTTTAGAAACCATTGCAACTGCTAGGTACCGTTTTACTAAACAGTTTACGCTTAAGATTTCCGTAAGTCTAAAACAACAATTCCTCTTTTATCAATATTTGGCTAAGCAATATTGCAAAGTAACACATCATTGGAATCGTCTCTCCGAGACGCTTCCAATGATGTGTCACATTGCAATATTGTACGTTCTTTGAAGATACTATCCATGTTTATCAATTATGACTTACGCAAACATTTTCCGTAAGTTGTTTAGTTAAACGGGCCCCTAGTGTATATAAGCAAAACAATTAGAACTAGTTATACATTTTCAAAACAATATACTATCTTATGAAAATGGGTGTAGTGGTTAGCGTCAGGGACCAGAGACCGGTCACCCCGGGTTCGATCCCTGATGGCGGACAATTATTTCACCGTAGACAGTCCTTGGGTAAGAAACATTTCCTAGCCTAGTACTGGTGGGAAACCAGGGAACATGTACTATAATACTCAAAAATGAGTGCTGTACATTAACAGGAAGAAATGAAACATTAGTAAAAATACAAGTTTTGCTCTTCAGTAACATCTATGCTCTTATACAATGTATGTTCTTTGTCATGAAATAACTGTTTTATATGGAAATTGCTATAAACTGTAACTGTTTTTGCAAAAAAAAGATAATGTAAATGTTAAATATTAAATTTGTTATTTGTTTTTTGTAGAAAGGGTGGCTGTCAGTGTATGAGCCTTTTTCCAATCAATAATGCCAGAATACAGTCTGATAGCTCAACTGGTTAGAGCATCTTAGCATTTCTGAGAAGGTTCTGGGTTCGAATCCCAGTTGGACTTTCTGGCTTGTATATACTATAGATTCTTTAGCTATTGAATGTATGGCATATTTCAACAAAACCCTTTGGAATATTTTGGAAATATTGAAATGAATTAAGTCCACAGAAATAGCATGAAATTGCCATGATTCTTTTAGGAGAGAGCCAATCGCTAATGTTGTTATAACTTGTGGCCCAATCCAATAGCAAATTTCTCTTTACCTTTTCTTGTCTTCTTTAAAAACATTTCTATCTTTTTGTTGTATATATGTCTTCTATTTCATGTAGAAATAATGCAATAAAATATTGATCAAACTAAAATTCTTTACATTTGTGTTGCCACCAATACTAGTTCTGGTAGAAACAATATTGGGGGTTCATGGAGGTTTGAACTAAAATTCTCAGCCAATCAAAACACATCATTGCTCATGAAGTCAAAAAATACTAAATAATATGGCTATTAAACTGTAACACTATGCATCAAGTCATGTACAATTGATTTTCATCAAGAATTAGGATACTCAATGAGATGTTAACTACTTAATTTTATAGACAAACATTTTTGTATCGTTAACTTACTTATACTAATTTACAATGTTCTGAGTAACTGGAGAACATATTAGTCAGCAATCTGAACATATCAGGTTTATCCAATGAAAACGCCTCTGAAATAATAGGTAAGCTATTGTTTCCTGCAAGACTTACATCATTTTACTTTCGTTTCCAAATAAAGATCTTTAATGTGAAATCCATAGAGTCATTCAATTTGATCAAGGAAACGGTTATAGTATATCACAACTTTTATTTTCACTATTACGCATGAGTAACGATAAAAAATGATTTGAAATGGTGTTTAACACTTCCATATATATTGAACTACTTAACATGGACGCGTATAGGAAATGTGTTATAAGCCAGGGGTGATTTACCCAAAATATTGTAACCCTACACTTATATCCAAGGTGTATTTCTCAGCTCACAGAAATACCTAAGTAGTTCCGATTGAGCAGCCAGTTGGACAGTATATTGTGCAATAACTAGATTTCGTTTGCATGGTTTTTAACACCTTATTAACAATTTTTTCATTATGTAACAGCTTTCCTGTATCCATCAGTACTAGGCTAGGACTCTGAAGTGACTTGCCAAAGGTCACACGCACGAAACCAGAGTTGTCAAATAGGGCTGGGACAGGTACCCTAGTACTCGGGTACGGGCCACTACCCGGGTAGCAAATCACTACCCGTTAACCGCTTTTATTTCTACCTGGGTTTAAACCCCAAATGAATGTGTGAATAAGCACTCGTTGACGAGTGAATCAGGCGTTCCTAAATCCCAAACTAGCAATCAATTATCCCCCAAACAATTTCTCAACATGTGCACAAATATGTCACACACACTATACTCTCAAACTTGAAGGCTGCTCGTCAGCTATGGAAACTATCAACATTTTTTTGTTCCGATCATCGCAGTAAGTCAACATTTTTTTGTTCCGATCATCGCAGTAATCAACAAGCGCCTGCAGGGAACCACTACGCGCGGCCATTCTACATTTGAACGGTAATCTAAGTGAAGGAAAATTAATGGATCTAAGGAAGAGTAATATCGGCTCGGGTACCCCAGTAGTAAATTGCAACCGGTCCCAGCTCTAGTGTCGGTGAGGCTCGAACCCTGGACCCCCAAGTTCTAAGTATTCCAACTTAACAACTTGGTCACACAGGACAAGGCCTACGCAGAACCCTGTAATTACGAAAACACATACCCCAATTTGTTCAATGTTTCATAGATTATGGCTTTTTAATGTAATCTTTACAATGCTTGATACTTATTTTCTCATATCTCAACGTTATAAGTTTAGATCTAAAATGACGAATGATAAGAAGTTATAATAAACAACGTTTCATGATTATTGAAATTAATACACATTGCATTATTTGTTAAGTGGAAAAATGAAATGTTAATTTGTATGGGTGTGTATATTTTTCCATCAAATTCTCTCTACTAAACTTATTAGCTCTTGCTATAAACATTTATGTAAAGGATGATAAAAGCTGGTTCAATATGCAGCTGTTTGATAAAATTCAATCAATCAGTAGGTTTGCATGCTTTAAGTTATACTTAATTGAACTACCAAAAAGAGCTGTCCATAAGACAGCATGCTCGACTATTTGATAATGTTAGAGAGGGGTAAAGTTTAGTGAAATATTATTTATTTCTAAAATATGGGTATGCACACAAACCTTAAACCAAGATTTTTTAAGAACAGAAACTAGTATAATTTGCTTCAAGTCAATAGCAGAGTTATTGCACTTGGTCAGTAATCTGACAGTATGATCTTTAGTCCATGTTTAAAAAGTTAAAATCCAATGCCTATAGTAGTTTATGAGATAAAAACTTTCATGTAAAACTAAAACCAAGGTTACCAAATGATAACAACATTTGACCAATTTGTTGCAGATGACTCTGGAAAGCATTGTGGGAAAAGGAGAAAATGCTCTTACAAGCATTTTCTCTTTTTCCCACAATGTTTTCTGACTTTTCAGATGATTATTTTTAAATTTCATCAAACTTTTAAATGTCGTCTGCAAACTCTTTCAATTTGGGATAGTCAAAAATTTGGCATTTGGTTTGGCTCGTTATGAGCATTTTCTCCTTTTCCCACAATGTTTTCCAGAGTCAACTACAACAAACGGGTCATATGCGTTATTGTTGGGTAATGGGTTAAAAGGGCCATGATAACATTGTATTGCAAAGTTTTCTTACTAGGTCTGCACCACAGGTGCTTGAAACAATCTTCGGTAATATCCCAATATGCTCTATATACTAGAGCATATATTGGGATATTATCAAAGATTGTTTCAAGCACCTGTGGTCTGCACAATCCCCTTACAATGGTGAGTGATTATAATTATGAGGTTAGGAATCAACAGCTTTTATATGTTATAATATGAATCAACGTTTCATTTATTTAAACATCAACACCAATGCTGGTACTGGCAATGCTCAGGTAGAAGTACAATTTCATGTTTCTGGGTTGTTGTTTTTTAAAGAAATATGTGCTTAACCCATTACCAAACAATAACAACATTTGACCACTTTGTTGCAGACAACTCTGGAAAACATTGTGGGAAAAGGAGAAATTGCTCGCAACAAGCAATTTTTCCTTTTCCCACAATGTTTTCTCCACCATCAGAAGATTATATTCCAATTTCATCACATTTTGGAATTTTGTCTGCAAACTCTTTCAATTTGAAACAGTAATAAAATTGGTGTTTGGGAAAGGGTTAATTGGCATGCACACACCAAGCATTAATTCATTTAATCTAATAATGAAAAGTGAATGTCATTTGTCAAACTTAAAAAGACTATCTCACACGTAAGGATTTTTCAATTTTTAAAATAGAATGTCTTATAGGGATAAAATTATATTACAGATCTATAGTGTTACATAAAACAAAAAAATTACATCACAAATAAGGTACATAAAACTAAATTATTGATACACTGCTCCATCCCCTGAATCTATCCTTTATTTTAAAAAAAAAAATACTTTGAGAAAAAAGAAAAATTACTCATAAGGAACAATTGATCAAGTCACATTATTTTTAAGTTTTTGCAACAAATGGTTTCATTGAATAAGGGATTAATTGGTAAATAAAAATTAAATCAAAAACTGTTTGGACACAAGTATTTGCTAAAAAAAAGAGCGAATTCTCTTGTTTCAAATTTGTCTTATTTAAAAAAAATATTGTGATGCATAAGCTTTTAAAAAAGTCTTCAAAGTTGTATGCATAAGGTAAGGGCTTGTTAAACAAGAGCTGTCCATAGGACAACATGCTCGACTATTGGGTAATGTCCGAGAGGGGTATAGGTCAGTGAAATATTATTTGTTTCTAAAATATGAGGGTGCACCCAATGATTTCTTACAATAGTTGTTGAGATGAACATGCACACAAACCTTCAATCAAGATGTTCTAAGAACAAAAAGCTGAATAATTTGCTTAAATTCAAAACTAGAGATATGAAACTTGGTCAGGGACCTTAAATTAATACCCTCAACACATGTGTGAAATATCAACTCATTCAATGTAGTAGTTCATGAGATACAAACTTGCACACAAAAACTTAACAAAGATTTTCTAAGTACAAAAGGCTGCATAATTTGCTTAAATTTGATAGAAGAGATTTAAAACTTGGCATGGGACCTAGATTATTACCCCGCACACATGTGTGAAGTATCAACCCATTCCATACAGTAGTTCATGAGATACAAACTTGCGCACAAAAACTTAACCAAGTTTTTCTATGTACAAAAAGCTGCATGATTTGCTTAAATTTAGAGATTTGAGATTTGAAACTTGGTCATGAACATAAGAGTATGACCCTGAACACATGTGTGAAGTATCAACCCATTCAATAAAGTTGTTCATGAGATACAAACTTGCACGCAAAAACTTAACCAAGATAATTCTAAGTACAAAAAGACGCAAAATTTGCTTAAATTTAAAACTAGAGGTTTAAAACTTGATCAGGGACCTTAAATTATGACTCTGAACACATGTGGGAAGTATCAATCCATTCACTTTAGTAGTTCATGAGATACAAACTTGTACGCAAAAACTTAACCAAGATTTTTCTAAGTACAAAAGGCTGCATCATTTGCTTAAATTTAATACAAAAGATTTGAAACTTGGTCCGGGACCTTAGATTATGACCCTGGACACATGTGTGAAGTATCAAACCATTCCATACTATAGTTCATGAGATACAAACTTGCACGTAAAAACTTTACCAAGGTGTGACGCCGACAGTGACGCCAACGCCCGGGTGAGTAGTATAACTCTCCTTTTTCTTTGAATAGTCGAGCTGAAACTTCCTATAGAAATGACAAACTTGAACTTACCACTTTTCATCATTTGAAGAAGCATTTAACAGCATTCAAATCTAGTCCAATGTTCTTTCTATCCCAAGTTTCTCTCAAACATTTTGGAGGTAAAGGATTCCATTCAACAAGTGGCCTGATGAGATATCTGTAAATACGGAACATTCATTTTTGTATTACAACAAACTAGCTGTATTAAAAGAAACTAGGGCTTAGAGTTCTTTTGTTAGTATGTTTGTATGGTGTTTAAAGCCGTATCAATAATTTTTCAGTTATGTAACGGCTTTCCTGGATATACCAGTACTAGGCTAGGGCTCTGAAATGACTTGCCAAAGGTCACTCCCAATAAACCAGAGGTGTCGAACCTGGGACCCCTGAGTTCTAAGTCTGCTACCTTAACTACTGGGCCACACAGGACATTCGGTTTAGAGTTCTATAAGAATTTATATATAACAGTGAATGTTGTGATATAACTGCACTACTAGTGCAACAAACCGAGCATAATGAACCTCTCAAAGACACAAACACATCTGATCAGTGAAAAATACTGATGCACACTGAGCGGTTGTGTTGTCTGTATATATACCAGCATGTTCTCTCAAACAATGCATTAGGTTCGTAATTTGCATATAGTTCAACAAACGCTACATTATTCCCACATGCAAGAAGACTCGTCCTGAGTCTTGGTCCTTGGGAAACACTTGGGGAAGGCAACTCCGATAGAAGGAGAAGTCTTAATCCCACCGCTGCCACCAATGTAAAGAACCGAGCAAATGAACCTCTCAAAGACACAAACACATCCGATCAGTGAAAAACACTGATGTATACTGAGCGGTTGTGTTGTCTATATATATATACCAGCATGTTCTCTCAAAAAATGCATTAGGTTCCTAATTTGCATAAACGCTCAACGAATTTTTAGTTTACCGTATTTGTTTTACATCAATTGTGAAGGAAGCTTAACACTTGTTCAAAGCCACTCTCAATGACTGCTTCCTGGATACTAAACCAGTACTCACATCAATTTGTGGGTTAGTCTCTGATATTTTCACCTCGCCTAACGGGGATCGAATCCGGGACCCTCGATACAAGAGGCTGACGCTCTACCTCTGCACTAATGTCGATCAAGATTATTGACAGCTTTCCAACCTTGTTTATAACTGTACAGAAAAAACAAAGATCACTTGTATTGCAGATGTTGCAAACCGTTTATTAAAACAGGTTTATATCATAAACAATGAACTAAACTTAGAGAAAGCGATGCTTTTTTTAGATACCATTGTGCCTTGGGTCTTCAGGATATTTAAACCTGATCCCAAACAATAACGACATTTGACCACTTCGTTGCAGACGACTTAAGAAAACATTGTGGGAAAAGGAGAAATTGCTCGTGATGAGCAATTTTTCCTTTTCCCACAAGGTTTTCTACCCTATCAGAAGATTATTTTCCAATTTCATCACCTTTTGAAACGTTGTCTGCAAACTCTTTCAATTTGGGACAGTCAAAATTTTGTTGTTTGGGAAAGGGTTAACTGCTCTTGTCATGTGGTGTTAGCAAGACATGCATGCTAGATGCATATTTTTCTAAACTCACTTTTCCATAGATCACTTCACATTATAGATCATTTAATGAAATCACAGGGTTTCAGCAACTAAGAAGTAAGGAAATTGAAAATGGTCTTTGGTTTAGTGACAATGATCGTTTATCGCAAATGTAATGTTTCAATTCTCTGAGTTAGTCACTTTAAATAGGTGTAATATGATTACCCCACCCACGAACACGTTTAATCAACCATTGACAGTTTTGAAAACAAGGTAAACTCTTTCATATATTGTATTCTAACAAATGATTTGAAATCATGATATAATGATGTTTGGTCAGTATTCACTGAATCTTACCTTTTAATAAACGTTGTAGACATGATAACGTGTTTACAATCTGAATCCGCCATCACTCTCTAAAAGCTAGCAATATTTATTTTCGTATTCTGTTGAATGAAATTTGCATCATATTTCACATGTAAAGCCTAGCTTGGTTAGACTTTATATATAAGATTTATAGATATATAAAATTTTGGGTCAGTTTTGATAACGAGTAACAAGCGAATATTGGGGATTTAACTTTAAATTAGAACATTTCATATAAAATACCAATCGTAACTACTCGGGTATTTCCGTGATAATCGGATGGTAAAACACGTCTACCATTAAGTGTATTATTTACTAAATGCAGAGATTCGTCAGCTCAGACAAAAGCGTTTCCAGAGTACGACTAACATACTTACTGACATTGAATGAAGTCACTGCGACATGATTCATTAGTCTCTCAAGACCAGAGACATAGATAATGTTATCTATGTCTCTGCTCACGACTGAGCAATTAACCCTTAGCTGGATAATTTTCTAAAAATACATTTTTGTGTCGTCAGCTTTCCAAAACCTTAGAAATCTGCTTAATTTTGTTGAGGAATGATACTCAGAGTAGCAAACAGGTTAGATCACAGACCAGACGCCAACTTACTTGGCGGCTGGCCTGGATCTAACCTGTTTGCATAAGCATCAAGTAGGCTCCAGCACTATAAGGGTTAAAATAAAGAGAGAAAGCAGTCAGCGCCTTGGAAGGAGTATTGTACAGTACTCATGTGGAAATACCAGAAGCAGGGGTAGGTACGCTGGCTGTCGCAATATGACTGAAATACTGTTGAAAACTGCGTTAAACTCCACATCCAACCGAATAATTAAATACAGCCGGTCTTTGGCAATCGTTTTGACCTGGTGAAGCACAAATGTGTGTGACTCCGTCTCATTTAAATCGAAGTCAGGCATTCCATTGCTTATCTCTCCCAGACTTTGATTATCTATATATGGAACTTTGTGGCATATATACAGTCTATGTTTGATTAGTCGTAACATGTATTCATTCTCGCTGTTGACCATTTAGAATTTAAATGACACAATGCTTTATAATCGATAATAATACGAAATAATCATGATTTTGAAGACAGTTTGTGGATGTATGTTTGTACTTTGTTTATCAACAGGTAAGTAGTAGCGTTTATTGAGGAACCTTGCAAATAAAACTACACCGCCGCTAATCATCCATAAAAGGCTGTCGCACGTTCAGCCATAAAATAATACGACCCTGAATATCATCATTTCTGACCAATCGCACACAATTATACTCGTTTAGAAATGGTTAATCCTTTCCCACACAATAACGACATTTGACCAGTTTGTTGCAGACGACTTTAGAAAACATTGTGGGAAAAGGAGAAATTGCTCGTCACGAGCAATTTCTCCTTTTCCCACAATGTTTTCTAGCCTACCAGAAGATTATTTTCTAATTTCATCACATTTTGAAATGTCGCCTGCAAAATCTTTCAATTTGGAACAGTCGAAAATTTGTTGTTTGGGAAAGGGTTAAATGGTCTATATTCGAACAGCCGTGCTTATCAATGTACATGGCACTATCGTACATGCTCCCTTGATAACCCCAAATCACCAGGCTAGGAAATGTGCCTTGCCAAGGGACACTTTACGGTGAATTTGGACGCTATCGGGAATCAAACAATGGTTGTTCTGTTTCAAGTCCACGACGCCTACCACTAAGCCACAACGTTGCTTTGTGGATTTTGACAAATCAGAACCCAATTCATATTTGTACTTATCACACTGAATGCTTTTAAATCCCGATGACCGTTCGAGGGTTTTGTTGGTGTTTTATCTATGGTTTAACGATTTTCAACAATTACATAGCTTTATCACGTCGTCACATTAGTAGTCACATTGATCCCTACCAGCACTTCTGCTAGATTATATAACTGTTTTTTTTGGTAGGAGTTTTAACGGCGTGTCAACAGTGTTTTACTTATATTGCGACCATCCTGGACATCGCCTGGACTAGGCAAGGGATGTGAATTGTCTTTCCAAATGACAAACAACGAAACCAGCGCCGCACACGGATATTTAACCTGAGACAACCGTGCTATAAGTCCACCAACCTAACCACTGGGTACCACTCATGGTTCTATCGTTCTTTTACCATTAAACAGGTTTCACGTCGGCCGAGTGCCCGGATGCCTGGGTGACATTTGACCGAGCCTGCTATCTTTTCTCGCACGAACCCAAAACGTTCACAGATGCCGAGGTAGGTCTATCTATGTATTGTGAATACCACATTCCATAGTATTATTGCAACAACTCCCAAAGTACCTATTCGCAGCTTTTAGATTCCGTCAGAATAATGATTAACATTTTATTGTCTGGTCAGATGCTGGTAGAAAATAATTATAAATACATGTATATCCCTTCCACTTGTCCTCAATTCTTCTGTGTTTGTTTTTCATATGATCCATATGTATGTTGTATGTATAACCTAACATTTTGTACCGACTTTATGGCTATAAACAACAATTGCTTAATGAATATAAAATAACTTTGGCTTTGATTGACTTGACTATCACTCCTTTTAGCAGACCAAACAGTCTTTCGAATAACCAATCAATTCATCAGGTGAAAAAGATAACCAATCAATCACCAAGAAATAAATTCACCATTTGATCCATTGAAGCAACCTTTTTCATTTCACAATCCTTTCTTTACTGCAAATACTTAAACACGTATTTACTATAACAAAATGATGTTTTAACTATTGTACCATTCGAACGGAATTGATTATACAAAAATGCAACTTAATTATCAAATATCCCCGTGTATAAAGAAAACAATACATGGTGAATTGAAGTGTATGTTATTTTATGTTCTGCAGAGCGCTGAAAAATAAACCTCAAAAGAGACACACTCATTTAATTAAAACGTACGATTAATTCGCTCATTGAAAATAAAGTCAATCAAATAGTTAACTAATCCATTAATCATTCTATTAACACGTATTTTTTTTATTTAGAATTATTGTCTTCAACGAGGAGCCCATTTGGTACACATCGAGACTGATGCAGAAAATGTTTTCCTGAAAAACTTCTGTAACCAACTACAGAGTAAGGCTTTCTTTTGTGAATCGTAGATGTTCTTTTAGCCTAGACAACTTGGGGCATCTTGTGAAGACGGTTTCAGGCGTCATGAGGAAATGATTGTAGGAGCCTTTGGGCGGATTGAGCGTATTCGTCTTTGGAAAAGTATTCTCTTGACACATTCCTATATTTGGGATTTGCGACTGGTCAAAATTGGAAGCAATGCCAGACGACAATTATTTACACTCATATTTGTAATATTGAGTTGAAACTACTGTGATAAAATTGCTCGCTTCGGAGTTTGTCACGTTTTCTTTTCTTTTTTTCTTACAATTTTTCAGTTGAATTATGGCGGTTAATGTAACCATCTTCCTCGAAATTATTCACAAAATATCGCGTTAAAGGCTTTCCCACGTGAGTTTCTTTAATGGGTCAGCTGGAAAACTTCATACATTAAAGAAAGAGAAATTCGATCAACTTTGTCTGTGTTAGAATGTCGTTTCAAATTAGGCTAGTCCATATGTAACTAATGTTAGTCATGTTTCGATTGACAACCATTCATGATTCTCTTGGCAGTCATTCATGTTTCGATTGACATACAACCATGTTTCCATTAGAAGCCACCCATGTTTCTATTGGCAGCACTTCATGTTTCCATTGGCCGCAAATCATGCTTCTTTTGGCAGCCATTCATGTTTATATTGGCAGTCATTCATCCTTCTGTTGGCAGCCAACCATGTTTCAATTGGCAGCCATTCATGTTTCTATTGGCAGCCATTCATGCTTACATTTACAGCCAACCATGTTTCTATTTGCAGCCATTCGTGCTTCTATTGGCACTCAACCATTTTTCCTTTGACAGTCATTCTAACTCGAATGATCCAAGCTGTTACACTGTAGAATGACATATCTACGTCTGGATCATTCGGACTAGCAGTCCTTCATGTTTCTATTGACAGCCATACATGCTTCTATTGGCAGCCATTCATTCTTCTTTTGTGAGCCAACCATGTTTCTTTCGGGAGCCATTCATACTTCTTATGGCAGCCAGCCATGTTCCTTTAGGCAGCAACCATGTTTATATTGGCAGCCATTTATGTCATTCATGCTTCTATTGACAGCCAACTATGTTCCTATTGGCAGTCATGTATGCTTCTATTGGCAAGCCAACCATGTTTCTATTGGTAGCAATTCATGCTTTTAATGGCAGCCAACCATGTTTCTATTGGCAGCCATTTATGTTTGTAATTGCAGCCCACAACTACTGGATCGGCCTAACCGACACAATTATTGAAGGACTGTGGAAGTGGAAAGATACGGACGAGACTGCGATGTTTACGGATTTCTTCCCAGGGCAGCCGGCGGCCGGACACACAGAGAACTGTGCCATTCTGTACTCTCCGTACAGTTATAAATGGGGCGATTATAACTGCAATGCACTATTGATGCCAATCTGTGAGAAAAAGTAAGTGTTAAAGGTTATGTTGACCAGGAACATAGATAACAGCTACGTCTCTGTGTTTACATATAAAGGTTCATGTTTGAGACTTCACCCATTCCAGCATTGAAACATATATCCGTTTCAACTATGTTTTTTATGATAACTATTTGAACCTCACCAAAAGTCTACCAATTATTATAGTTTGATATAAGCCAACAAGAAATAACCCAGATCAGCCAATTTAATGATTCAGATTGCCTGATTCTATCACCTCTGACCTGATCACTTGATACAACAATTTTTCAACTGACCAATCAGAATTCGTTATTATAAATATGTAAACAGATTGTTGATAAACATGATTGAATTTGAGACAACTATATTTCAAGCACAGAATAACTTATGTTAAAGGAGTCTATTAAATAGGGTATCACATCATTCATAAACTACTTTTCATGACTAATGAATATAATATCAGTAAATCATTTGTACTCATATCCTTTCATGTGCCTTTAAGTAATTTATGATTAATCCAATCCATAACAGCTCTTTTCTTTCTCTTTTAGATTCCCAAAGCACAACGGCATCGAAATAGTTGGCTGAATGGAGAATTGAAAACTCATTCACAAGTGTGCATTAAAGGTGTTTGTTCACAGATGTGAGGAAATTTGGAAGTTTAAAGTTATTATTTTTTTTTAAAACTGCACAAAAGCGGTAATGTTATATGAAACCAATTGAAGAATAGCCATTGAAAGTAAAATTAGATTATTTCTAATTCTTTAAAGTGTGTATACAGTGAACAAATATTTATTTTAATCCTAAAGCATGCCCAAAATGTGTTTGTTCATAAAAAATTTGAAAGTCAAAATTAAATGTCGTTGAAACAATACAGTGTTTGTTTAGTTGTTTGAGATACAATTTTAAAGAAGCATAATTAATTCAAGAAAAGTAAATTTACCTGAGTATGTACAGTTTATAAGCAGTAGATCTCAAAAGTAACATCATGCTTTTGGATTAAGATACTGTTGTGCAGTTTTAAAGAAATCAACATCTAACTTCCAAATTTCCTCACATATGTGAAGAAGCACCTTTATGTAAATACAAATGTATACAGAAAGGAGAAAATGTTAAAGGAAACAAACAAGTTGAGGAGACATATGTTTTCAAGAGTTTTATATATTTACTATCATATCATAAACAATGATTATAATTAAATGCATTTAGTACTGAGTTAAAATATCAAAAGTCATCTTTCACACTTATTTGTATTAGTACAAAACTTATGAGACTTTCATCGACCCAGCTCATGTGATACCTGTAAGAAATGGCAATTGGGAAAAGTGTTCATCAAGATTGGTCTACTCATAACAAGGGCTCAATGCAAGACTATAGTAAGTGCTTCATAAACAAGGAGCACTTACTATAGTCTTGCATAGAATCCTCGATAAACAGCATCTGATCTGAGTTTGCTTTATACTAGAAAGCCTCGTTTCAAAATGATATCTTGTAAATCTAAATCTTTCAAGAAACCTCATACCGAGATTGAGTTTAATTCTTTACCACCTGCAGACGACATTTATTTCACTTGAAGCAGACGACTTTAGAAAAGCTTTGTAAAAATCTTAAAAACCTTTCAGTTCTGCTGTTGTGATAGGTGAGAAGATTGAAAAGCATTGTGGCAAAAGGAAAAATTGCTTGTCACAAGCAATTTCTCCTTTTGCCACAATTCCTTTTTGAAAGCCGTCTGCATGCAGACGCAAAAATGTGGTCTTAGGTGGTAATGTGTTAATTGCATACATTTACTTTCATATCATTTGATTAATCATTCATATGATGTTTTTAACACACATATATAATATGTACGTCTTAAAATATACTTGAAGAAAGCATTGTGACAGGAGACATTGCTAAAGAGGAGTAATTCCTCCTTTTGTCTCAATGGTTTTTATTTTACTTGTTTGTTAATACAATTTATAATGCATTGTCAACAATTCTTCAGATAAATTATAGCTTTCCTTGATTCACCAGTACTGTGCTAGGGCACCGATATGACTTGCCAAAGGACACTTCCTCAAAACTAGCTGTACCTGTGGGTTTCAAGCCCAGGACCCTTGAGTTATTGTTTATCTTATAGCTTGTAACACAAGCAAAATGTATTTATTCTATTCATACTTCATACTTGTCATTCTTTCAAACTTCAAGTGCTTATAAAATGTGATTTAACCTTTTCACTACCAGACCTTTTTACTCTCTTTATACCAAGGGAATATGTGGAAAACATGGGAAAAAGACAGAATTTACCCCTGCACCGCCTGTAACAGACCCTCAAATGATGTCACTGATTCATAAAAATTGATATCAAGTTTCACAGTACACTATATACCAATCTTTAATACTCTAACATGTACCTAGTGCTTCTATACATACCACCATATTACGCCGTTTATTAGCGGCAGATATGGTATATAAGGCGCCTGATATATCCAACGTTTTAGGTAGTGAAAACGTTAAGGTGAAGATTCAGATCAGACTGTTTGAATAAGATGATCAATCTCAACCCCAACAGTACACAAGCACCAAGTCATACGAATTCCCATGAGCCATTGTCATATCTATTTACAATATACAAGAACAATTTTTATAAATGCACTATGTCAAACAGTCAAGGTTCCAACTCAACTTAATGCTTCTTCTTGTACCCAGTTACCGCTATATTCTCTTAAGATTGATTTTAAACCCTTTCCCAAACGCCAAATTTTCAACTGTCCCAAATTAAAGGAGTTTGCAGACAACATTTCAAAATGTGATGAAATTGAAAAATTATCTTCTGATAGGGCAAACATTGTAGGAAAAGGAGAAATTGCTTGTTGAAAAGTGTTGTCTGCAAACTCTTTGAAATCGGACAGTCGACAATTTGGCGTTTGGTAAAGGGTTAAAAGACCTTGGGAAGACCATGGGCGGCAATTTCAGTCTAACTTTGACACAGCTCAAATACCTTTTTAAATCCACTATCTCATACATATACAGTCCAACTTGTGTTTAGCAACCATCCTTTTAACCCTGTCCCAAACAATAACGACATTTGACCACTTTGTTGCAGACGACTTTAGAAAACATTGTGGAAAAAGGAGAAATTGCTCATTTTGTTTTCTGTCTTATCATAATTGTTTTTCAACTTCATCCCATTTTGAAATATTTCTGCAAACTTTTCCAAATTGGGGCAGTCGAAAAATTGCGTTTGGTACATGTTTTGAAAGGAACCATCAATCTGATTGTAAGCAAAAAGGCTTATCAGTCAAAACATCATGAGATGTCAGTGCAACACTATAACAAGTCCTTCAAACAAGTAAATATCTTCCTACATTCTTTTTTGTAAATGGGTTTTACATCACATCAACATTATTTCAGTTATGTAGCGATGCCCGACTCTTAATGATGGAGGAAGACCCCATACTCAACTGCCCATAGGGGCTGGTCAAGGCGGGTAGAACCATCGGCATTCCGTAAGTCAGTCGGGAGACTGCCTCTCATGAAAATCCATATCCCTCTCAGGATTTGAAACCACGCGGAGAGGGGCCATGTGATTTCAAGTTCTGTACTCTAACCACTAGGCCACGGAGGCCCCCTTTCCTACATTTCATGCGCTACATTCTTGCAATAAAATAACAATACTATAAGCTAGAATCTTAATATGTTCATGAGAATTCAGTCGGAAGATTATCTGGCAAGAAGTTTGAGAAATATAATCATGTATAAAGCGATAATATATATACTTGTATTAGTAATCTATATATATAAAATATTTATAGAAATATCATCATTGTTATCCAGCAAATCTGATTACTTTCTTCTAAATAAATCTAAATACTCTACCCTAATTGTAAAATCATGAAACCTTAACCCGTTACCAAACAATAACGAAATTTGACCAGTTTGCTGCGGACGACTCTGGAAAACTTTGTGGGAAAGGGAGTAATTGCTTGTGAAGAGCAATTTCTCCTTTTCCCACAATGTTTTCTCCCCTATCAGAAGATTTTTTTTTCTTTTTCATCACATTTTGAAATGTCGTCTGCAAGCTCTTTCAATTTGGGACAGTCGAATATTTTGCGTTTGGTAAAGAGTTAAGCATCAATCGATCTAAATCATTGCACATTGTTATCATCATGTGTATCAACCAAAAGTACAATAAAAGCCAGTTTTGAAATAATACTTGCAAAACTGGAAAATGGGTAATTTGGTCAAAAGGGTGTAATTCCAGTCAATCTAGATAACACATCCTACAAAAAAAAAAACCTTCATAACTTTTTTGGTGGACAAAACCCTTAGTTAACATAACTTCACCTTTCATGTACAGCCGTATTTCAACCCATTACCAAACAATAATGCCATTTGACCAGTTTGTTGTGGACGACTTTGGAAAACATTGTAGGGAAAGGAGAAATTTCTATTATCGAGCAATTTCTCCTTTTCCCTAATTTTTTTCAACTCTATCAGATTATTTTCAATTTCATCGCGTTTTTAAATGTTGTCTGCAAACTCTTTCAATATGGGACAGTCAAAAATTTGGTGTTTGGTAAAGAGTTCAATTCTGAACTGTAACCACTAGGCCACGGAGGCCCCCAACAACTTTTAATTACCTATCCACCCAATTGTTATAAAATCATATTTTAAGCTCAACTCATAAGCCAGAAATTCCAACTTCGAAGGTCCAATGCAAGACTATAGTAAGTGCTTCATATAGTCTTGTGTTGAACCCTTGACTTGGGGTTTCATCTCCATTGGGGAAAAAAAAAAAATGTTCAGCCAATCTTGAGCAAAATTATTTTCAAAATGTGAACGAAATGTTTGAGTATTGCCCTGTGATCTCAGATATTGATTAAATGACGGATAATGGTTATTATGAATATATCATTCCTTTATAAAAACCTTTACAATACAAAAGGTTGACTGCTGAACACATTCTCTTATTTATCTATACAGTCAAACTTGTGTTAAGCAACCACTACAGAAAGTCACATCGTTGGATTTTTAGTGTACATCAATTTGTGTTAAGCAACCAACCTGTCTTTAACAGCGAATTTTCTCAATCAATAGAATGGCCTCTTAACACAAGTTTGACTGTATATTTATATATGAGTTTTACATCACATCAACATTATTTCAGTTATGTAGCGATGCCAGACTCTTAATGATGGAGGAAGACCCCATACTCAACTGCCTATAAGGGCTGGTAACACATTCTCTCTGATAGAATTTTGCAACTGACGAATTCAAATGTTACAGCAGTCGAAAAAAAAAAGTTTAAAAAGTCAACAACATTTTCTCTGTGTTCATGTGTTATTTGGTAGAAACCATTGTGACAAAAGGCGAAATTGCTCATAATGAGCAATTTCTCCGTTTGTCACAGTGTTTTCTTGAATCACCAACTCAGGGTGTTTTTTTTGGCTTTTCTTTGCAATGAGTACATTATGAATTAAATGGTTATGGTAGCAAAAAATATTTTCAAGTTATAATGAGTTTATGGATTAAATGCATTAACCATTGTCTCTCAAGAAGGCTAAAATACCTCCCTCGTTCTTCTATTACTACTGATCAAGCTATATATAATTATCTATTCATTTCTTATTCCTACTCATTTCTACATATAATCTACTGAATATTTCTAATTTTTTTTTTGGAATTGCACATTTAATACTGAATAAACGACCCAAATACTTAAATACACGTATAGTGGAATCCCTCTTAACCCTTTACCAAACGCCAAATTTTGACTGTGCCAAATTGAAAGAGCTTACAGAGAGTTTGCGGACGGCATTTCAAAATGTGATGAAATTGAAAAATAATCTGATAGGGCAGAAAACATTGTAGGCAAAGGAGAAATTGCCCCTTTTCCCACAATGTTTTCCAGAGTCCCCTGCAACTAACTGGTCAAATGTGGTTATTGTTCGGTGATGGGTTAAAAGACCACTTATGTTTGGAAATTGGTCTTTTGAAAAGATTGTTCATATAAATGAGGTCATAAACAATTGAAATTAACCACTTTGTTCAAACAAAGGGCTGGCTTTTTAGGGAAATGGTCGTATTTAACTTAGGACTTATAACATAATTTCAATCTGGTCCCTTAATTGATTATCCTATAAATAAAATAAATGCAAAATATGATCTCTTATACAATAAATGCAAAATATGATCCCACCTCTTTCTTTCCCTCTTAACCCTTTACCAAATGCCAAATTTCGACTGACCCAAATTGAAAGAGTTTGCAGACAACAATTCAAAATGTGATGAAATTGAAAAACAACCTTCTGATAGGGCAGAAAACATTGTGTGAAAAAAAAAATCGCTCGATACTAGCAATTTCTCCTTTTCCCACAATGTTTTCCAAAGTCGTCTTCAACAAAGTGTTTAAATGTCGTTATTGCTTGGTAATGGGTTAATAGTAAGAACCACTCAATTCACCCACCTTGTAATTTTTGACACAGCCAAAATGCCAAAATGAATGCAAACAGCAGACGGCAAAAAATAACATTTTTTTTTCCTTCTAAAAATTCCTAAAGATATTTGGAAGAAACCATTAGATTTGACATTAGGATAAATTGCCCCTTAGACATCAAAGTTATTTTTTGCAATGTTATATGTTTTACAATGTATAAATAGTAAATAAAATGTTTTAATGTTTTCATCTTTCAGAAAACGAAAAAAAAAACACCTATTGCTTTGTAAAAGCTAATAACAACTTAAACAAGGCAATAAAGCTAAGAAAGTATAAAGGAGTTGTGTTTGTTCACATAATTATGATTAAATGCCATTTTTATTATTTCCCTTAGTTTTAAAAATCATATCTAATTCAAAAGTGAAGATCTCCCAACCTATATTGAACACTCCCAATGCTGTTTAAATTTCATAGCAAGCATTCTAATCTAATGTGGATAAATGTAAATATTTCCTTAAGTTATAATGTCAATCTTGTTTCAAATAACCACACATATAAACAGGTTAGAAATGCTATTTCATCTAAAGGCTGTCTTGATACAGGGCCCAATTCATTCGAGAAGGTATTTTCTGAAATACTGGTGCCCATATTAAGCTGTTAGTAATATTATGCGCCACAATTCTGTAACCTTTAACCATGGTTGTTTTACCCTTTACCAAAACGCCTCATTTTTCAACTACCCCAAATTGAAAGAATTTGCAGACGACATTTCAAAATGTGATGAAATTGAAAAATAATCTTCTGATAGGTTAAAAAACATTGTGGGAAAAGGAGAAATTGCTCGATAAGAGCAATTTCTCCTTTTCCAACAATGTTTTCCAGAGTCGTCTGCAACAAACTGGTTAAATCTTGTAATTGTTTGGTAATAGTATAAAACAAGATTGACTGTATTTCAGCAACACTTGGAGTTTGTCCCGCAAGTAATTATCTAACGTAAAACAAACATACCATATACACATAAATATATACAGACTGGGGTCCATACAAAGCTGTTATTTGTCTTATACACCATGATTCTGTAACTTTTAACCATGGTCGCTTAAAACACGATTGACTGTATTGCATCGAAACATGGAGTTTGTCCCTCAAGTAATTATACGAGATATCGTAAAACAAACATACAATATACATTATATACAATACATAATGTGTAATGATGATTGTATCACATAACAGAGATATACATAATGATAATATACATGTATGATTAATTAATGCATATAGAACATTGTAAAGTATGGGGGGGTATAATAAATATGAAAAAGTGTGATGTACGAAGAATAATGCATGTATTGATTTGTATGTAAATACGAATATATAGCACATTAAAATGATGTTAATACTACAATATTTGTAGGCAAGCGCCTGGTTCATTTTGTATTAAATTTTTCCCTTTGCTCTTTGTCTATTCTTTTTTTTATTAACATCAATTCAACAATTTTTAGTAATATTGTGATGTCTTGTTCATAATGGATTAACCCTTTCCCAAACAATAACGACGTTTGACCACTTTGTTGCAGATGGCTTTAGAAAACATTGTGGGAAAAGGAGAAATTGCTCGTAATGAGCAATTTTTCCTTATCTTACAATGTTTTCTGCCCTATAATAATATTATTCTTCAATTTCATTACATTTTGAAATGGTGTCTGCAAACTCTTTTAATTTGGGAAAGTCGAAAATTTGTTGTTTGGGAAAGGGTTAAGATATAGGCCCCCCACCTTTCTTAAAGATATTTGGTCACAGATTTGAGGAAATCTGGAAGTTAATCATAATTTTTTTTAACACTACACATCAGCTGTACTGTTATATGGTACATACAATAGTCATTGGAAACAAAATTAGATTGTTTTAAATTCTTTAAAGTATGTATACAGTGAATTAACATGTATTTAATTCCAAAAGCGTAACATTTATTTGAAATCTAATGCAATTAATTTGTACTTGGATAAAGTGACGTTTCCTTAATCAATTATACTTTGATGGCTACTTTTAGTCCTATTTCATACAACAATACAAAATCTGTATTGTTTCAACGACATTTTGTTTGACTTCCATATTTTCTTATCTGTGAAGAAGCACCTTTTATTGCAGCAGAAAGGATAAAAAAAATTAACAGTTAGACTACATTAATGCAGAATTAATCCATCACATCAACATTATTTCAATTATGTTTCTATGCCCAACTCTTAATGATGGGGGAAGACCCCATACTCAACTCCCTTTAACCATTTTCCCAAACAATAACGACATTTGACCACTTTGTTGCAGATGGCTTTAGAAAACATTGTTGGAAAAGGAGAAATTGCTCATAATGCGCAATTTTTCCCTCTCCCACAATGTTTTCTGCCCTATAAGAAGATTATTTTCCAATTCCATCACATTTTGAAATGTCGTCTGCAAACTCTTTCAATTTGGGACAGTCGATAATTTGTTGTTTGGGAAAGGGTTAAATGCTGGTCAAGCCGGGTAGAACCATCAGTATTCCATAAGCCAAGCGGAAAACTGACTTTCATGATTTGGGAATTTGAGCCCGCACGGAGAGGGGCCATGTGATTTATTGCACATGTTGTCTGAGTAACTTTAGGGAAAGATGCTTAATCCATTACTAAACAATAACGACATTTGACCAGTTTGTTTCAGACGACTCTGGAAATCATTGTGGGAAAAGGAGAAATTGCTCTTAACGAGCAATTTCTCCTTTAACCACATTGTTTTCTGCCCTATCAGAAGATTGTTTTTCGATTACATCCCATTTTGAAATGTTGTCTGCAAACTCTTTCAATTTGGGACAATAAAAAATTTGGCATTTGATGATGCTTAAGGTTGCATAATCATTCCTTATAACTGTATCCTCCAATTGATCAATCAAATGTAAAAATCCCTAGGAAACATCTTTGTAATATTTTTCAGAACTGTAGAGACCTGTATTTGTGCATTTCTAACTGAATGTATCAATAATTTATCATCTTAAAACAAAACTCAAGAATTTGTGTGCTGAAAACAAAAGTATCTTTAAATAAACACTTCTACATTGCATTATGATTTGTCTAACGCAGTTGACTTTTAGAGTGAAAAAAAATGTTTAAAAATCATTTCATCAATTTCAACAATCAAAAACCAAACAGTTTATTGCAAAATAATGAGTTCTACCAATTTCTACAATGGATTAAAAAATACTCATAACAAAGTATCAATTTTCTTGTAGTCCATATAGGAATAATCTCTGGGCGTATTCCCTATCATTGAAATGCTTGAATTTCCTGACTTTGGTGAAAGCTTTCAGTTGATCTCAGTCTGGCAGAGGCTTGGAAAAAGTAATCTCTAGGCGTATACCCTATCATTGAAAAGCTTGAATATCCTGGCTTTGTTGAAAGCTTTCATTTGAGATCAGTCCGGCAGAGGCTTGACAAAACTAATCGGGAAAAGTCCTTTTCTATTTGGCTGACCTTCTACCTCTCCCTCCTGTAAAATATACAAAATAAATAATAATGAATTTATTAATTAACCCATTACCAAACAGAAACAATATTTTACCAGTTTGTTGCAGGCGACTCTGGAAAACATTGTTGGAAAGGGAGAAGTTGCTTTTAACAAACAATTTCAATTTCTCCTTTTCCCATGATCTTTTCTACCCTATCTGAAGATTATTTTCGGATTTCATCTGATTTTGAAATGTCGTCTGCAAACTCTTTCAATTTGGGACAGTCAAAATTTTTGCGTTTGGTGCAGAGTTAAATTATATTAAGTGAAATTAAATTGATAAACAAAAACATATTGATAACATTCCTGACAGTTTTTCATTTGATTTTCCCTGTGAGTGAAAACCCTGAATCAGTTAAACAAGAGCTGTCCATAAGACAGCATGCTAGACTATTTGATAATGTCGAGAGGGGTATAGGTCAGTGAAATATTATTTGTATCTAAAATATGAGGGAGAGCACAATGATTCATTAAAATAGCTGTTGAGAAATAAACATGCATGCAAAATTTTAACCAAGAATTTTTAAGTACGAAGGACCACATAATTAGCTTAAATTCAATACAAGAGGTTTGAAACTTGGTCAGGGACCTAAAATTATGACCCTGAACACATCTGTGAAGTATCAAACCATTCCATACAGTAGTTCACGAATACAAACTTGCACGCAAAAACTTAATCAAGATTTTTTTAAGTACAAAAGGTGGCAGTTTTTGCTTAAATTCAATACAAGAAATTAGAAACTTGGTCTGCTTAGATTATTACCCTGAACACATGTGTGAAGTATCAACCACTACCAAACAGTGGTTCAATAGACACAAACTTGCACACAAAAACTTTACCAATATTTTTTAAGTACAAAAGGCCGCATAATTTGCTTAAATTTAAAATAAGAGATATGAAACTTGGTCAGGGACCTTAAAGTATGACCCTGAACACATGTGTGAAGTATCTACCCATTCCATACAATAGTTAATGAGATGCAAACTTCCACGTAAAAACTTAACCATGAAACCAGAGGTTGAGATAGGGCTCAACCCTGGGACCCCTGAGTTCTAATTAGGCCACCCCAACCACTGGGCCATGCAGGACCCAGGAAGAGCAAAAAATGTTATGATTGCAAAAAAGCTAAACAGGAAACAAAGAAAGATAACTCACCCACCACTCTTCCTCTTCTTCGCGTAACAGAACAATTACCTCCCCTTCTCGAAACGAGAGTTCGTCCTCGTTGTCGGCATCACAGTCATAGAGTGCCTCACAGCGTCGGAACGTCACCTTCACCTCCAAGTAAATTAAACATTTACAGTGAACCCTCGTTTATCCGGACCCCGATTATCCGGATGTCTCGCAATCCGAACGAAATTGTAAGGGAACGGAATTATTGGACCAGTTTATTGCAGACGACTTTTGAAAACATTGTGGGTAAAGGAGAAATTGCTCGTGACGAGCAATTTCTCCTTTTCCCACAATGTTTTCTGCCATGTCAGAAGATTATCTTTGAATTTCATCACGTTTTGATATGTCTTCTGCAAACTCTTTCAATTTGGGACGGTCGACAATTTGGCGTTTGCTAAAAGGTTATAACTATATACCGCTCATACAGAGCGTTTATGTCTTAATGTGAATAAGAACATGCTCTGCTTCATTAGTCCGGATTATTCGGTAAACCGGACATTTTGTTGGGAACGGACGTGTTCGGATAAACAAGGGTTCACTGTATAAGATTAGATTATTATATCATAGTGACATCGTGACATTGAAATTCATACTATGAGCAGTGGTGGCAATATCTTCGTTTATATATATATATATTGGTTTTACATTGCATCAACATTATTTCAGTTATTTTGTGATGCCCGACTCGTAATGATGGAGGAAGACCCATACTCAACTGCCCATAAGGGTTTGTCAAGCTGGATAGAACCATTGGCATTCTGTTTGTCAGTCGGGAGACTGCCTCTCATGAAAATCAAAATGCCAGCAGCCGGGATCTGAACCCACGCGGAGAGGGGCCATGTGATTCCAAGTTCTGGGTAGTGAAATCCGATTTTTGTTTACTTGTCTGTAAATACCAAGTCTCTTTCTGTACTACTTGTATACTGTATACTTGTCTGTATAATGGTTTTATAGCAAATTTCAGTAAAAGTTCACTTGTTTGTTAAGGCTTTTGCACGAGCTTGGCAATATGGACAGTTAATCTTCCACCCCTGATGAGTAATTACAGTTATCTAAGATACCCAGCCTCATTTGGCCTATCAGTAACTCAAGCATATAGTTTTGTTTTGACTTATTAGAAATGCTTTTCTAACCAAACAACTATAGGACTAGACATAGACGTATATGTACATGTATTTATAGGTACAATGAATGGTGAGAAATTTCTTCAGCCAGACCTGGACTCAAATCTGAATTTATTTATGGTGGGAGATTTATGTCTAGCATGGCCTTTGGGTTAGGGTACTGGACTGACAGCTTGAGGGTCCTAGGTTTGAGCCATGCAAAAGTCCTTTCCCAAGAAAAATCCCAGCACCGGTGGTGAGGATTGAACGTTGGTCACAAGTCTTACACCTTAACCTCCGGGCCACACAGGACATTGCAGAGAGGGGCCATGTGATTTCAAGTTCTGTACTTGAACCATTAGGGCACAGGGTACCGTTTTACTAAACAACTTAAGGAGAATTTTCACGTAAGTCATAACTGATAAACATTAATAGTATCTATAATGAAAGTGCAATATTGCAATGTGACACATCATTGGAATCGTCTTGGAGAGACGATTCCAATGATGTGTTACTTTGCAATATTGCTTTGCCCAATATTGAAATAAGAGGAATTGTTGTTTAAGACTTACGCAAATCTTAATCGTAAACTGTTTAGTAAAATGGTTACCAGGTCCCCACACTTCTTTGGACCATTTTGTAAATGTCATCTAGATTGTTGATAGGAATAATTAGTAACAATACCTTTCTTGGAGCAGGTATGGGTGGAGGAATATCGATCTCAGGGACTTTTATGTCTGTGTTCTGTCTGCTGTCTGAAAGTAGGATAAACCAAATAATTACTCCAAAGTATACTCTAACTTAGAAATGAATGGCAAATACAAAATAAAAATAACTTGTTGATGAATGGCATAAACAAAAAAGTAACATAATAAAAACCAGGGATGAGGAAATCTCTGAATTCCAATTAGTCCGAGAATCGGCCGAAAACCCTTCATACCTCTTGAAAACTGAAAGGTAAACAAGATTAGAGATCTGTTTGTTTCAAACTATTCAAGATTCCCATTGATCAATCCCCTTATGTCCCAATAAATGTTGACTGTTTAAAAAATCATGTTGTGACGGCGTTGGAAGCAGATTTTTGACATGATTATACTTTACACATTCACTCTTTGATTTCTCGCAAAATACACATCAGACTGAATGTGCTTAATATGATCGTTTTTTTGCGAAATAAGGGTGTCACATGTACTTCTCAATCAAGCGTGCTTGTTTGTTTCCTAATCAAACCCCCAATTTATACAAGCCTCTGGCATTGTTTGACACGGGGATAATAATTAACGTATTAATTATGTGATTCTGGTCGTATTGTTAGGTGCGTAGAGTATCATATCAGCTACTCAGCCAGGTGACAATCTCTTGAGGGAATTTGAATCTACAGCTAAAGTGATTCGAACTCCCATAGAAAAGGACTTTGTAATTAGAATTAGATCAAGTATAAACTTTCCTTTGTTTCTGTGTTCTTAGTTTTAATAATCATTTTAGAAATATCCGAATGGTATGAAAGGTAAACATGTTTTGAGGTCTGTTTGTTTTGAAACACTTCAAGACACCCTTTAGATGATTCCCATGATGTCCAATAAAGTTGTTTAATGATTAAAATCGGCATGCATTGGCAAGGGAAGCAAAGTTTTAATATCATCATACTTATAAAATTTACACATTTAAACACTTTCTCTCAAGCTAACAAGTATCTTTACACATTAGACCAAATCTGCTTAGTATAATTGGTTCTTGCGGAACAAGGATGTGACATCTACTTCTCAATCAAGTGTGCCTGTCTGTTTACAATTAAACCCCAATTTGTTAACGCCTCGGGCATTGTTGGACACAAGGAGAACAATTAAGGGAGTAATTTTGTGATTCTGGAGACATTGTTAGGTGTGTAGAATGTCATATCTGTCTAATATTCGGACCGATTTTTTCATCAAATCTCAACATGCCATCGGTCCAGTAAAACCAAAATTGGTACAAAACCGACAGAATGATAATTTTCCTGATCCCTACTCTTATCAGTAGGCCATGGAGGCCCCTACACCAATTCTTGCAAAGAGGAAGACCACAACAATCTCAACACATTTTTGTGTACAGAGACCATTCAATATTCAACAGTATCCTTACCTTCACTGGCGGAAGCTGTTCGGGGTCTTGGGGGCACTGCAGGCTTAGTCAAACTGTGGGATACAAAAACATGGCTTATCAGTCAATGTAACAACAATAATTAATTGATGGATATTTAATAGGGATGGGAACGAATATTCGAATATTCGAATATTCAAATAGCGGGTCGAATATTCGAATAGCAAAATAGTATTCGAATATTCGATTTTAATGAACCCATATAACTGTATGTTTACCATAAATTTTATTCAAAAATAATGTTGTTTTATTTTCATTTTCTTCCTCTAAACCGATCCCAAATATCGAAGAACGTGCCTAGCTCCCAGGTGCAGTTACGATGTTTTTACAACGTATGTCACACAGTAAAACACCTGTGACAAATTACCACATCTTTTGACAGTTTGCAAGACGATTAATTCCTAAGTGTGAAAATAGTCGATTTTAAGCCGCTAAATCTAACACCTTAATGATCTGCACTTGCTCCTTATTATCCAAAACAAGTCAATCACGCTAATTGACAATTGTCATTGTCAACCAATCACGTAACTTGTTTGTCGTGAAATTAAACAATTACTCTTTCAATAACCAATCGTAATCATGATTGCATATGCACGAAGACCAATCAAATAATGTGTTAGAAAGTATATTTTTCTTCAGAATAATTTGTCAAACTTATCTTCATTCTAATTTCTACATCTATTCGATAAACATCACAATGTCTCCATCACGTGTCTGGAATTACTTTACCCGTTCTGCCGACAAGTCTAGTGTACTAGTATTCGGACATGCAGACATTCGGACATCAAAACGAATTCTAAAATCGAATATTCGAATATATTCGAATAGCTCTAGTCGAATATTCAAATAGTGATTTCACTATTCGTTCCCATCCCTAATATTTAACCCTTATTTCTTATAGACTCATTTTATTGCACAACCAAGGTATCTGATTATATATGTTCTTAACAGGCTAATAAGATTTTAATAATTATCATTTCCTTTCATAAAATCCTGGCGGACAGTAACAGTTGTGAGATGATAACTGGATGATATTCAATAATGACCTTGATTTTTCTTTTCTACTAATCATTCATCGTAATCAAACGGCTAATTAAGTTATCATGGTATAGTAATTTAACTCCAACAATTCTGATGAGAAGGATTTTCTCATGTAAATCTGTATTTCCAAAAGCCAGGAATTTAAACAATGTTTAGCCCTTAAAGTGATGGAACTGACTTTATAATTATGCAAACAGGTTACATCCAGGCCAGCCGCCAAGTTAATTGGCGGCTGGCCTGTGATCTAACCTGTTTGCAACTCTGAATACCTTGCTCATCAAAATTAAACAGATATTTAAGGTTTTAGAAAGCACTCAACACAAAAATCTATTTTTAGGAAAATTACCCAGCATCCTAAGGGTTAGTTATGGCGGGTTGACTTTTCTTCCCAATTACTTTTGAAGAGAGACCTAGATTTCTTTCTTCTCTGATAAAGCCCACAATAACTCATAATAGCCAATTCAGGAAACCGGGTAGAACCAATTTATTTCAACAAGTCAGACGAAAGATTCTCTTGAATGAGAATCCCAACTCACAAAAGCCATGAATTGAATAAATGCTTAGTAAACGGTGGTTTGAATTTCTTACTTACATATAATTCAAGCCCAAAGAAATGGAGAAATTATGAAAACAAAACTTACTCTATTACTGGCTTTGGTGGTAGACTATCTGTAATACAAAATAAGATGACAATAAGAACTTAAAATCAGGTCAAAGGTAGAAAAATATGTCGCAAGCTTATTCTATACAAATATTATATAAATGGTATTTATATATATTTAATATATGGTGTTTAACGCAGTATCAACAAATTTTCAGTTATGTAACGGCTTTCCTAGATCAACCAGTGCTAGGCTAGGGCATTTAAGTACCTTGCCAAAGGTCACCCCCACAATACCAGAGATGTTGATGCGGCTCGAACCCGTGACCCCCGAGTTACAAGTCCGCCACCTTAACCACTGGGCTACACAAGATCTCTATAAATAATACATAAAGGCACATTTCGTTTGAGAAAGCTAAAATTAGTGAAATTAATGATCTTGGCCACAAGGCAATTACATACTGATGTTTTATGTTCTATGTATAATGTGTTATAGGCCAGGGGCCTGAATTTATAGAATTAACGATTGGATTGAAATATCATCAGTATCTACTCATACTTGGATAGGAAAAGACATAAAGGGAAAAACTTGAAGTAACATCTCGCTTGGATAAACGGAATTGAAATACATTCATTTTAAAAACCAATTCTTCAAAACTCATCATCAGAAAGTAAGCTGAATCCTACAGAATTTACATAAACCAACATAAAACAAAATGCCCTACTCATTGGTAAACTTGTGTTTCTTGCATTTAAGACCAATTTTTCAACAATCCTGGCATCAATAGAGAAAATCTGAATCTTTCAGAATTTACATAAACTTTACATAAATTTACGTAAATCAAAAAAGGCCTACTCATTGGTAATCTTGTGTTTCTTGCATTTAAAATCAATTTTTCAACAATTCTGGCATTAATAGATAATCTGAATCTTTCACAATTAACATAAACGTTACATAAATTTACGTAAATCAAAGTGTCCTACTCATTGGTCAACTTGTGGCTTTTCATGCATTTAAGATAAATCTTGGCATTTATAAATAAACTGAATCTTTCAGAATTATCATGAACCATTATAAACCAAAATGCCCTATGCATTGGTAAACATATGGTATTTCTTGCATCTAAGATCAATCTTGGCATCTTGAATCTTTCAGAATTCACATAAACCCATTATAAACCAAACTGCCATACTCATTGGTAAACTTGTGGCGTTTCTTGCATTTAAGATTAATCTTGGCATTAATAAATAAGCCGAATCTTTCAGAATTAACATAAACCCATTATAAACCAAAATATCCTACTCATTGGTAAACATATTGTGTTTCGTGTATCCAGCGGCAGTGGTCTTGGCGGAGGCTCCGAAGGCGTACGACGATGCAAAACATACGAAATATCCGACTCGGGGTCCGACGTCGTCCGAGTATGTACCGTCCCTTGTGGCAGCACGGCTGACCCGTCATTGTTGTTGTTTGTGTTCTTAAAGTCTCCGAACGACATCGGGTGTGGCGGTTTCTTTGGGCCCCTGGGGGGTAGGGGTGGATTATCAGGGTGTTTCTGACTAGTGGTGGTGGGAAGGGACTGACTAGAATGACTCATGTATCCTGGAACTGAAATTGGCAAAATTGTGATTAAAGTTTATTTATTTATCTATTTCTTTATTTATTTATTTCATATGGTTTTAACATCGCGTCAACACTATCAAATCGAAAATTTAGTGTTTGGTAAAAGATTGACTGCCCATAAGCACCTGTCAATTTGGATAGAACCTTTCCGTCTTTTGTAAGTTAGTAGGAAGACTGTCCCTTGTGAAAGTCCAAGTCTTCCTTAAGGATTTAAACCTACACCAAATTTTTGACTGTCCTAAATTGAAAGAGTTTGTAGACGACATTTCAAAATGTGATGAAATTGATTGATAATCTGCAGATAGGGCAGAAAACACTGTGGGAAAAGGAGAAATTGTTTAATAAGAGCAATTTCTACTTTCCCCACAATGTTTTCCAGATTCGTCTGCAACAAACTGATCAAACATCATTATTGTTTGGTAAAGGGTTAATGATGGAGGAAGCCCCAATATTCAACTTCCCATAAAGACTGGTCAAGCTGGGTAGAATCATCCGCATTCCATTGGTCAGTCAGTAGACTACCTTTCATGAAGTGATGTAAGCAATGTGGGCAGATAGAACTCAGTTGATTGGAGTAAACTGAATGCTTTAACATTATTTAATCGCTTATCAAATAAACTATTTCTTACACACCTGTTTTTTTTTTTTAACGACTTACAGAAAACATTTGCATAAGTCAAAACTGATACACATGAGCAGTATCTTAAATAAAAGTACAATTTTGTCATGTGACATGTTATTGAAAGCGTCTTAGAACTACAATTTCAATGATGTGCTACTTTGCAGTATTGCTCATTGAAATAAGAGTGAATCTTGTTTTGAACATATGCATAATTATGATGTTTGACAAAACACTACTGTGTAGAAGACGCTTCCAGAATCTAGGTCCAAAAGAAAATCTGCCAGTGACAGTTGTTTCAAATCAACCTACCAATTATGGCCTTTTCCATTGTTGTAGATGGGGGAACAGAGTTGCAAATCCGGTTTTGATTAACTTGTCCATAAATGTCATTTATTGATTTTTCTGCACTCCTCATAATGGTAGTAGAGTGATGTCTCGTTAATCCGAACACGTTCGTTCCCAACAAAATTTCTGGACTAATGAATAATCCCGACTAATGAAGCAGGGTCTGGTCTTATACATAGTTCGACATAAACGGTCTTTATGCACATGTATACTTATAAACATATACCAAAGGCCAAGTTTTCGACCGTCCCAAATTGAAAGAGTTTGAAGACGACAGTTCAAAATGTGATGAAATTCAAAATTTATCTTCTGATATGGCAGAAAACATTGTGGGAAAAGGAGAAATTGAAAAGGAGAAATTGCTTGTCACGAGCAATTTCTCATTTACCCACAATGTTTTCAAAAGTCCTGTGCAACAAATTGTTCAAATAAATCCGTTCCGTTACAATTTCATTCGGATAGCGAGACATCCGGATAATCGGGATCCGGATTAACGAGGCTTCACTGTATAGTTGAAGTGAGTTAAAATTCAATCGTCGGTTAAGGCTTTAGGACAAGCTAAGCAAAATATGGACAATCTATTTTGCAACCTCTTGGGTATTGATATCAAGATTACAATTGAGTTTTTCTGACCTTTTCCTGATAAAATTTGCTTACTTTCCATGTTCAGTTTTTTTTTTTTTCATATGGGTTTAACATCACATCAACATTATTTCAGTTATGTAGCGATGCCCGACTCTTAATGATGGAGGAAGACCCCAAACTCAACTGCCCACAAGGGCTAGTCAAGGCGGGTAGAACCATCGGCATTCCGTAAGTCAGTCGGGAGACTGCCTCTCATGAAAATCCATATCCCTCTCAGGATTTGAACCCACGTGGTCCATGTTCAGTAATTTTATTTTCTTGTTGCCTAAAACAAGTCTTGTTTATATTATTTATTAAGGTTTTATATCACATCAACTGGATTTCAGTTACATTGCCTTGCGCAGCTCATTATGAATCGTGGAAGACCCATAAGGACTGGTCAATTTGGAAAGAACCTTTGGCATTTTGTAAATCAGTCGGGAGGCTAGCCCTTATTAAAGTCCAAATCTACCTTGAAGGATTTAACCCTAAGCTAAAATTCTCGACTGTTCCAAATTGAAAAAATTTCTTCAGATAGGGCAGAAAACATTGTGGGAAAAGAAGAAATTACCACAAGGCCAGGTATGACTCGTTTTTATGAAGGACTTTCTTGCACTGAATGGATGATTTTTTTTATGATTCTTATCCATTTATTTGATTTTTACATTGCTTCAACATTATTTCAGTTATGACCAGGGTTCACGCTGGCCTTCGCAAATGGCGCCATTTGCGACAAAATTAAGAAATTGGCGCAAGAAAAACAATTTTGGCGAAAGTTGCTGGCGCCGACTATTTTCCGCGAGAATTTGATGATTGTTTACCGCATGGTTGCCGATCTCAATTCAATATCGATTTGTTTTTACTGTAAAGACGAGAACCATGTATCGATGGTTCCCGTACTCGCAGTACTTTGAATTAGAACTCGGAAACCAGCTTGTTTATCAAATGCGATTTCCGATACGGGATAATCCTGTTTTCACACTTGTTCAGTTCATTATCTGTTGATTGTCAAGTTTGTTGAAGGTGACACTTTCTTGTGTCTTGTGTACAACATTTAGTCATTCGCCAGCCTTTACGACTTCAAATATATGGAAATATGACTTTGATTACTTTAATTGTGTTTCAATCAGAATGTTTGCCCTCGCGCTCTTTTTAAAGAAGTTGACATCAAACATCGACAAAGTCAGTTGTGTTGATTGACAAATAAATGAAACTCTTTTATGCACCGCAGTTTTGGTATATAAAATCCGCGATCTTAAGTGACACCTAATTCTGATCCAACACAAGAATGACTTTAAATCGATCTTCTCAGTCGTTGAATATGCCTCGCACTAAATATCAAATTGACATCTAAAAATCGTAATTTCAAGGAGGCTTGAAGGACAGGAAAAAGTTGGTTATAATATGATGCCAAAGTGAAAGTCATGTTTCTGCTATGTCCTGTTTCAAATGTTGAGTGTGAGAGAGGATTTAGTCCATAGAACCTAATGAAAACAGCACGTAGTAATAGATAGAACAGACGAATACTTGAGAACCTCTTTAGAACCGTCGATGACCCTGACGAAGGATTTCCCTTTCTACAGAAGACTATTTTGGCTCCAACTTATTGAATTTGGCCCCAAATTTTTTAATTTGGCTCCAACTTTTTGAATTTGGCGCAAGTGTTGGCGCAAAGAAATTTTAGCCAGAGAGAACCCTGATGACCATACTCTTAATGATGGAAGATCGAACACTCAACTGCCCATAACGGCTGGTCAAGCTGGGTTGAACCATTGGCATTCTGTAAGTCAGTCAGGAGACTACCTCTCATGAAAAACCAAAACGCGTCACAAGGATTTGAACCTAAGCGGAGAGAGCCATATGAATTCAAGTTCTGTACTTTAACTACTAGGCCATGGAGGCCGCCGCCTTTTACTATTCAATATTGTCACTATTGATTGAATCATGAATTCGGGTGGAACCATAAACAATCAGCAAGTCAGAAAAGATGCTTTCAAGACCATAAAGCTTTAGAGTAAACAGTAAATCTTAGGGACATTGAATCTAAAATGTCTTTACAATAATTATTGAGGAATAATAGTAGTCACATTATTTCTATTTTGTGATTTCAATAATTAGGGGAAACTTTCAATCAAGAATTTTTTTTTTCTTAAGAAAATCATTTAACTCAAAGATCTTGATTTCCTGACAAGGTATTTGACTTTTACAGTTTTGTGGGATGAGAGACCATTGCTAATACAAGCAAATTCTGTCTTTCGCACAAAACTTTCCGTTTCTGCCTTTATATTCTTCAAGTCTATCACAATTTTAAATACCATTTTAAAACTTTGAATATACCCTTCATAAAGATTAAAGACACACAAGGGAAAAAAAAATGAGACATATAAATACAATGAAAGAGGCTTTAAGACACATCAACAGCTAAACTTTGAAGTTCAAAGACACGACACGATGATTGACCAACAAATTCACTGTACAAGAATCAGCTTACCATTCAAATAATCTGCAAATTATATCAAAGAAATCAAGAGAAATTAGTCTGTGTATTCATAAAGGACATTTTAGTGATGCAGTCATATTTAGATTGAGCTATTCTACAACAATGCAACATTCGCATACATGCCTGTGGTGAAGACGGAATAATAGGGACCTTTGCATGCAGTGTTTGAACCCTTTTCCGAACAATAACGACATTTGAATACTTTGTTGCAGACGACATTAGAAAACATTGTGGGAAAAGGAGAAATTGCTCTTAACAAGCAATTTCCCCTTTTCCCATAATGTTTTCTGCCCTATCAGAAGATTATTTTCCATTTTCATCACATTATGATGTCGTCTGCAAACTCTTTCAATTTGGGACAGTTAAAAATTTGGTGTTTGTGAAAGGGTTAAAATACATGTATATTCAGTCAATTCAAACACCTTTTTTATATATAAATATGGGGTTTAATGCCATGTCAACAGTATATCAATTATTTTACAGTTTTTCTGGTTTTCACCAGTTCTGTGGTGTCTTGACCAAGGACACTCACAAAACATCTCAGTGCTGCTGGTGAAAATCGAACCTGGGACACCTGGGTACCGTTTTACTAAACAACTTAAGGAAAATATTTGCGTAAATCATAACTGATACACATGGATAGTATCTTAAATGAATGTACAATATTGCAATGTGACACGTCATTGGAAGCGTCTCGGAGAGACGATTCCAATGATGTGTTACTTTGCAATATTGCTTTGCCCTATATTGAAATAAAAGGAGTTGTTGTTTTAGTCTTACGCAAATCTTAAGCGTAAAGTGTTTAGTAAAACGGTACCCTGAGCCACAACAAACCATTAGACCAAGAAATGAAAATTATAGCACTTAGTCATAAGGGTCTGGGACCATTACTCATGGCCATTCTACATTTGAACAGTAATCTAAGGGAGGGAAAATTAATGTATCTAAGAACAATATTGGTGCGGGTACCTCGGGTCTCTAGAGAGACAGCCATATCATGTTGCATTGACTATACATGTATTAAGTCAGAGGAAATATTGGTTTCTCTGGTCTTGAGCTCACATCCCCTGTATCCCAAATCTGGACACGCTACCGATTGAGATCATGAGGCTCTGCTTATTGAATGGTATACTGACAATTGTCTTCCCAGACACTTGACACTTTTTCTGTATTGGGAGCTTTGGCCGCCTTGTCGTTATTTGTACCAAGTAAGACGCGCTACCAACTGAGCTAATCAAGGGTTCAGTGAAAGACTATAGCAAGTACTTCATCTTTGTGAAGCACTTGCTATAGTCTTGCACTGAGCCCTTGTAATGAGCTTTCCTTATTGAAATGGAATGTACAGTCAAACTTGTTTTAAGAGGCCAGCCTATGGGACAGAGTAAATTGGCTGTTTAAGACAGGTTGGCTGCTTAACACAAATTGATTTACACTAAAAATCTAACAATGGGACTTTCTGTAGTGGCTGTTTAAGACAGGTTGGCTACTTCAATGGGTGGCTGCTTAACACAAGTTAGACTGTATTGTCTAAGGAGATGCTTAGGCAATTTAAGAGGACAGTAACATTTCATGGCAACACTAACATAGCAACAGGCAATACTTTTGCATGCGGACATTTTTTTTTTATTCCATACTCATTCATAATCAGAGCATTGTTAAGTTAATTCCCGAATGTGGGAATTTTGTGACTGGTCCAAGTTAAAAGCAACAAAAGATAACAGCAGATGAAAAAACATTTACTTTGTGATATTGCATAGAAATCATAATGACAGAAGAAGAAATTGCTAAGCACAATGATTTCTTGAGTCTTAATCTGTTAGTATATTAAAGGTGCTTGTTCACAGGATGTGAGGAACTTTGGAATTTGGAGATCACTTTTTTTAAAACTGCTGTAATGTAATATGATACATACTGAAGTTGTTGGATCCAAAATTTAATTGTTTTTAATCCTGTTATGTCTCTATACAGTGAATTAACATGTACACTTTTTTTTTATCCCAAAGCGTGACATCACTTTTGAGATCTACAGCATATAAATTGTACATACATGTACTTTGATAGATTGATGCTTCCTGAATTAATAATGCTTTAAATACCTACTTTTAATTGTTTATCAATATGCTTTGAAATTTTCTGTACATTACACATGTCTTCTGCTATTGCTTTCAATTTGGACGAGTTGCAAAAACCTAATCGTATGTAGGAATGGGTAAAGATAGCTGAAAACCCCAGCTTGGGTAGAAGTAGCACATGTTCACGAGTACACGAAGGCACGACGAGACATGCGAGTAACCATACAACACTTACTATTGCTATTCCTCAAACTATTGCGAAACCTGGTGGGGTGGGTTAGATGATGTTCTAAACAACACCACGCAAAAAAAAGACAAAAAAAACGCTTGATAATTAGTGATGAAATAATTCTAAGGGGTAACATGGTAAACAAGGTGGTCTAAAAATACACCTTGGCAAAATAAGGTGTAACCCTTATAGTGCTGGAACTGAACTCATGCAAACGGGTTAGATTAAGGCAAGCCGCCGGCTGGCCTGTGATCTAACCTGTTTGCTACTCTGAGTATCTTTCCTCAACAAAATTAAGCAAATATTTAAGGTTTTGGAAAGCAGACGACATAAAAATCTATTTTTTAGAAAATTACCCAGCATTCTAAGTTATAATAAACAGCTAGACATGTAAAAACAAGTGATGAAATAATTCTTTAGGGAGTTAAATGGTAAACAACATTGCCTAGTAAACACCATGAAAAAAGGAAACATGGCAAAATAAGTGGGGAATCAACATAAGGGAAAAACATCAAACAAGATGGTCTAAAAAACAAACCACAACAAAAAAGGAAAAGCATTAAAATAAGTAAAAAACAACTATTTTCATGATACAACAGTAATATAGCTTCTAAAATATCCCTTTACATCAAAGAAAAATAATTTTATCTTTTTTGAACAGAAACTTTTGTTAAATATTGTGAAAAAATAGTATCATTATGTTCATAATGAGCAAATTTCCTTTCTTTACAATAAAATTAATTCTTGATTTTTCATGCAATTTTTCATTGATATATTTCATTCACCAACTTGATAATCGGTTCAAATAAAGCTTGATGCATATGACTTAAATCAAGAAAAGTGTCAATTTTGTACAAGTTGTTCATCAATTATTTAAAATCAATCTGATGCTTATTTACCCTCTCCAAAACATTTAATTTTTGACTGTCCCAAATTGAAAGAGTTTGCAGACAAGATTTCAAAATGTAATGAAATTGAAAAACAATCTTCTGAAGGGGCAGAAAATATTTTGGGAAAAGGAAAAATTGCTCATTACGAGCAATTTCTCTTTTTCCAAAAATGTTTTCCAGAGTCGTCTGCAACAAAGTGGCCAAATGGCGTTATTGTTTGGTAATGGGTTAATTCATCACCAATGCAACATACACTCATTTAGTGCATCTTTAGCATGAATCTATATAAACTTCTAATGCCTTTTTAATCACAGAACCTTTCAGATTTATGATAATAATACTAATAATTGGATGGCAGTACATTTTTTGCTTTTTCAATTGTCAGATTTGGCATCTGCATAAAATTTCAAGTTTGGTTTGCTTGGGGTGAAAGCTATTTTAAACAGTATTTAAATCATATTGCAGCAACCAGAAACCAGCACTCCTATCCATGCTCTTAGTTGAAAATGTTCATCATTTCCAGAACAACATTATATTTTCAAAGTTGCTGCCTGCTTTCCATATAAAGATAAATGTTAACCCCTTAGAACGCAGAGTAATTTTCTAAAAATAATTTTTGTTTTGTCTTTGTTCCAAAACCTTAAATATTGAGAAAGCAGATGACACAAAAATTTATTTTTATTAAATTACCCAGCAATCTAAGGGTTAACAGGCATGATACCTGATTCTTGTCTAAGAATGCATCGTCTCAAACCTCTGTGAGTCAGTGTTAACGGTTTGAACAGGGGGTTAATCAACATCAACAGAAACACTAAACATTACTTACTTCTTGGCTTGGAAGGTACGATCTTTGAGCCGCACTCGGATTCCGACCTCTCTCGGGGCGACCCCTCGATAGCTACTATGCTGGAGGGTCGGGAACGGGACTTTTTGTTATCTACAATCTGAAAGGGGGTGGAACAATAGTGCTATAAATAAAAGGGATTTCACTGGCAGACAGTTAATGTTTTTATACGGAGATTTAACCCTAATGGTTCCAGGCACTTGCAACTTACTGTGAAGACCCGAACAAAAAATTCTTGATAGTTTCCGTAGCTGATGAGCTGCCTTCAAGTTGGAGAGTATATAGAGTGTGTGTGTGACATATTTGTACACTTCTTGAGAAATTGTTTGGGGGACAATTGATTGCTAGTTTAGAAACGTCCAATTCACACGTCAGCAAGTGCCTATTCACACATTCATGTGGATTTATAACCCAGGTAAAAATAACATTGGGTAACAGGTAGTGATTTGATACCTGGGTAGTGGCCTGTACCGGGCCACTACTGGGGTACTTGGGTACCTGTCCCAGCCATACTCTTCAACAATATCTTAAAATGAGGCCCTACCACAAAATTGAAAGTTTTAGAATGGATATGTAAAACACTTTGAAAGTTTTACAATGGATATTTAAAACACTTACATCTAATTCATCATCACTATAATCCTGACCCTCATCCTGAAAGATAAAAACATCCTTTTAATCCATTTCTATACAATAATGACATTTGACCACTTTGTTGCAGATGACTCTCGAAAACATTGTGGGAAAAGAATAAATTGCTCTTAACAAGCAATCTCTCCTTTTCCCACAATGTTTTTTACCCTATCAGAAGATTATTTTTCAATTTCATCACATTTTGAAATGCCGTCTGCAAACTCTTATAAATTGGGACAGTCGAAGATATGGCATTTGGTAAAGGGTTAAACCATGTAAATAATGTGTACTAATCATGTGATCAATGTTGACGATATAACACAGATTGCAAATGGCCGCACCCACAAATGAGCAGGAATCTATGCATTTATTTCAGCTGATTATTTTTGTTTTCCACTATTAAATATATGTTAAAAAAATCAATTTTCCACAACCGCCGGTGAATGTTGTTTCCATTTTGGCCTTGCCGTTTGCTCCAAGACACTGCAGAGATTTTCAAGTCAAGGAAGTTCTTTGACACACATAAACATCTCTCAACTCGAAATTTACAGACACCGCTTAACATCAATGCATATTATTATACTCAAAGTTGCACAATAATTTTGAGTTTAAGTAAGACATCATATTACAGAACAGTTCCAGAACATGGGCAGTGTACTAGTCACACAAAACTCTTGTTGTGCTATGACTAAATACAAAAGCCTGCATGGACAGTGGTGTCTCATTTCTTTAAATCTTGATGAAGCTTATAGTATCATTAAGATTGTAGCATCTAACCTTTCAAAATCTTACCACATCTTATAACTGTCTACTCATTTATTGGTGTATTAAAAGAAGTACTAAAGATCATCAACTTACCGTCATGAGGTCCCATTCAATGTTGATATTTTCAAAAACATCTTTCTTCCCGGATATTGCTGCTTTTAGCTACAAAATGTAAAAGATTGATATTACAGACACAAGGATGATTAAACAAAATCAATAACAATAAAGTTAATACACCCCTAACATAAACAAAGGTAGAACCATGTAGTCATCAAAATGAGAACATTTCAGTCAAGTACAACTTTCAAATAAAAGTCTTTGCATTTCCACTCAGATAGGGAACCATATCTTCATTAACTTTAAAATAATCTTTTGGATTTTCATGAGATGAGATTTGTTTACTTATGATTCGATGCCGTGCCAACAATTTTTCAGTTATCTTATGACTTTCTTGGATCTACCAGTACAAGGCTAGCGCTCTGAAGCATCTTGCCGTAGAACACTTCACAAAACCAGAATTACCATTGGGGCTCAAACCCAGGGCGGGGCCATGTGAATTCCAGTTCTGTACTCTAACCACTAGGCCACATAGTCCCCCGTCTAAAGTCTGTTTAGTTCCATACCAAGCCCAGGAGCCATAACTAACCAATTACTCAAGTTCTGTACTCTATCCATACAAAGTCCCCTCGTCTATGTTTAGTTTCGACCAAGCCCGGGGGCCCATTACTTACCAATGCTGCACAGAGCTGATAGTTCTTGTCTTCGGCAATATCCAAAGCAGTAAGGCCTTGTGAGTTCTTCAGCTCCGCGATATCCGGTTTGATTCGGAGCAGACATTTCATGCACTCGGGTTTGTTTAGTAACGCACAGACATGCAAACAGCTGTTCCCATCCTTCGTTTGCCGACCTAAACTATTTCTGAAAACATAACATTAACACGGGGTTGGGGGGTTGTTTAATTTGATTATTTTTTCTAAATATCACGGGAGGGACTATATTATAAGAGGGTGTCTGAACCTTTTCTATGCAATACTTTATTAACTATAGTGCAAAACGTGTCATTATTCATTGGAACAATCTAGAGATAATTCTATTAGAATGATCTCAGTTATGATACGACTTTCCTGGATTCACCAGTATTAGTCTAGTGCATTGAAGTGTCTTACAACTAGACCCTGCAGGACTCTTGTTAAATACTTAGCCAAGTCTCAAGTTACTGACGTTTGTCTCTACTCCAGATCAAGTTAAATATTGAACTTTTCTTGATCTGACATATCTATAGAGCAGAGGGTTAAATTGGGGGTAATAACTATTTACAAAAACAAGTATTAGGTTATAGATTATCATTAAAATTAAAAAGGGTAAATACCAAGCAAACAACAATTGAAATATTGAAACTTGTTTTACAGGGGTACACCAATTCTGACAACATGCTACACTTAATAACAATAAAACAACAAATAACTCAACAAAGAAACTTTTCTAACCCAAACAAAATATCAAGTATCATACAACTTACATCCTATGGGCTTTGTTGTTGATGATTTTCTTATTTAATTCTTTTTGAAATTCATAATCTGATAAAATTTCTTTGACAGGTTTGTGTAATTTATAGTACAGTGTATATATGTATTCACAATATGTAAGGACTTTCACTGATCCATCACTACATGGGAGTGGTGTGAATGGTTGATTTTAAAGGCAATTTCTTACAGACTGAGATTTTAATATCTTTAAGTGAATTGATTCATATTTGAGTCCAAAACCATTGTAACAGTTTTCCGATCTACTGCCTATCTGCTGTACACACATAGCTTAAATTGACGCCTACTGAATTTATTATGTTATTAACAGCAATTTTAAATGAATTTGCTACAATACAAAAATTGTATAGTTTCAACGAAATCTTTTTTGACTTTATAATCTGTTAAAATGCAAACAAGCAACTTTAAAGTGGGATTACTTACAAACTGGAGTTCTGTACAATGAAATCAACAATGGGTAATGAGGTTCCGTCTTCTTGGGCTATTGCTAGATGAAGGGCCGTTTCATCATTTGGCTGAAAATTAGTATGAAAAACATAAGCCCTTAGAATGCTAGGTATTTTTCTAAATAGATTTCTGCTTTCCAAAACCTCAAATATCTGCTTAATTTTGTTGATGAAAGATACTCATAGTATCAAACAGGTTAGATAACAGGCCAGTCGCCAATCTACTTTGCGGCTGGCCTGTGATCTAACCTGTTTGCATAAGCATGAAGTTGGTTCCAGCATTATAAGGGTTAAATAAGAAGATGACAATGGTCTATGAGTAGAGCAAATGTGGGCGACAGTGGTGCAGAGGTAGAGCGTCAGCCTCTTGTACCAAGGGTCCCGAATCCCCGTAAGGTGAGGTAAAAAATTGCTGTGACTAACCCACAAATCAGCGCGAGTACTGGTGTAGTATCTAGGTCGCAGAATCGAGGGTGTTTTATCTAAGTTGTTAGAACTTGTTTCACAATCGATGTAGAATAAAAGATGATGCGTTCCAATTTCTTTTCATTTTTTTATTTCTTTAAAATATTTCAAAGGTGGTTTACTATCTAATAGGTCTAGCCCCTCTGCTTACACCTGTATTCATGCTTGTATATAGCGGGTCTGTATTGCTTATTAACATTTCTAATACACTTACAGATTCCGGTATACTAGCCATTAGGTCTAGCCCCTCTGCTTACACCTGTATTCATGCTTGTATATAGCGGGTCTGTATTGCTTATTAACATTTCTAATACACTTACAGATTCCTGTATACTAGCCATTAGGTCTAGCCCCTCTGCTTACACCTGTATTAATGCTTGTATATCGCGGGTCTGTATTGCTTATTAACATTTCTAATACACTGACAGATTCAGGTATACTAGTAGCTATTAGGTCTAGCCCCTCTGCTTACACCTGTATTAATGCTTGTATATAGCGGGTCTGTATTGCTTATTAACATTTCTAATACACTTACAGATTCCGGTATACTAGCCATTAGGTCTAGCCCCTCTGCTTACACCTGTATTCATGCTTGTATATCGCGGGTCTGTATTGCTTGTTAACATTTCTAATATACTTACAGATTCTGGTATACTAGCCATTAGGTCTAGCCCCTCTGCTTACACTTGTATTAATGCTTGTATATCTCAGGTCTGTATTGCTTGTTAACATTTCTAATATACTTACAGATTCAGGTATACTAGACATAAGGTCTAGCCCCTCTGCTTACACCTGTATTAATGCTTGTATATCTCAGGTCTGTATTGCTTGTTTAACATTTCTAATATACTTACAGATTCAGGTATACTAGACATTAGGTCTAGCCCCTCTGCTTACACCTGTATTCATGCTTGTATATCGCGGGTCTGTATTGCTTGTTTAACATTTCTAATATACTTACAGATTCAGGAATGCTAGCCATTAGGTCTAGCCCCTCTGCTCACACTTGTATTAATGCTTGTATATCGCGGGTCTGTATTGCTTGTTTAACATTTCTAATATACTTACAGATTCAGGAATGCTAGCCATTAGGTCTAGCCCCTCTGCTCACACTTGTATTAATGCTTGTATATCGCGGGTCTGTATTGCTTGTTTAACATTTCTAATATACTTACAGATTCAGGAATGCTAGCCATTAGGTCTAGCCCCTCTGCTCACACTTGTATTAATGCTTGTATATCGCGGGTCTGTATTGCTTGTTTAACATTTCTAATATACTTACAGATTCAGGAATGCTAGCCATTAGGTCTAGCCCCTCTGCTCACAATGGTATTAATGCTTGTATATCGCGGGTCTGTATTGCTTGTTTAACATTTCTAATATACTTACAGATTCAGGTATACTAGCTATTAGGTCTAGCCCCTCTGCTTACACCTGTATTAGTGCTTGTATATCGCAGGTCTGTATTGCTTGTTAACATTTGTAATACACTTACAGATTCAGGTATACTAGCCATTAGGTCTAGCCACTCTGCATACACCTGTATTCATGCTTGTATATAGTGGGTCTGTAATACTTGTAAACAATTCTAATATACTTACAGATTCAGGTATATTAGCCATTAGGTCTAGCCCCTCTGCATAGACTTGTATTAATACTTGTATATCACAGGTCTGTATTGGTTGTTAACATTTCTAATACACTGACAGATTCAGGTATACTAGCCATTAGGTCTAGCCCCTCTGCTTACACCTGTATTAATACTTATATATCTCAGGTCTGTATTGCTTGTAAATATTTCTAATATGTGGGTCTGTATTACTTGTTCACATTTCTAATATGTGGGTCAAAATTACTTGGAAGCATTTCTTATACACTTACAGATTTGCGTATACTAGCCATTAGGTCTAGCCCCTCCGCGTACATTTGTATTAATGCTTGGATATCGCAGGTCTGGTCCATACTGCTTGTAAACATTTCTAATATGTGGGTCAAAATTACTTGTAAGCATTTCTTATACACTTACAGATTCTGGTATACTAGCCATAAGATCTAGCCACTCTGCGTAGACTTGTATTAATGCTTGGATATCGCAGGTCTGGTCCATACTGCTTGTAAACATTTCTAATATGTTGGTTTGTATTACTTGTTAACGTCACTATTTTACTTACAGATTCAGGAATGCTAGCCATAAGGTCTAGCCCCTCCGCGTACACTTGTATTAATGCTTGGATATCGCAGGTCTGGTCCATACTGCTTGTAAACATTTCTAATATGTGGGTCAAAATTACTTGTAAGCATTTCTTATACACTTACAGATTCTGGTATACTAGCCATAAGGTCTAGCCACTCTGCGTAGACTTGTATTAATGCTTGGATATCGCGGGTCTGTATTACTTGTTCACATTTCTAATATGTGGGTCAAAATTACTTGTAAGCATTTCTTATACACTTACAGATTCGCGTATACTAGCCATAAGGTCTAGCCACTCTGCGTAGACTTGTATTAATGCTTGGATATCGCAGGTCTGGTCCATACTGCTTGTAAACATTTCTAATATGTTGGTTTGTATTACTTGTTAACGTCACTATTTTACTTACAGATTCAGGAATGCTAGCCATAAGGTCTAGCCCCTCCGCATAGACTTGTATTAATGCTTGGATATCGCGGGTCTGTATTGCTTGTTGCAGGTCCTGCTGTAACATATATGTCGAATCATTGCACGTCTGGATGGTGAACTTGTGCTGGATGTATTTGGCTTTGATGAACTCTTCTCTCTCCTCCCTGAAAGATAAGACACCATCGTTGTTTATACAGGCTTATTTTATTTGACCACTCTTAAACAGTGCATTAACCCTTTACCAAACACTAACGACATTTAACCACTTTGTTGCAAATGACTTTGAAAAACATTATGGGAAAAGAAGAAATTACTCTTAACAAGCAATTTCTCCTTTTCCCACAATGTTTTTCAAAGTCGTCTACAACAAACTGGCCAAATGTTGTTGTTGTTTGGTAATGGGTTAATACAGGAAGCAGGTCAGTCAAAGAATCCTACCCGAGCAATATGAATGAATGGCGTCCATATTGATTTATTTGTTGTCTTATACACCAGAATCATGTCTTCTTTTGAATGAATGGTGTTTAGTATACATTATAATCCTGTGGATAAAAGTATATTGAATCATTTACATGCTAAAAATAAAAAAAAAAATTGTAATGAATGAATTATAGTAGATAAATAATTTGTAATGAATGTGTGATATTAAATAAATAATTTGTAATGAGTTAATGATATTGATATATGTATATTTCAAATGAGTAAGGAATCACAATTCATTGTAAATTCATATTTCTTTGAAAAAAGGAAAGAATTAATTCAATCCTTATAGTTTCAAAAAGCTAACATGTGTTGACATTGAACTATTTTGAAAGAATTCTTTGAAAATCAATGCAATCAAGTAATAGATGTTTGATGGTAAAGGATGCATTGCATATGTCTTCTTTTACAATTACAATTGGCTTTTTATAACATAGTATTGACCACAGGGTAACTATAGACCCTGTGGATAGCACCATTGGCTCTCTGTAAGTCAGTCACCAGAATGCCTTTTATGAAAATCCAAATGCCTTCACAGATTTGAACCCAGGCAGAAAGGGGCCATGTGATTTCAAGTTCTGTACTCTAACCACTTAGCCATGGAGGCCACCTAAATATAGGACAGAGATATAGAGAATAGATGGTTGGTGTCGTGAATTGGAAATGTTATCCGGCAAGGTATAGGAATATCATTTGGTTAGCCGAAGGCCAATTGGATAAAAATTCGAGCTGAGCCCAATAACATTCCCTATTCAAAGACACAAACCTTCTATTATATTCATTCTGTTACCTTTACAAATTCTAATAAACAAACAAAATATGAAAAAAAAAAACCAACAAAAAAGAAAACAAAACGGAAAACCAATATTTAGATACAGTAAACAAGACGCATAAATGACGTCTTAGGTCATGACATACTTTTGACCTCATGATTCGTCATGCTACTGCATATATATGGTTAGTGCCGTATATCAACAATGTTACACAGCACCTAGTCAATTGGGGGGAGGGGGAAGGGAGGGAACATGGGATCAGATTTTAGAAAAAAAAAAGGCCGCCAGACCCTCGCTTCCGAAAGGCCGTATGATAGGTGTTATTTTATCAATAACAAGTTATAATGAAGATGTATCCGTTTGAAAACCAGAAGCGAGGGTTAGGCAGCCTTTTTTTTACAAATCTGACCACATGATTCCTCAGCCCCATTGCGAGTTATCGGTCCTGAAAAGACAGGATAAAGTATTATAACTTACATGGGACTATTAGGTTGAGTCTTCTCTATTCTCTATTTACTTACATGGGACTATTAGGTTGAGGCTTCTCTATTCTCTATTTACTTACATGGGACTATTAGGTTGAGTCTTCTCTATTCTCTATTTACTTACATGGGACTATTAGGTTGAGGATTCTCTATTCTCTATTTACTTACATGGGACTATTAGGTTGAGTCTTCTCTATTCTCTATTTACTTGCATGGGACTATTAGGTTGAGGCTTCTCTATTCTCTATTTACTTACATGGGACTATTAGGTTGAGGCTTCTCTATTCTCTATTTACTTACATGGGACTGTTAGGTTGAGGCTTCTCTATTCTCTATTTACTTACATGGGACTATTAGGTTGAGGCTTCTCTATTCTCTATTTACTTACATGGGACTACTAGGTTGAGGCTTCTCTATTCTCTATTTACTTACATGGGACTATTAGGTTGAGGCTTCTCTATTCTCTATTTACTTACATGGGACTATTAGGTTGAGGCTTCTCTATTCTCTATTTACTTACATGGGACTATTAGGTTGAGGATTCTCTATTCTCTATTTACTTACATGGGACTGTTAGGTTGAGGCTTCTCTATTCTCTATTTACTTACATGGGACTATTAGGTTGAGACTTCTCTATTCTCTATTTACTTACATGGGACTATTAGGTTGAGGCTTCTCTATTCTGTCTCCCAATTTTGCCTCCAGGACTTCATTAAAGTTATCGTTACCTATCACTCTCGCGAGCTGAAATATATTGGTATCATCATTAACCCTTTACCAAACAATAAATTTCTAACTGTCCCAAATTGAACGAGTTTGCAGAGTACATTTCAAATGTGATGGAATTGGAAAATAATATTCTGATAGGGCAGAAAACATTGGGGGAAAAGGAAAAATTGCTTGTTACAAGTAATTTCTCATTTTCCCACAATGTTTTTTTAGAGTCATCTGCAACAAAGTGGTTAAATTTCATTATTGTTTGGTAATTGGTTAAACATTGCTAATTTACCAGTTGTCATAGACTTAGTTGCTTGTTCACATAATAATTAAGAAAAATTGTCAAAGTCAAAACAAAATGTTGTTGAAGCAATACAGATTTTGTGTGAACCAATGCCCTAGGAATCTATAAATTGGGGGGTTTAATTGTAAACAAATCGGCCCTCTTGTTTGAGAAGTATATGCGACATGCTTGTTTTGATATTATCAAGAACATAATCATCATCCTTGGACCGATTGGGATTTAGAGATTTCCTGTAAGTTAAACAAGATACTCACCAATAACTGAGATGTACCGAGTTGATCTATTTCTAAACTCTGTGTTCTAGACACATGAACTCCCAGGTTTCTATGGATACCGCAACACTCTAGGCATATCAGAATACCCAAATTTGTAGATAACCACTTTGGATCTGAAAAAAATTATTTAATAACAGTTATGATTACAGTCACATTGTTCTAGGTTATTACAGATTGACAAATTTTTCAAAATGATTTTGAATCTATCCTTAAGTTATGGTATCTTTAACAACATACTGTATGCATGTGAATGTTATGCATGTATGAATACTTTAAGTTTAACAACCTCATAGTTCAAAGTATTAGTGTGAAGCAAATAAATCATGTTAATCTCAGGATCTGTATGTTATCCCTTTACCAAATGTTAAATTTTTGACTGCCCAAATTGAAGGGTTTGCAGATGACACTTTAAAATGTGATGAAATTGAAAAAGTAATCTTTTGATAGGGAAGAAAAAAATTATGGGAAAAGGAGAATTTGCTTGTTAAGAGTAATTTAACCTTTTCCCGCAATGTTATCCAGAGTTGTCTGCAACAAAATGGTCAAACGTTGTTATTGTTTGGTAATGGGTTAAAAAGGGTCAAATATTGTAAACTTGACTATATGTTTCAACTTGGCGTTTTCCCTTGACCCAGGGCTTTTTCTTGTTATACTGTTTATAACAGGGGCCCATAAAAGCCACCTCCCTAATGGAAATTTCTTTAAATCATGCAGATTTCGAAAAAAAAAAAATCAAAACCACATCAGCTTTTTGGTTTCCCAATCCAGCAATTTCATCAATACAATTTCCCAAATCAACAGACCAGGCCTCTTCCCAATTTAAGGGAAAAAAAGGCCCTGTGACCCATTGATTTATGCTAATTTGGGAACTTTCGACCCCTTCTATATGGAAATGTGAATGGAAAATAATAATATTTAGGAGTCATATCCAGGATTATTTTGGGTCATTTACTTTTACAGATGGGGGCAGGGATCAGAAAAATGTCGGTTTTTGACTGATTTCAGTTGTACTGGACTGATTACAAGTTGAGATTTGATGAAAAAATCAGTCCCGATAATAGACAGATATGAGTCTTATAACACTCTACTCACCTAACAATACCTCCAAAATCACATAATTAATCTGCTAATTGTTATCCCTGTGTCAAACAATGCCCAAGGTGCGTATTGAGTGGGGATTTAATTGTATACAAACAGGCAGCCTTAATTGAGAAGTACATGTGACACCCTTATTCCGCAAAAACCGATCATATTAGGCACATTGGGTCTGATGTGTAAAGTTACTTGTTAGATTGCGAGACATCAAAAAGCTTTTATGTGTAAAGTATGATGATATGGAAGACGTATAAAGGAATTTCAACTGATTCTCAGACCGATTGGGATTTGGCGATTTATTTTCTGATAACACTGATACATATAAAGTAATCAAACAGTCGTCAGGAGCTGATACAGAAATCAATAATTACCTGGGGCCCCGCAATCGCAGCAGCTTTTGTTGCCCGGCAGTTTTTCTATACGGTCTATAATGCTCCTCGTTAGTTCCCGGACGCTTTCATTCATGGTGGTGGACGATCCCGAGTCTTTAAATGCCTTCAATAACACTTCCTCCTTCGCATTACTCAACACTGATATCCATCTGGTGAGGTAGACAAAAGTTTATATAGAAATTAATCAACAGTTTCTCTTGTTTATGGGATATAATTGCCCGAGTAATGTCACCTGTGCATAACAAACAAGTGCAATAGAACAAGTGTGTTATATGCAGGTAATGTTCATTAGGTCAGTGATTTTTTTCCATAAAGCTATACTTGCGCTCATTTACATTTAAATTGTGACAGTTCGAGAATAGTTGAAAATTAACTTTAAGGTACTTTAAATTCCCTTTAACAGAGGAATCAGAATGTAACACGTTCACATGATGCTTTTAAAAGAGTGAATACTATAAGGTTTGTTTAAAATTAGCGATAAAACTAGGTCACCCGAGAAACATTGGGAACCAATAAAACCCAAGAGATTCTCCAATTTGAATGTTCACGTTGTTGATATTGAATAAATGACAGTATATGTGTTTCATGTGATTTTTCTAACCAGGTGATCGCCACTCATTAAACCCAGTGCTCCATGCTATTTTAGATGTTACTCGAATGCAAACAATGAAGTTAAATTAGTGGGCACCAAGTTTATGAAAATAGGACTTTGAAAATAAATATAGACGGCATTATGTTGTCGTGATCTGTGGTTTTTCTCTTTGTTTCAACATATTCTATCATGATTTATAACTCATATTTCCCAGTTTTTACAGTTTTTTTCTGAGCGCTAGTATGCTTTTAAATGTTTGGTACCGTCAAACAGACCAATTCCCAAAACAAATTAACTGACCATCTTTCCCAATAAAAAAATCCCCAAAAGACTGTCAAATGATTCAATGAGTAAAAGGTCTATTTTAAAAAAGCAAATACTGCATGAAAAACCTTAAATGATCTGCAACAACTTCCTCAATTGAAAGCAAACATTTTGTTTGAATGCAGTCATTCCTGAGAAATTCCAAATGCTGCAAGTTTTCCCAGTTTTTCTGGTACTGGACCCAAAATAAGCAGAAAAATCACTGGAGGGGAATATTTCCCATAATAAAAAAAAAAATGATAAAATTATATATTAATTAAATTATCCAAATGTCAAAACAAACCATTAAACCGTAATTTGTGCAAATGCTTTTTATATTCATTATACAGGTTTAACATTGCGTCAACATTATTTCAGTTATGTTGCGATGCCTAATTCTACAGGATGGAGGAAGACCTGTTCACTAAACTGCCCTTTCGGACCGATCAAGCCAGGTAGAACCATCCACAATCCGTACGTCAGTCGGGAGACTACCTCTCATGAAAATCCATATCCCTCACCAGGATTAAATGAACCCATGCAGAGAGGGGCCATGTGATTTCAAGTTCTGTTCTCTATCCACTAGGCCACAAAGGCCCCTTTATAACTAAAGATAGATACTTTCAGAATGTGTGTTTAGATCATTAAAAAAGTTGTCTGCTTTACATATCCCAAAAAGGGTACAGATATAACATTTTATTCCATGAAAACTCATTTGACTACATCTGCTGCAGAACCCTTTAGAAACCATTGTGAAGAAAGGATAAATAGCTCATAACGAGCAGTTCATCCTTTTTGTCACTTATGTTTCTACGAAATATAACCAATAATATGAACTGTACTCTTTCTTTTTTGTTGTAGTGTGCAATTCCTTTGAATTTGGGTCAGTCACAAATTACTTTATGGGGGGAATGAGTTACTGATACAATAAAACACTTACTGTTCCATTTCTTTCTCGTCATCGGCTTGAAAATGATAGGTTCTGTTACCTGTAACAAAATAATCACCATGGAATTTCCCTTGTATCTCAAATGTGTGTGCACATATTCAGGTATCTAATTATTCAATAATTGACCAGTTGACAAAACCATGCCCCAATATTTGTCAAAGTTGTTATCACAAATGGAAACATTGAAAACAATATTCATGAGCACGTGTGCATTTGTTTGTTGGAGTTTTGTACACCATTTCATTGGGTAATACAGTTTGAATATTCAAATCAAGGCCTATTGGCGACTGGTCAATTATAATAACCATCAGAAGATGTCATGCTCATAAAGAAACTTTTTCTTTTTATATTACACCAAACATCAAATTTAATTCATACCAGTCACACAGTCCAACTTGTGTTAAGCAACCATCGTTTGAAGCAGCCAACCTGCCTTAAACAACCACTTCAGAGAGTCCCATTGTTGAATTTGAAGTGTACATTAATTTGTGTTAAGCAGCCAACCTGTCTCAAACAGTCAACATTCTCAGTTCCATGGGCTGGCCTCTATCACAAGTTTGACTGTAGTCTCAAACTCCAATAAGGTTTTAGTTGTCTTGTTTTCTTTATATTCTTTAGCATCTGAACTTATTTGTTAGAATTTTGTAAAGCAATAATTACAAATATGATAATAAACACTTACCATGACTAGAAACTAGATCAAAACATTTCTTTCCTGGGTCTTCTGATACCAGCTGCAAAAAACAAAAGTAAAATGTTTATATTTGATTTAAAGCCATGTCAACAATTTTTCAGTTATGTTATGTAGGGCAGAAATCATTGTGGGCAAAGGAGAAATAGCTCGTTAAGAGCCATTTCTCCTTTTCTCACAATGTTTTCCAGAGTTGTCTGCAACAAACTGGTCAAATGTCGTTAGTGTTTGGTAATGGGTTAATATGAAATATATTGGAACACTTTGTACCTAAAATTGCAAACTTTTGTTGCTTCGATTTACTTTCACATTTATCAAACATTTATTAGTTTACTTAACTTTATTTTAAACATGAAAAAATGCTTGTGCATATTTGATCAATTTGCTTCTGGAATCAGCCATTATAATTTCCTTTATCAGGAAATTCAAGGAACTCTTGTTGGATTGAAAAGATACATGATTAAGGACATCATGATCCTTAAAGAAGCATCCCTAATAAGCCCGGGACAAAACAATTAAGTGCTGATTTAGCAAGGGTCATTTATTTGTCATATTTTTGACAGCATTCAGTTCATCTTACATGAAGTGGAAGAGAGAAAATTCCTGATAACATTGTTATGCCTAGATATGAATTAACCAATTATACTTACTTTAACTTGGCATGTGAGTAAATTTAATTTAACAGGGTCTTTGGTTTCCTGAAAAAAAATAAAATAAAAACAGCAGCTTTGATATAAGTCTCTTTTCAACCTATGGGAATAAAAAAGTAAATAAGTAAATATTTTATTGTAGTGACATGTGTACAACTTTCAGCAAAATGATTATCATAACACAGTTTGTTAAATATGTTCGTTACAACTGGCCAAATGGGCCTATAAGTCTCTTTCTACATTTAGAAAAACATAAATACAGGTGTGGTTAATATCAAGTTCTTTGTTATGGGAATTAAAATCTGAGCCTCATTGCTAGAATCAGTAGATGGTTAAAAACCCATGTAAACACATATTTTCTCTTGGATATCGGGGAAAGACATTGTGAGTTAAAGATAAAGTGCTCATTAAGAGCATTTTGTCTTTTTGTCGCATTGGTTTCTAATGACTTATGGAGCAGATGTATAAAGACAAAGTTCTAATGGGGTAAGGGATCAAAGATAACCCTGATTTAGAGCATTTTGTCCTTTTGTCAAAATGGTTTATAAGGATTTGGCATTTACAGAAGTTAACCCTTACAATGCTGGGTAATTTTCTAAACAAATTTATGTTGTATGCTTTCCAAAGCGTTAAATTTCTGCTTAATTTTGAAAGATACTCAGAGTAGCAAACAGGTTAGATCACAGACCAGCCACCAATTTACTTGGCAGCTTGCCTGTGGTCTAACCTGTTTGCATAAGCATGAAGTTGATTCCAGCACTATAAGGGTTAATCAAAATCAGATTACCACATCCATGGACCAAGGTTAAAATGAGTGACTCACATCTGAATGACTTATCGATATGATGCCATCTTTGATCCTACACTTCCGCTTCTGCCAAACTTTCTTCAGCATCCCCTCACTCTTCTTGAGCAGGTATCCGTCCTTCTCGCAGCCATGCACTTTGTTTCCCTGTAACTGATGCAGGCTGTAACCGGGTGCCGTCGACGGGGTGTTTGAACTCGGCTGGAAATAGTAAAATGGGAATTCATCGTCACGCCATTTTTTTTTTTCATTCTTACTTCTTTCTATTTGTTCCCAGGTGCTTTAAACAATCTTTGATGATATCCCAATATATGTACTATATACTATATTTATTTTTTGACATTTGGAGTGTCAAATGCAATACTATAGTAAGTGCTTCATGTTTGTGAAGCACTTACTACAGTATTGCATCAAACCCTCAATTTGTATTTCTTTTTTTTGTTTGGGGTGATTCACGGGCCGCCTGAAAATGATGAAATTGAACTAGCAGAGCAAGCTTAAATATTTTAACCCTTCGAGTGCTGGGTAATTTTCTAAATATAGATTTTGTGTCGTCTACTCTCCAAAACCTTTAATATCTGCTTAATTTTGTTGAGGAAAGATACTCACAGTAGCAAACAAGTTAGATCACAGGCAAGCTGCCAATTAACTTGGCGGCTGGTCTGGATCTAACCTGTTTGCATAAGCCTGAAGTCGGTTCCAGCACTATAAGGGTTCACAAAATAGCTTCAATGATTGAAAGATATTTATATAATAGAAGAAAAACAGAAAAATTTGCACCTGATAACATTTTCTTTTTGTACTGAAAGTATTTTGTTCAAAATTAATGTCATCTGCAGATAAACATGCTTCATAAAGCCATTTTAAATGTGATAAATATGGATAACCTCATTTATATATACAGTGAACCCTCGTTTAACCGGACCCCGATTATCCGGATGTCTCGCAATCCGAACGAAATTGTAAGGGAACGGAATTATTGGACCAGTTTGTTGCAGACGACTTTTGAAAACATTGTGGGTAAAGGAGAAATTGCTCGTGACGAGCAATTTCTCCTTTTCCGACAATGTTTTCTGCCACATCAGAAGATTATCTTTGAATTTCATTATGTTTTGATATGTCTTCTGCAAACTCTTTCAATTTGGGACGGTCGACAATTTGGCGTTTGCTAAAGGGTTATAAGTATATACCGTTCATACAGACCGTTTATGTCTTAATGTGAATAAGAACATGCTCTGCTTCATTAGTCCGGATTATTCGGTAAACCGGACATTTTGTTGGGAACGGACGTGTTCGGATAAACGAGGGTTCACTGTACATTGTATTTGTTTCAATGAATATATAGCCGAACACTTCAGAAAAATATGTGATAAATGGAAAAATTGCTCAATAATAGCATTTTCTCCTTTTGTCACATAAATTGATGGAACAATACCATCATGAAAATCATCCATCTAGCAGTCTTTAATTGACTTTACAAACTAACGATTTTTAGGAAACTCAACTTTTCACTTCATAAAAATGCAAACAAACACTCACATCAATTGCTTAGTGAGAATATTGTGACAAAAGTGAAACTGTCCTAGCAGTGAATTATGAACTTAATCAATTATAGATCATAGGGTAATATTTGTTATTTTATAAATATGCCTTCACAACCCGTATCAAATAATTAGTAATAACATTGTGACAAAAGTGAAACTGCCCTAGCAGTGAATAATGAACTTGTCAAACTATTGATTAAAGGGAAATTCAACTTGTCACTTCATAAATACGCCTACACACATCCGCATCAAATGTTTAGAGAGAATATTGTGACAAAGTGAAACTGTCTACTACAAGGCTTGAAGCTATTTCTCTTTTCATTGCATCGGGTTCAAGCAAAGTTATATCATAAATAAACTGACAATGCTCATATCTTAATATTGCGACTTTGTCATCTGGTGTTACTTTCAAAATCTGACCAGTAACAAAAGCTAAGGAATTTATAAGGAAATGGAATAAGCTAACATAAATGAAATAAGCTATCATAAATGGAATAAGCTATTATTTATAAAGGTATGAGTTGGGATTGACCAGTCTCTGTATAACAGATAAACAGGAAAGCTGTTACACGGCTTATTAGATTAAATGTTTTTTGATGGGTAAAACATATCACCTGGCTTATCCTATAACTCCATGATGAAAAATAGTCGAGTTGGTTAGGAAGTGTTTTGATTATTTTCTCATATTTAGCTTTTCTGCAATTTATTTCACTGATTTTATGCTTTAACTTAACTCTTTACCACCTGCAGACATTTCTTTAGGTGAAGCCAACGACTTTAGAAAAGCTTTGTGTAGATGTGAAAAAAACTTTCAGTCCTGCTGTTGTAATATGTGACAAAAAACTGGTTGTTGTTGAATTTTTCAAAGAAAAGAAAGCAAACTCCTTTTTCCCAATTTCACTTTAATAGCTGTTTATCAGTTAATGTATTTCTAAGTGATCAGTTTTTGTCATTAAAAAATTAATCTAAATGCCTTCTACTGTAGATTATTAAAAACATCAACAGAATTTTGGCAGCAGATGACTCTAAAACGTTCAGCTTAAAAGGACATCTTACAACCATCTTTCCTATTGTTTTAATAATTTTCCTATTTAATTCAACATTACTCCACATTTTTGCTAGAAAATATAGGGATATTGGTCTTTATTCTGTCTTTAGTTGATGCCTATTTTAAGGGGACTGCGTCATCAAATCTCTTTTTTATGTAAAATGACACACAAAGGGCGTCTCCATTTATTATGGTAAATTGTAACAGATGGAGAGAGAAAAATAACATGACTTTGTAAGACAACAGAAATGGGTTGAGGTAGCTATTAATAAAACAAATCTCAAAAAGACACTTTTCTATCCCTTTCCTTCTGGACTTACAATAAAAGTTTGATAAGTCCTTCATAAAACATGGACTTTGCTCTTATATAGACAAAAAGAGTAAATGAAATACTTAACCCTCAGAATGCTGGATAAGTTTCTAAAAACGGATTTTTGTGTTGTCTGCTTTCTAAAACCTTAAATATCTGCTTAATTTTGATGAGGAAAGATACTCAGGGTAGCAAACAGGTTCGATCACAGCTGCCAATGTAATTGGGGGCTGGCCTGGATCTAACCTGTTTGCAAAAGCATGAAGTTGGTTCCAGAACTATAAGGGTTAAAATTCTTTTGAATGACAAACAGGGATTGAAGCTGGCAAATTGGACAAAAATGAAAAAGGCCAGGGGTCAAGGGGGCCACCTAGGCCCTCCTGTAGGTCCAGGGCAGTGCCCTGGTAGGGGGACCAGGGGAGCGAAGCCCCCTTGAAGCTCCTGGGTTTTAGCTTTTTTGAACTGTTTGCTCAAATATATTTACTACAATCTATAGTATAAAATAGCAGTCAAATAGATCAAAATATTTATGTCAAAAATAGATATGTTGTTTACAAGTATAACTGACAAGTTGAATTTACAATATTTCAATTGTAATGTTGATTATCTTTATGGATTAATTTGTTAACATATCTCATCTTAATTTGATAAATTTGATAAATGATTAAGTGACAGATAACATTCTTATCATTAATTATCATTGAAAGAAATTTGTAAAAAAACAAGAACATAAATTAATGGTAATTTTGTTTCATCAAATTATCAAGATTGTCCTGTTTCCCTACCCCTCTATCCCAAAAATTTCTCATCGCATTTGCATCGATCTCGAGAATGACCCAAACTAATTTGAAAAAAAAACAAACCAGAAATCATTTTCAACACAGAAGACTTCCGAACATATCTATTACGCTTTCACTTTCATATAAGAAAAATACATGTATATTAAAACTATGATAGAGAAAGCTTATTTCTGGATGGACACAAAAGATAAGAATATTTGCATTGCAACATAAGTTCCCAAAGAACAACAAAACCATAGCTAAAGGAAAAAATATTCCATGAAATATTGGGAAATAACCAGTGTGAAAAGAATGAAAAATCCATTCTTTTTTCACAGTGATATAATCCATTACCAAACAATAACGACATTTAACCTCTTTGTTGCAGACGACTCTGGAAAACATTGTTGGAAAAGGAGAAATTGCTCATAGTGAGCAATTTCTCCTTTTCCAACAACGTTTTCTGCCCTATTAGAAGATTATTTTTCAATTTCATATAATTTGGAAATGTCGTCTGCAAACTCTTTCGATTTGGGACAGTCGAAAATTTGCTGTTTGGTTAAAAAGTGCACTGCAGCAGACCTGGTAAAAACGAGGCATCATTGAGTATTGGATTAACCATCTTGATTTACTGTATCTGGGAAAAAAAGAGGACTCGATGTTCAGAAAACACATGTTGTTTTGTCTCCTTTGTGTTTCTATAATGTATTTCTTATATGGGTTTTACAACATCATTTCTGTTATGTTATGATGCCCTATTGGAGGGAGGTAGACCCCAAACTTGATTGCCCAATAGGAACAGTCAAGCTGGGTAGAACCATTGGTATTCTGCGAGTCTACCAGGAGACTGCATCTCATGAAAATCCAAATGCCATTTCTGGGATTTGAACCCATGCGAAAAGACACCATATGATTTCAAGTTCTGCACTATAACCACTAGGCCACAGAGGCCCCTTCTATATTGTACATATAAAGTCAATAGAGGACTATAAAGTAAAAAAGGTTCTACAGGTGTAATAAGTTAAATGGGCTGAGGAAGTATAATTGACCATTACCAATTAACTAAGGATATTGTCTACATATAAATGCTCCCCTACTTTTCTTCCATCTGTGTAATGTGTTAAAAGTTTTCTTGATTATGTCAAATGTTGGAATTTCAAACAAGAGCATTCAAAAGCAGCTTTTTATATACCTGAACAAAGGCACGCTGATCTAAAATGACAGACATTATCCAGAAGGTGCTTTCTTGATGCAAACAGTATGATCAATACTGAAGCACATCATTTTTTGGGCCTCCTTGGCTTAGTGGCTAGAGTTCATGGCTAGAGTTCATGGCATCCCTCCACATGGGTTCAGTTTATAATATAGTAGATTTGAATTTTTCTTTGATAAACCCTATACTTGTTTATAAAATTGTGTTTTAAGGCTTTTTCATGTCAAATAGATTTCAATGTGTATTATCAACGAAGGAATGACAAAACACAACAACAATATACAATATTCACAACAGAAAGTAAACTATACTTTTATATGGATGACTAAAAAAAACCTTACAGGAGGCATCATTTGAAAGAAGTGTGATGAAAGGAAATTTTGCTCATAGTAAGCAATTTCTCTTTTTATCACAATCATTTTAATGTAAAGGAAGCAACAGCTACTGTGCTTTGTTTCAATGGCAATAGTTTGTCACATTGGTTATAGCCTCAATTTTCTTCTATGCAAATAAATCTCAACAAAGAAAGTGCAAAACAATAATATTTATTTTTTTAAAAAAGAATTGCAGTGTTTTATGCAGGGTTCACATTTGTTTAGTTATATCATGGTATTCTTTGGTTAAATCAGTTCAAGGGTAGGACTCCCACATAACCAGTGGCACTGGTCCTATCTAACATAGGGACAACTTTGTTACATATCCGCGGCATTTACCACAAGGCCAATCAGAACCTCTCGATAATTTCCTCATTACCGTTCTATACAAATAAATCCATACAAAGGAAATAAATGATGGCTTCATATGGGGGAGGGGGATTAAAGTAGCTTATTCAAAGATGAGAAATTTGAAAGTTAAAATCAGGGGTCAATAAACCAATACAGTTTTTTGTTGTATGATATTGCAATTAAAAGCATAATCAATTTAGGAAGAATCAATACATTGAAGTATGTATAGTCTTTATTGGGTGAGACCTGATGGATCGCTTTAGGAATTAAATACATAATATTACTCTAAAAACTTGCTTCCAATGGCTATTCTCCAGTGCATATGCTACATCAGTAGAGCTATTGTACAGTTTTAAAGAAATAAAGTTTTGAATTCCAAACTTCCTCACATCTGTGAACAAGCACCTTTAAAGGTAAATAGTATTTTACAAAGTTATAAACAAATAACTATTCACTAAACCATGTCACATTGGTTTCATCATGAAAACACGCATACATATGGGAACCAATAAAACAACTTAGCAATGTAATAAAACTCTTGGCAAGGAAGATAAACCCCTCAGGTAAACTGCTACAAAATAAAAACTTCTATAACTGCCATTCATTCAAACTCAGATTATTAGGTATTCACTGTGAGTTAAAGAAAATGACTTTTTTTCAGTCACAAAATTATCAATCTTGAGCTCTGAAAGCCAATGAAAAATAAAATACCAAACACTTCCCACAATATACTCTTTGCCCTAAAAGTCAACGAGAATAACCCTTATAGTGCTGGAATCAAGTTCAGGCTAATGCTAACAGGTTAGATCCAGGCCAGCCGCCAAGTAAATTGGCGGCTGGTCTGTGATCTAACCAGTTTGCTATCTTTCCTCATCAATTTTACAAAATTAAGCAGATATTTACGGTTTTGGAAAGCAGACGACACAAAAATCTATTTTTAGAAAAATACCCAGCATTCTAAGGGATAATACAGGATACTACCCACAATACACTATCTATATATATTTACCCAGATTCCTCCTGACCAGCGAAAGGGTGCATGCTAATAGAACGGTTGGACATCTTTTTACATGCATCGAAACAGTTTCAATATCTTTGTTAGTTTGAACTTATTCATTTTACATCGAATGTGAAACAAGTTCTTACAACTAAGATTAATCACTCTCGATTCTGCTACCTGGATACATAACCAGTAATCGCGCCAAATGTCGCTTAATAAAAGTTTGCAAGACAGATCCCGTTTTTTTCACAGGATTCGAACCCATGACCCTCGGGTCCGGAAGCCGACACTCTACCCCCGGATAACTGTCCTCCACAATATCTTTGTTTATATTGGGTTATATGTCATGTCAACAATTTTCTAGTTCTGTTACAGCTCTCTTGGATATACCAGTACAAGGCTAGGGGTTGTATGTGTCAAAGAATTCTCCCATGAAAGCAGTGTTACCAGTGAAGCTCAATCAATGGACCCCAAAGTACAAAGTCAGCCAACTTAACCACTGGGCCATGCAGGATCCTTATTTTCAATATCTTACTTATGTGCCATCATCATATTAAATCATAGACATTTACACTGTTAACATTTTCGCTATGAATTGTAAACAAAACTTATCATATTCATTTTTTTTAAAAGCATCATGAGAACATATATTTATGTCTTAGTTCCTCTGTAAAAGGGATTATTGAAGTACTTTTAAGTCAATTGTCAAATAATCTAGAACATACAAAATTTTAGTGAACATGAGCACTAGTATGACTTTTAGAGTTTTTAATCAATCTACCACTCAAGAGTGATTTGACCCAATACCAAACAATAACGACATTTGACCAGTTTCTTGTAGACAACTCTAGAAAACAATGAGGGTAAATGAGATATTGCTCTCAACAAGCATTTTCTCCTTTTCCCACAATGCTTTCTGCACTATCAGCAGATTAATTTTCAATTTTATCATATCTTGAGATGTTGTCTGCAAACTCTTTCAATTTGGGACAGTCGTGAATTTTGCGTTTGGTAATGGGTTAAACAAGCTTCAAATTTCCATCACAATCTATGTTAAAGCCATACTTGCGCTCATTTACACTAAACTTGTGAAAGTTCTAAAATAATTGAAAATAAACTTAAAAGTACTTTAAATGCCCTATTACAGGGGAACTAGACTGTAAGACATTCACATGATGCTTTTAAAATAGTGAAAACTATACGGTTTGTTTACAATTAGCGATAAAACTAGGTCAGCCAAGAAACCTTGGGAACCAATAAAACCCAAGAAATTCTCCATTTTGAATGTTCACATCGTCAATATTGGATAAATGACACCATTTTTACATGTTTAACATAATTTTTTTAACCAGGTGATTGCTACTCGCTAAAGAGCGTTCCTTGTTATTTTAGATGTTACTCAAATGTAAACAATGAAGTTAAATTGGTGGGCACCCAATTTGTGAAAATAGCACTTTATAGAGTAGATAATAAATAGTGCAGGCGTTATATTGTTATGATCCTGTGGTTATTCGCTATGTTTCAACATATTCTATCATAATTTATAACTCTTATTACCCAGTTTTGCAGTTTTTCTAAGCGCTAGTCGAGGGTTCAATGCAAGACTATAGTAAGTGCTTCATGATTATGAAGCACTTACTATAGTCTTGCATTGAACCCTCGTAGTATGCTTTCAATCAAATCAAGTTTAGACTGACCTCTTTATAACCAGACATGGAGTTTTTGAGGGCCGTTTGTAATTCTTGCAGCTTTGTCCTCTCTTGTGACTGTGTGAGTTTTATGTCCTTCAAATGCTGGCCGAGGTCATCAACGAAATCCTGGTGCTTTTCTACCTCCTTTTTCCCTTTCTCAAAGAACCTAAAGACAGGAATATTTAGCATGATTTTAACATCATGCTTTCACTGTTAAGTTAATTTGAGCTTGTCAGAGAAAACAGGGATGCTTTTCTACCTCCTTTTTCCCTTTCTCGAAGAACCTTAAGAGAGGAATAACTAGCATGATTCTACAGTCATGCTTTCACTGTTATAAAGTGGTTTTTTTTAACCCTTAGACTGCTGGGTAATTTTTCTAAAATATGATTTGCGGATAGTCTGCTTTCCAAAATCTTAAACATCTGCTTCATTTTGTTAAAAAAAGATAATGAGATAAGCAAACAGGTTAAATCACAGGTCAACCGCCAATTTACTTGACAGCTGGCCTTGATCTAACATATTTTCATAAGCATGAAGTCGGTTCCAGCAATATAAGGGTTAATGTTCTCTTTTCCCTGCTAAATCATAAGGGGTTGCAAAATCAATTATCTGTATAGAGCAGCTTTTCCAAAAGCCATAATGGACATGTGAATTTAATGCCATTTTTAACAATATTTCAGTCATGTTACAAAGCACAGCGCACCTATCCACACTCTTGGTAATTTCTTAAATAGCACTGCAAAATATTCTTTCCAAGTCACTGACTTTCCAATATGACATAAATTCATGATTAGTTAGAGACAAATAAATCATTTTGGATCAACTTTATTGACCACTGTTTTCCAAATTGGACACACTACAAACTGAGCAATTGTGGCCCAGCTATGACAATTGTGTAAATTTGTGCCAGGTCTCAAACTCGTATTCATTCGAAAAAGAACATGAAAGAAAACTTTCTAAATATTTCTGTCAAAATTTTAAGCTGTAGCCCATTTCAAAAATAATTTTGATTCATCATCAGAACTTGCTTTATATTTTGTTAGTATGTACATGTACTCACAATTTGACAGCTTTGAAGTATTCCACTAAACATTGTAACAGGTCCACTCCCTTCTTTGTCTTAATCTCATTCACTTTTAAAAGGTACTGAAAAGTCAAACAAATAAACAGTTATCAGAAAAAATACCTTCTATTAAGTTCATAATTTTTTATTTTACATTGATTGTGAAGGAAGCTTGATGCTTATTAAATCCACTCTCAACGACTACTTCCTGGATATGCAACCAGTATTTGCGCCAATTTGTGGGGTAGTCCCAGCTATTTTTACCTTGCCTGACGGGAATCCAACTGGAGACCCTCTGTACAAGAGGCCAATGCTCTACCACTGCACCACTGTCGCCCAATACCTTCTTATCAAAATCATTAACATGTTATATCTGTGTTATTTCTGTTATGAGCAACGGTATGATATTTCAGCAAATGTATTTCAGAATTCCCTTGTTTCCTGTTTTAATCTACCATCAATTAAGTCCTGATTTGTCCTTGCCATTGATCCATTTTTCTAGTAAAAAAAACTATACTCTTTAACCAATTACCAAACAATAATTACAGAAGATTAGTTTCCACTTTCATAACATTTTGAAATGTCGACTGCAAACTCTTTCAATTTGGGACTGTCCAAAATTTGGCGTTTGGTAAAGGGTTAAGCTTTACCTAAACTGGTAGATATCATTGGCAAGAAAATAGGCCTATCATAATTTTGATGTTTGTTACGTGTATACATTGCTTAAAAAATCTTTCAGTTTAATTAGATTGCTCATTATAGATGGAGGAAGACACTAAAATTAACTCCCCTTTTCGGCCCCTGATCTAGCACGGGGAGGTCGAAGGTTCGAGCCCCACAAGAGGCGTTTGTCCGGAGAATGTTTCTCTAGGGACTTGTTCCAAAAATGGCAGATTCGTGAGCCATGAGCTAGTTAAATTTAATGGTTACCGAGTTATATCTGCTTGGCACCTGGTATAGTGATAGAACTTGGGAGGTACTTTGTATAATCAGTGAACTTTGTGTCTTAAGCCAAACTGGCAGGCCCTTTCAATAGGGTTGACACTTTAACAAACAAAAACTTTACCGTTACCTAAAGAATTGAATTGTATTGTTAACAAGCGTACCATGCAAAGTTGAAGTTGGAATATCTTCCGCTCCTTCTCCATGTCCTCTGCCACTTCACTTCCCGATAAATCTGCTCGGTACAGACCCGCCTCATTCGCTTTCTTCTTGGCATCTTTCTCCAGTTTAGAACTGAAATATATAACAGAAATGTAATTCACTCATTCCAACAAAAGGAATAAAAGGCCAGAATGGCCTGAACTGCGTCGCAGTATGGTCTGAGAGGTTTGTGCGTACAAATGGATTTGAAAGAAGTCAAAAAAAGATTTTTGAAGACAAACCAACACATTTCTGTTGAATAGCAGGAATCAAAACAGAAGTCAAAAAAGACACGTCCCAGTACTCCAGTGGTACTTAAACCCAATGCTCTAATCAAATGAAAAAGTATCATTCCAGTTATCAACAAAATAGATATTGTAGACGAAAACAAGCATTTTTAGTTAAGATACAAATCTACAAGGGGCCACAGTCACAAGTTATTTAAGAAACACTGCAGCACAAATACAGCTTCAGTCAGAGATCATTGAAAAGTTTTAAAAGTGCATTAAATATATATTGGGTTAAATGCCATATCAAAGGCATGCCCGAGTGTTACGAACAGGAACCGGAACACAAGAAAAGAGTAGATCAAAAAGGATCGGAGAGATGTAAGTCTGAAAAGATGATCTCAACAAAAAAGTTAACAATCATACATTCTAATCTGGGTGATTTTTTTATCTACTCAACAATACCTACATTTAGTGTTTCTTCCAGGATTTGAAACAATAGAGGTATTTCCCCAATACATTGGGCAAAAGGTGATAATAGATCTTCTTTTTCATTTTGCCATTGTAAAATGCACATGCTCACTTCATGGTCAGTAATGGTAACGAAAAACACGGTGTATTTCCCGGCTTTTAAAGAAACATCAGGCAATATTTCTTTTTCTTTCTTATAATGAAAAAATGACAGATTTTTTGTTTAGTATGAACCATCCTGTTCAATTACAAAATCAACTTTCAAATTAAAGTAACGGCTTGAATGTGATAATTAATGTCGTTTTTTATTTCATAACAATATTACTGCAAAGAATCGGGAGCCGTATTTTCACTTCATTAAGCGTACTGGTTCCTAACCCTCTGGTAACCAAACAAACGAATCGGAAACCTATTACTGAAATTGGGTCATGGGTTTCTGAAACAAAATAAAACCGCTGATAACTATCAGTTTTCCTTCATGAATGTTTCTAAGCCGTTTCTGGCACAAGGCCTGTTGTTAAAAGAAGTTTGCAAATCATAAAAAATAGGGACTTTGTTCTGTACTGAGTAAAAAAATACTGGGGATTCCTCTAAAGATGTGGAAAATCCCACGGCCTAGATACGGGTGCTGTGGGAACGTGTCAAGACGGCCCCATGTCAAAACGTCCCGGAGATCGATGAGAACGGCCATGGAATCGTCAAAACGGCCCAATTGTTGATTTTTCAATCAGTCAAAACGGCCCAAATAAAGGTTTACACTGTTTTAACACTTTAAACCGAAAATTTTGCCGTTTTGACTTATTTCGGGCCGTTTTGAACGTAGGACATTTTGACATCGGGCCGTTTCGACTGTAATCCGGTGCCGCTAGATACCTTCTTCTAGAAGTTCTAGGATGTTTGGAAATTAACGCGGATAGTTTGCATTACCTTTTATCACCATCCTGCACATCACAGACGCATTCAAAACAAACCAAGGAAGAAAGAGTTATTTAAAAAAAATGACGATTCAATTTGATAAGAATTCACGCAGTTATAGACAGATTACAATCAACATAGAAGTTGGAACTACTTTCTTTCTCTCGGCGGTGATTAAGCCCCTATAGGTAAAGAAGGATTCCGTACGATCACTATATACGCTTTTGCGCATACGCGCGAAGCGTATAAAAAAGAGAAACTTTACCCTTAGAATGTTTGGTAATTTTCTACAAGTAGATTTTCATGTCTTCTGCTTTCCTAAGATTTTGTTGACGAAAGATTCTCAGAGTAGCAAACAGGTTAGATCACAGGTCAGCTGCCAATTTACTTAAAGGCAGGCCTGGATCTTACCTGTTTGCATGTTTTCTTTCTAATGTTTTCTGCCCTATCAGAAGATTGTTTTCCAATTACATCACATTTTGAAATGTCATCTGCAAAATCTTTCAATTTGCATCTTTCAATTTGAGACAGTCAAGAATTTTGCGTTTGGGATAACGGTTAAGGGATAACGAGATATGATAACCCCTCCAAATAACTTGTATGGTGAAAAAAATCATACTCACAATTTCGACTCATAGTCCCTCCATGATTTATCAAAGGGTTTCCGTAGGTCTCCCTTCACCTCCTTTATATCCCCCTTTAACATGGTCTCCACAGGAAACTGTAGGCTATTGTACAAACTTTTGGCCTGAAATAGGAGAAAAAATGGAAGGAATTCCTTATTGTAACAACTTTCAGCAGATAAAATTGAATTTTAATATTGTTTAGTTTGTATTGGTTTCATATCACGCCAATGTTATTTTTGCAGTTATATAGCGATATTGCAATATTGCTCTTAATGATGGAGGAATTCCCTAGACTTAACTTGATAAATAACACATCAATGAGCTAGATAAGGATAACATGCATACATTGCTCATTATGGCATAATATGACAAATAGTCACATCCACACAAAGAGTACACTTAACTCATTCCCAAACAGTAAAGACATTTTTAAAGTTTGCTGCAGACAACTTTGGAAAACATTGAGGCAATTTCTCCTTTTCCCACAATGTTTTCTGCCCTATCAGACGGTTATTTTCCAAATTCAACACATTTTGAAATGTCGCCTGCAAACCCTCTCAATTTAGGATAGTCGAAAATTTGTCGTTTGGTAAAGGTTTAATTATGATAATTGTAGGAAATCAAAGTACTGCAGATGTATCAAAATGTATAATTTTGCAGAAATAGATGCCAATAAATATAGAACCTACACATTATGTTACAGTAAAGACCTTGATACTTCATATCATTGATCTATAAACCAAAAGCATGAACAACAATTAAAGAAATAAAGAACAAAAAGACGTCACAGAAAAAGGAAGAAAATAATCTGTACAAATCAAAGTCAGCATTCTATGCCCCTTACCAGATCCTCTATCAAACTTCCTAAGGCTTTGGTGACTCGAGAAAATTCTACAAGAGCTGAATCTGAAAAAGAAATTATGGTTGGATCACTTTTCATAAAGTAGATGTACTTAATTCTTTCTCTGTAACAAATTCTTTAAAATCTATGCTGAAACGAGTACTTCATTCACCCACTTGTTTATATAAAGATATTTGAAAAGAGATTTCATTGTTCAATTTGATCCAGACTTTAAAAGATGCTCTCATTACATAAGCAAATTCATTAATCTAATTTTGCTGACAAAGTTTCTTTTAAATTATTTGGTGTTCAAGACATAAAGACAGGTAAGATCATGTCAAACAATTGGTGTGCTTTTAATCAACAGAGAGACTACCTCTAATGAAAATTCAAAATCTGTCGTTTCCATAACATGCTCCAATGCAGAGGAATTTTGTGGGGATTTAAAGCTCGGTAATCAAACCACTAGACAAGAGAGACCAAAGACACAAAAAGAAAATAAGAACAAATTTTATAAAAGGTTAAATTGAACTCACCAATCTCATTTTGGCTATTGCTAGGGATTTTGCTCATCCGATCCAGATTCTCAGATATATCTTTTTCATTCTGGGCATGTTCTGAAAAGCAAGGTATAAAGATTTCAAATCTTTTATCAAACAATATCTGAGATTTAACATGTTAATGCTGGGTGAGTTTCAAAAAATAGATTTTTGTGTTTTATGCTTTCCAAAACCTTAACCATCTGCTTAATTTTGTTGACGAAAGATACTCAGAGTAGCAAAAAGGTTAGATCACAGGCCAGCTGCCAATTTACTTGGTGGCTGGCCTGGATCTAACCTGTTTGCATAAGCATGTTACAGCACTATAAGGGTTAAAATAGATTGCGACAAAGGGATTAATTGCTTCTTATAAGAAACTTTTTTTGTTGCAATGATTACTACCCAATAACATGAAGAAAATGTATATTTTCAAGGCTTCTTTTGACTTCTGCTGTATCTTTGAATTTGGAACAGTCCCTTATTTCCCTTTTGGTTCCTTTTCTTATTGATTTTCTCATTGATTTTGCTTAAAAATTCCCCTTTATGGTTCTCTTATGACTTCTCTTTTGGTTTCCCTTTATAATTTTCCTTATAACTTTCCTCTTGATTTTCCTTTTGTTTTTTGTATTGATCTTTGTATTGATTTCCCTATTCATTTTCAAACAGCTTTTCATTTTGATTTCCCTTTATGATTTCCGGATTGATTTTCATACTGCTTTTCATATAGATTTCCTTTTATGATTTCCGTATTGATATTCCTTTAAGATCTATGTATCGATTTCCCCATTGATTTTCATTTTGATTTTCCTAATAATTTCCCAATTGATCTTCATATTGATTTTCCTATGGAGAAATGGGCTAAGGCCTGTTGTCTCACAAATATAAGAATATACATACTGTTTGTTGAGTTATACAGGGCCCGTACACTCTTTTTTAGCTTTGTCAGCTCACTCCTATCTGTGTCAAGTTGCTAAATAATGGAAACAACATAAAATGTGACATAGGTCTGAACTCATGAAAACTTTCCATACATCTGAGACCTTAGAATCAATGGATACATAAATGTAAAGTATTTGTTACAACGAGAATAAAGGGTTACATGTCATAAGACAGATACTAATGATTTATCTAAATATGACACTTTCAAGTTGCAGCAAATCATTTCTGCAACTAGCATACCTTATGTGTGGACAAAAGTGCATTGTTAAAAAAAATGATGATTGACGATAATAATTAGCAGACTAATTGTCAATTAACAGATCAAAAGTAATTGCAAGGCATATGCATATGCAATGCGATCGGTGGGGACGAATTTAAATAAAAAAATAAAGAACCTTATCCAAAATTTCAAGAAAAGTGAATGCCTAGATGGTAAGTTATGAGCAAGAATGCATCAATAATGGAATTTGGAAACCAAGTCTGCAAGTGTTCATACTTCCTCAATTAGCGAAACTGTATTCCTGCATTTCGCCATGTTCTTGTCGAACGTCGACGTGGTTGGGGACTTGAAGTCGTCCCATGTTTGCTGGATGAAGTCTGCAACCTCGATAGACTCAGGCATCGTTGCACTTTCAGGCATTGACAGGAGAAACAGTTATTCCATAGCTAATATTTTTATTTTTCCGTTTTGACCGGAAGTCGCACCCAACTGACTGGTTCCATGTATTTTCGGTTTAATCTCGGTTGTCGAGTTTTATTAACCGAACGAATGGGATTGAGAAGTATTTTGTGTACAGATCTATTTTCGTCTCGGATAAAAGATTGGATGGGTTTGAGAGATTTTCAAACATTCTAATTTGATGGATTTGATTGCATATTCATTTTTTCGTTATTGATTTAAATAGGTATAAACGATTAGAACAATATTTCTATCATTTAAGACTGCAGCATTCACCTAGACTGGTTATAAAAAGTGTATGGATAAGGGTACACACCTGTTCAATTTGCAACTATTGAATATATGGTGTAAAGTTTTGTTTCTTTGGCTACCAATACCTTCGAAAATCATGTTTCGTTAAATGAATAGTGATGAATAGGTCAAGTGTGTTGATCAACACAAAATTTGCTTTTCTTTTAAGAAAAAGTAAGTTGCATTCAACTGGGCAAATGTTTGTCAGTAGTTTGCTATCTTGCTATCTTCAAATTAAGTGATTTTACGGCTTCATAAAACATGCGCATTGTTTTTGATGACTTATTGAGATGACTTAATTAAGGGTGGATCCAAGGTGACTTGCCCTATGGTAGTGTAGAGATGACATCTGTGTATTTTTCTATCATTATAAAGAGATAATAACTCGCAAGATAAAGTTGACCAATTGGATTTATAGTTTGTTGTTAAAGATTATCTCCCTCAGACCATTAACAACCTTTAGTCACACTTCATTTCTTTTTATGTTTGTTCCGCCATTGTCTATTGTGGACACAGTGTTGGCCCAATCTTAATCCACTTTGCTCAGAATAACCGTTATGAAGCTCTCTAGGTCAAGTTAGGGAGGCTCCAAATGACAGGTACTAGGTCAAATCTAAATTAAAAACTTGTCAAACAGCCACTTTTCTATCTTCTCTTTGCTAAAGTTACTCAAGATTCTTGAATATGTCAAGTTAACTAACCGAAGGTGATGTACCAAAAGTAGGTCACATCTAAGTAAGTTCTTGTTACCTGTCTAGCAGGCAAAGGTTTGGTCTAAATTTCGTCTAAATTATTGTAGTTCAATAGGTAAAATCTTAGAAAAATCTTGTAGCCTCTCTATCAGCCAAAGGTTTAATCAGAATCGTCATCAAAATTATTGAGTATGTTCATTTTAAATATCTTTAATTAAGTTAAATCATGGGAAGGGGGAAATCAAAAAGTAGGTCACCAGGAAAAATCTAAGTAAAATCTTGTTACCTCTCTAGCCGACATGGGTTTTATTCAATCTTCATCAAAGTTGTTCAGTATGTTTGTTGGAAGGTCTCTAATCAAGTTAGATCAATGGTAGAATTGATATAAAGTAGGTCACTAGGTTAATTCGCAGCCGCAGTATTGACTAAATCTTCATCAAAATTTCCTATAATGTTTGACTTGAAGATCATACTTTTAAAAAGTAGGTCACTAGGTCAAATATCATTAAAAATCATCAAACCTCTGCAGCTGCACAGTTTTGAATCAATCTTCATCGAAATTTCCTATAATGTTAGGCTTAAAGATCATACTTTAAAAAAGTAGGTCACTAGGTCAAATCATGTAATGACTATATTGACCCAATCCTCATTAGGCTCATCTGAAATAGAACTCAGGTTAGCGATCTTAGGCCACCATAGCCCTCTTGTTTATATAGATTTTTCCTGTGCAGGACTATTTAAGGTAGAATACCAATTATCGGCCATTTTTATATTCATTTTGTCAGATAACTTCGATTGTTCTGGGCATAAATCCTTTTAGGTCCGAACTATTCGCATTATATCGAATAGCTCTTGCCTTGACTGATGTATATCGAGAAAGACCAAAGTGATCCGACAAAAGAGATTCAAAATGGCGGATTATGGGTATTCTACCATAACCTGTTGACAGTGATGCTATGGGTTTGAACTTCAAGAAAAGATCCACAGTATGTTTGCCAAAGGCTCTGTACAGACAAGAAGGATATAGGAAAATGAACAAGACAAACTCTCTTTTCAAAAAAATAAGGCGTTTTAATTTCTACAGCTCTTAACTAATATGACTTCTCTTTCAACAAAACTGTCGTCTGAGAGTAGGGGTACTAAAAGTTTGTTGCACTAACAAATGCTGTTCTCTGGAAATTAGAGAAAATTTCAATTATTTTTGGGGAGTTTGAATAGTGGTTTATATTTATGAGGTAATGTTGAAAATAAAAGTCAGAGTAGATTAAGCAGTCACACGGTTAGCATGTTTTTCTCACCTTGGTTACATGTTGTTTCTAATTTTTGTTTGGGGTACTTAAGTGTGTTTGTGCAATGAATCTTGAATATCCATATCAGTTGCTCTTAACCCTTAGAATGCTGGGTAATTTTCTAAAATTAGATTTTTGTGTTGTCTGTTTTCCAGAACCTTAAATACCTGAATATTCTTGTTGAGTAAAGATACTCAAAATAGCAAACAGATTAGATCACTGGCCAGCCGCCAATTTACTTGGCCTTGATCTAACATGTTTGCATTAGCATGAAGTCGGTTTCAGCACTATGAGGGTTAAGAGTTATCAAGGTTGTACATCAATGTAAACTAGGTTGGAAAGATATTAAATTAGCCTTGAAACTGGTAAAGATAAACCCCTAAAACACCAACTTAAGATTTAAAATTGGCTCTGTCAAACCAAAAGACTGATTCTTCCTCATTTAATGACAAAGATACAGTCATTAGGTTTGAAAGGGACAATAGAATTTCTCATGAAATATTGCAAGTCTTATCTGACCTGCTTTTAACAGAGATCGATTCAAAGACAATAACATTGCCATAACAATATCAATATGATACATATTTCTATTAAAGGCACATAAAAGAAGATTAATGCTATATCAAACTATTTTATTTGGTCAACTTTTGATCAGTTATAACCAAAAACCCCATCAGCAAAACTTGAACGTGAAAGTCTACCAGAAATAACCTAGATCAGCAAGTTTAGTAATTCAAATTGCCTCATTCTTCGCCTCTGACCTTGACAGATGATACACAAATATTTGAACCAACCAATCAGAATTCTTTATTTTGAATATGTAAACAAACAGGTTGTTGATAAACATGATTGAATTGGAGACAACTATATTTCAAGCACAAAATAACTTATTTTAAAGGAATCTTTTTAATTGGGTCTAAATGCATTTGTAAATTAATTCTCATGACTTTTATGAACATAATAAAAGAACTCCATATATTTTTTCATTAATTTATTTGTACTTATCTCCTTTTATGTGCCTTTAACTATAGCTCTCAACAGATTACCTACACCAGTTATTAATCTGATCAGGGCTGTTTGCTTTCACTTTTGACCCTGTTACTCTTTCAAATGATAGAAATCTGACATGTCATCAACAGCTAACCATCGTTAGGTGTGTTCTAAGCAGATACATTGTATTTTTAATAACATTGAGACAAAAAAAATGATTTGCTCACACTAAGCAAATTTTTCATTCATTCAAAAAATATTTTTCACTTTTTTCAAACAATCGGTCTTTGATTTGAACACATCCATCTTTTGAACAACCTACAAATGACAGTTTCGTCTTCCTGCATTTTCTGTGATAAATGTTTGCTGCAGATCAACAGTCAAGATAATCCCCTTTGATGGCTAAGATATTTTTGGTCATGTGACTGATTTTCATTATCAATCTTTTATACTGCCAAGTCTGTACACGGGCGAAATATCCACAGCTTGTGGTGATAGCACTTCTGTATGGCTCTCTTGTGTGTCATATGATCATTAAAGTCCTCATAACTCACCCATCTGTAAACAAGATGTATATAAAAAGAATTAACAGTAACATTTCTTTTCAGATTTTGTCGATGAATCAATGCCAGAAAAGAAGAAAATGCTCATTGTTTTGTTAGAATTTAGCAGTTGTGTTGTTTCAAATACACATGAAAGGTAAATGTAGACATATAGAGTATCAAAAGTTACTTTTATTTTCAGATTTTGGCAAGAAATTATTGTTAAAAAAGAAGAAATTGCTCATGATGAGCAATTTCCTTCTTTTGTAACAATTGTTTCTCTAGAATTTCGCTGCAGTTATGTTGTAACAAGTACATTTGAAGAGTAAATGTAATAATAAGTTCTGTCCAAGGTTGTAATGGTATTCCTTTGCCTATCACTCTATATAATTCACTGTGCCTATCAAAAATCCAAAAGAGCAGGCTGGAAATTGTACCAAGACAGAGAGGGACCTAGGAGTCATATGATGGAATCCGACAACTCGTACAGACTTCCAAGTTATATCCTGAAGATCTTTAGATCCTTTTCAACACATTTTAAGAAGATGTAGATTGGGTTCAAATGTTAAGTAAGAAGTATTTTGCCTTCTTCTGCTTATTCTTTTTTATATTCTTGACCTTCAAGATCTTTTCACTCTGATGACCTTTATCTTTTTACATTATTGATCTTCATAATTATTTTACATTGATGACTCATAATATTTATACATTGATGACCTTCATAATCTTTTTACTTTATTAACCTTCTACTTTTTACATTGTTGACCTTCTACTTTTTACATTGTTGACCTTCAACTTTTTACATTGTTGACCTTCATAATCGTTTTAATTTATTAACCTTTATTAATCTTTTATATTGTTGACCTTGATAAACCTTTCACTTTGATGACCTAAAGTTTTAACCTACCAAGTCTTCTGAGTCTTCCTCATCGGCAGGCTGTTCTTCTTTCTGAGATTCCTCCCCAGCCCCAAACGCTTTCACCTCATCTTCAGGCAGCCCGTCCTCACATTCAAGCTTGCTGATAAGCCCTTGCTTCTCTGAAATCACAAAAACAGGTGTTGATGACATTTTACGACAGCATATTATTTTTCTTATTAAACAGAGCAGAACTTTACTACACAATGACTTGATAATCTCATTAATGTAAAACAAAATCAAAGATCAACTGATAAAAAATCTAAATGTGGTATAATAAAATCTTTATTTCCTCACACGCCCTTCACATATCAACAATAGCTTGACATAAATGATATGAAATAATATATAACATGCTCTCTATAAATACTCAATACTTAATCATATTTTCTTGTTCTTCAATTTTTCAAGATCTATGTTACTTGAAATACATCTTTTAAATCTATAAGAAATAAGTGTAACCTACCCGAGACTAGTTTGTCAAAGAAATCTCTTCTGGCTTTCGTGATCAATGTCTCTTTGAACTCTCTAACGAAACTGTTATACAACTTTGGTTCCAATTTCTGGAATGATAAAGATTGAAAATTGAAAGTAAATCTAAAGCAGTGCTGAATTAAGACTCAATTTCTCTTAAAAATCTACATAGGTTTTAAGAATTGAAAATTAGTTTGAAGATGAGAGATTGAAAAGTTAATCCACACAGTCATTGACTTGTGTCTAATGCAAGACATAAAGAAACCAGCACAACATGAGACATCACTCACAGAGAGTACTTTCTCCTTAAGTCAAACTAATTTCAAATTCATCTGCAGTAAATAAACCTTTTACCAAACCCCAAATTTTTGACTGTCCAAAATTGTAAGAGTTTGCAGACGACATTTCAAAATGTAATGAAATTGAAAAATATTCTTCTAATAGGGCAGAAAACATTGTCTTGTCAAGAGCAATTTCCCCTTTTCCCATATTGTTTTCCAGAGTAGTCTGCAACAAACAGGTCAAATGTCGTTATTGTTTGGTAATGGGTTAAGATGTATATCTCTAGATCAGTTGCTTGGTTGATGTAAATAATACTCAATGGAATTGTTTGTTTGCTTGGGTTTTTCATTGTATGAACAATATTTCAGTTATATTGAGAATCCCTGCTCAAAGATTTCATTGACTTTTAAATTTTCTCTTCTGTGAACAAGCACACTTAAACATGGTTAAAATGATCAGTGATTCTAAAGGTTTAAGCAGACAAAGAATAAATGAACAATTATTCAGATAACAAAAAGTTTGGACATCAAAACTAGCTGTAAAATCAAATATTTCAACATATTCGATTAGAAACAATTGAGTATTTGAATAGTGATTTCACTATTCAGTCCAGTCCCTATTAAAAACATAAGCCCAAAATGAAGGGTTTTCACCTACCTTTATACATTGTTCCCGCAAACATTTCAAACAATCCAAGGCCTTCTCGTAAAACTGATCTCCGAATGAATCTAGAACAATCTGTTGGATTCTCTTTGCCATTTGTCCACATGCTAAGGAAGGAGACAGAGTAATTAACACAACTCATTAAATCTATTCAGATTAGAAGAAATTGAAAATACATAGTTGACCTTCATAATTGAAATATTTACACCAATGATGTGTGGATCTCAAAGTCTTTTTAACCAGGTGCCCATCTTTACCTGTTCAAAGCGTACTTTGGTGCTTTAATGATAGAACATGAATATAAGCTTTGCTGTTAACTTTGGACTAAACAACACTAGAAAATAGTATGCAATAATAATAAAGCAGCCAATCATAGTGTGTTCTGCTAAATTTTTGTCTATTTATTTTTGACTCTTTTTAATGAATTTTCTGGCCTCATTCTGAATTTTATTGGGTACCTACATTGCCTACCTACCTACATTATAACGTCAAGAGAACAATTAAAGAAAATTAAAAATGCTGGCTTTTGAACTCATGAGCTCTATTGAAGAAAATCCAGAATTTGGCTACGGACAAAATCATATTTTGCCACCCCTGAATATACATGTCTAGTTTTCTGTGAAAGGCTGACATTTGATACAAGATTCAGACAATTAAACAAGGGAAAGAAAAACTACTCATGGGTTACGGCATCATACCTTAACAATCATCAAAACCATTATGACAAATAGAGAGGATGCTCATGATGACCAAACTTCTATTTGTCACAATAGTTTCAATTCACATTTGCTACAAAATGTTTTTTTGTTTAAATTTGATTGTTAGCAAAAGTATTTTTACATTACCTTCTTCAAATCTATCTTCGTCTTTACTGTTTATAATTGTTATAAAATCTTCGACAGGAGTCACAGACCCTACCTGAAATTGTTAAAAAAAAACAGTTTTTGTAAATGATAATAATAATAATAATCACAATAACAACAACACCACCAACAACAACAACAATAATAGTAATAATAATAATAATAATATAATAAAAATAATAATGATAAAAATAATAATAACTTTATTTATAGAAGGTATACACATTAAGACATGCACAGCATACGAAGATCTTTTTTTACAGTTATACTTTCTCTTATGACTGAACTTTGGTAATACTGAAAGTCATAGTACACAATGAATTTCCGACACAGCTAAAACACAAATATGAAATATAGAGCACTTTATACAAAACAATAACTTTCAGTTTTGTCCCAATTTGGGTTTAATGTGAAAGTAAATATCAAATATTGCCGCAAAGAAAGAAATTGCTTATGACGTATTTTTCTCTCTATATCTAACATCAATTTCTATTCAATTAAAGGAGGCACACATGTATATAGAGTAATTAAGCAATAAAATGAAAATCTTAAATGTTTGTTGTAGCATTATTATCAAATAATATGCATGTATTTATGATTTGTGAAAACTAGGTATCTTGCTTTAGAGGTGCTTGTTCAAAGATGAGAACATTTGAAAGTAAAAATAAATTATTGTTGAAACAATACAGCCTTTGTATTGTTGTTTGACATACAATTAAAAGTAGCTATTGAAAGAATAATTAATTCAGGAAGCATCAATTTATCAAAGTATGTACCGTTTATAAGCAGTAGATTTCAAAAGCAATGTCACGCTTTTGGTTTTAAATATATGTTAGTTCACTGTATACATACTTTAAAGAATTAAAAACCATCTAAATTTACTTCCAAGGACTATTCTTCAATCATATAAGGGTACAGCTGTTGTACAACTTTAAAGACATGAGTTTTTAACTTCCAAATTAACTCAAATCTATGAACAAGCACCTTCAAAACTGATTTCCATCTTATCAATAAGTTTATTCTTTAGCAGGCCAAGTGATCTCCATCTTAACCCGTTCCCAAACAACAAATATTCGACTGTCCCAAACTGAAAGGGTTTGCAGACAACATTTCAAAATGTGATGAAATTGGAAAATAGTCTTCTGATAGAGCAGAAAACATTGTGGGAAAAGGAGGAATTGCTTACTAAGAGCTATTTCTCCTTTTCCCACAACGTTTTGCAGAGTAGTCTGCAACAAACTAGTCAAATGTTGTTTTTGTTTGGTAATGGGTAAAAAGCCAAGAGAATTCTTACCTCGGTGACCTTTGACCTTGCAATGTCCTCCATTCCACCATCAAGGTTATCATCAACCTTGACCTTTTTAGCTGCCGGTTCGCCATTTTCTACATCCCTAAACAAATATACACAATAATCTTCAATATGGAGAAGTTAGTCTAAACAGCTCATTAAAATGGTGCAATGTTATCTTTATCTAAAATGACTTTTGTGACCTCATCATGCTAAAAGCAAAGGATATGCAACCCCTTTTTCACATCTCATATAAACTAACTTAATGATATGCAACCCCTTTTTCACATCTCATATAAACTAACTTAGTGAGAAATTGATGGTTTTAACCCTTTACCTAACAATAACGACATTTGACCAGATTGTTGCACATGACCCTGGAAAACACTGTGGGAAAAGGTGTCACATGAACAAAACTAATTAGATGAGAGAAATGATTTAACCATGTCACAATGACTCTATCCAAAAAGAAACATGGAGAATATACTTCGAGCCAGTCTCTTCCTTGCTACCCTCGAACTGCAAACCCGGTGTTCTCACTTCAGAATGAGCTACGAAAGCTCATGAAAGAAAAGATCTTGCACCACTTAAGAATACTTCCGGGTCGTAGGACCAAAATGTCGCCCCATTTAGATGTTTAGAGTTTACCCTTATGGTGCATAGTTTTGCTAGTAAGAGACAAGCTGGTAGAACACTGATGTGTTTCCTGTATGTATGATAGTCCTGCAATGCTCTCAAAGTTCTTTTGATTATCATTGAAGGACTATTTTCTAGGGATGTATGAACACAAATGTCGGTACTTCGGTCAGATTTGACAGCTTGTGTACTGATTTTAGGACTACAGTGTTTGAAAGCTTAATAAACGAACTTGATTTTTCAGCATAAAGCTAAGGGTAGAAAACACAATTCTCAATTCAGCAGTCTTGAAAATACCTGATTTAACAAGTCAATGGGAATCCAAGATCTCAAAAGTAACTAGTGTATGACCAAAACAAACTTACTTATCCTTAAACATATCTTCTCCAGTCTTCTCTTCTTTCTTTTTTACAACCTCAAGTTTGAACTTTTTCTGAATTGTTTCCAACTTGTCCTGACAATTTGTAACAACCTCTTGAGGCGGCTTTAAATATTCTGCTATCAAGGGAGATAATTCTGGCAGGGGTTCATCTGGGTTTAAAGCTCTGTGTTGGAGACACTGCAATAGAAATAATAATAAATGTATAAAGTACATGAAAATATCATTTTCTCTTTGATTCACATGGGGTTTACATTGCTTCAACATTATTTCAGTTATATTGCAGAGCGTAATAATGATTGAGGAAGACCCCACAAACTTGAAACCGGGTAGATTTGTTTGTTTATATGGGGCTTCATGCCATGTATTTCAGTTATTTTACAGGCTTTGCAGTGTCTTGCCCAATGACATTCCCACCAAAAAGCCCAGTGCCCCTAGTGAGGACTGAACCAAGAACCCTCGTGTCATAAGTCCTACACCTTAACCACAGGGCCAAGCAGGGTACCGTTTTACTAAATGATTTATGGAAAATATTTGCGTAAGGCATAACTGATACACATGGATAGTATCTTCAATGAAAGTACAATGTTGCAATGTGACACGTCATTGGAAGCGTCTCGGAGAGACAATTCCAATGATGTGTTACTTTGCGATATTGCTTCGTCCGATATTGAAATATGAGGAATTGTTGTTTTAGACTTACGCAAATCTTAAGTGTAAACTGTTTAGTAAAACGGTACCCAGGACTCTAAACTCGGTTGAACCACCAATGTTCTGTAAGTCAAGCTGGGACTACTTCTCACTAAAATTAAAATTCCTCACTGAGATTTGAACCCATGAGGAGGGGGCATATGATTTCAAGTTATGCACTCGAACCACTATGCCACTATAAATTATTTAGCTCGTAAATAAGGACAAAACTTCTTATGACTTTGATCTTTAAATACAACCCTAGGGAGATTGTCACATATACCTAGTGTCCAAAAGATAAATAACTTAAATTGTCAGTGGTTTAAGCCTGTAAATTCATGAAGCATTACTGTTTAATTCTAAAACTAAACCTCGTTTTTTGAGAAAACAAATGCCCACCACCTTCTTTTTGTGGGATAAAACGCCATTTTTATATCAGTTATGGGCCGTTTATATGGGTTTAATACTGTGTCAAAATATTTTCAGTTATGTTACGGCCATTCATGGACTATAGATCACAAGATCTTGACATAATTTTGCTAATAACTTTTATCACTCACAAAACACAATCTATAAGATAATCTGATTATAGCTTTAAAATAAAAAATAAAAAAACACTTACTTGATAAAGTCTTTGTAAATGTGGATTAAATGTTAGTTTTGGTTTCAATACTTCACTTGGCTCACCCTCTTCATCTCTGAAAAAAAAAAAAAAAATCCAACAGATTAACCCATTACCAAACAATAACGACCAGTTTATTGCAGACTAACATTGGAGAAATTGCTTTTAAACTCTTAATTTGGGATAGTCGAAAATTTGCGTTTGGTAACACAAGGGTTAATATCTCATACCAAATTTGCAGCTGATCAATATTATAATCTTAGAGAATTGAATATTATAGTGAGTGATAAATACATTTTGTACAAAATAATTTTGAAAAAGCACACAGGACATGTTTTTTCTCTAGGATCTCAATAAAGCAAAATCACCAAATTTCACATTGGACATCTAATTATGATAACAAGCGTTGAAATACCAATGCTGTTACAGGGTTGATGAAAACCAAATGTCCGTGTTGCCAACTTGTTAAAAAACCTCTGAGGAGAATTTTGTCTGATATTACTATATACCCATTATACAGACAAGTATAGCAAAGGATTTGGCATTGAGGAAGTGAACCAAAATTCTATAAACCCTCCACTTACTGCCCAACAGCACCGAGATCCATGTTGGTGATCAGGTCATCCATTGCTGCTAGCTGGTCCCCTGTAATGTCATAATAAATCACACAGTTAGTGCCTGAAAAGTGTTCTTTTACAGTATAATTATTCTTGCTAACTGGTCCCCTGTAATGTCCAAATAAATCACACGGTTAGTGCCTGAAAAGTGTTCATTTACAGTATAATTATTCTTGCTAACTGGTCCCCTGTAACATCAAAATAAATCACACTGTTAGTGCCAGAAGAGCGCTCATTTACAGTAAAATTGTTCTTGTAATACCGTCACCGGGATTTGAACCGCGTAAAGGGCCTCATGTGATTTCAAGTTCTGTACTCTAACCACTAGGCAAAGGTAGTCTTCCCAAGGAAGGGGTTTAAACTAGGGATGGGAACGAATATTCGAATATTCGAATAGCGGGTCGAATATTCGAATAGCAAAATAGTATTCGAATATTCGATTTTAATGAACCCATATTACTGTATGTTTACCATAAATTCTATTCAAAAATAATGTTGCTTTATTTTCATTTTCTTCCTCTAAACCGATCCCAAATATCGAAGAACGTGCCTAGCTCCCAAGTGCGGTTACGATGTTTTTACAACGTATGTCACACAGTAAAACACCTGTGACAAATTACCACATCTTTTGACAGTTTGCAAAACGATTAATTCCTAAGTGTGAAAATAGTCGATTTTAAGCCGCTAAATCTAACACCTTAATGATCTGCACTTGCTCCTTATTATCCAAAACAAGTCAATCACGCTAATTGACAATTGTCAGTGTCAACCAATCACGTAACTTGTTTGTCGTGAAATTAAACAATTACTCTTTCAATAACCAATCGTAATCATGATTGCATATGCACGAAGACCAATCAAATAATGTGTTAGAAAGTATATTTTTCTTCAGAATAATTTGTCAAACTTATCTTCATTCTAATTACTACATCCTTTTGATAAACATCACAATGTCTCCATCACGTGTCTGGAATTACTTTACTCGTTCTTCCGACAAGTCGAAGGCGACCTGTAACCTGTGTAACCAGGACTTTGTATTCAAGAATACAACATCCAACCTACTGAATCACTTGAATGGCAAGCATCCATCCGTTTTGACGTCCGAAACTGTAAAACAGACGACCATGAACCTGTTTGTCAACTCACCGAAGAAATCGAAGGCGGACAACGAAACCATTACACAGACCATTGCGGACATGATTGTATCAGACTACCTACCACCTAGCCTTGTAGAGGGAGTCGGGTTCCGCAAGCTGATGACCTTAGTAAAATCGAATATTCGAATATATTCGAATAGTTCTAGTCGAATATTCGAATAGTGATTTCACTATTCGTTCCCATCCCTAGTTTAAACTTAAAGGACCACTCATTTAATAATAATAATTGGGTATATATGTTTGTATGGTGCAGACTTGCTAAATATTGTATTAAAGCTTTTAACCGGAGACAACTTAAGTAAGATGATAGTTAGCTATCATCACGGTATTTTCATAACCAGTTAAATAACGTTCCTAGATAATATGTATGTTTATATGTTTGCATGTATGTATGTGTATATAAGTATATATGCATAGATGTATATGAATAATCATTTGAAACTTTCTTTAAGACATTTTCCACCTAAATACGTTAAGTATTGTTGTGTGTATGTGTGAGCGTGTGTATGTATGTGTTGGTGTGTGAGCGTGTATATGTATGTATGGGTGTGAGCGTGTGTATGTATGTATGTGTGTGTGAGCGTGTATATGTATGTTTACCATTCCTACAATTGTATGCAAAGATGAATTTATTGTTATATTCTTTATCAACCATGAGCTGTATATGCTTCTGTTGAAATAAAATGTTCTTCTTGTAACTAGTGTTTAACGCTGTGTTTACTTCTTCAGATCATCCATTGCTGCTAGCTGGTCCCCTGTTATGCAAAAATAAATAAATTGTACTTGTATGGTGTTTAACCCCTTACCAAACAATAACGACATTTGACCAGTTTGTTGCAGACGACTCTGGAAAACATTGTGGGATAAGGAGAAATTGCTCTTAATGAGCAATTTAGCAATTTCTCCTTTTCCCACAATGTTTTCTACCCTATCAGAAGATTGTTTAACAATTTGGTCAAATCTTGAAATGTTGTCTGTAAACTCTTTCAATTTAGGACAGTCGAAAATTTAGCGTTTGGTAAAGGGTTAACACCGTAACAACAATGTTTCAGTTATGGAACTGCTTCCCTGGATACACCAGTACTAGGCTAGGGCTCTGAAGTGACATGCCAAAGGTCACTCCCACGAACCAGAGGTATGGATGGGGCTCAAACTCGGGTTCACAGAGTTCCAAGTCTGCCACCTTAACCACTGGGCCATGCAGGACCCTTGGTTGGGTACAAACCTTACCATCGAGTGAAAATTGAAATCTCTCTAGAAACCCAGAATACCAAGCAGTTAAAAACAAGTTCTTTGCATACATATATTGCAAATTTCCATGATGTCCATGGACTTCATGCAAACATTTTATAATTTCCATGTATTTGTGTAAAAATCCAACTATACCAGACCATCTAGTCATTTTATACTCCAGTTCAAAAGCATGTGGTTTAAAATGAAATCATATTGCCAGAGTTTTCCTTGACCCCCAACTTACATAGTAAATGACCCCCAATTCCTGGATAAGACCCAGTCAATATCAATATTTTCCATTCATAATTCCATATATAAGGGGTCGATGGTCCCAAAATTAGCATTAGATGAGGGGTTAAGGGAAAACCCTGATGTACCATTATATGCATTTATGGGTTACTGCAGCGGTCTTGGCCGATATGTTTTCCTTTACATACTTAGTATCTTAACATTCTATGAGTATTTGCCAATGATAATTTTATTGGCCTATTTAAACAAGGTTACCTGATGGCTTGAATTTCTTATTGGCTGGAGAATCTTCTTTTAGTGGAAGGGATCCAAATGTGAATTGTCGAACATCTTCCATAAACGGTAGCTCGAACCAGAACAGGCACTGAAATATTAAACATTTCTAGCTTTTTTATATCGAGGGTTTACATCAGAACAACAGGATTTCAGTTATACAGTGTTCTCCACCTAATACTCAATAGAGAAGACCCCTAGCTTAATAGCCCATAGAGTGTTAAACGAGTGTTAATAAGCCGTTAATCTAGAGGTCTTTCGATGTTGAGTATTCGACAGGCAAGAACCATCCTTTCTTTATTTATATAGGATTTTACATCAACATTATCTCAGTTTTGTTGCTATATTCCCATTTTTTAAAATTTTGAGATAAGTACTATTGCAAAGGAACACATCATTGGAATCGTCTCTCCGAGACGCTTTCAATGACGTGTCAATAAAGTGTCAAATTACAATATTGAACTTTTATCAAAGATGCTATTCATGTATATCTGTTTTGACTTGCACCAATATTTTTCATAACTCATCAATGACACCTCACATTACTTTCATTAAAGATGCTCTCAATGTATATTTGTTTTGACAATATTTTCCATTACTCATTTAGTAAAATGCTACAACAAGCTCACCTCATACGATGCCTTGATATGGGGGATCAAGCAGCCTATCCTTGGACTAGAAGCAGCGTTGTACACTCGTCGAGCAATGGCGCACATGTTAGTCTCGTACAGCGCATTTATCACGGACGACAGGGCAACCTCTGCTACCTGTGAGAGAAAAAGACTTAATTGCTTTGACATCTTTGATCTTTGGTCACCAGATAGCAGTTATATAACCAGATTAACTTGTCAATGAATACAACAGCAATTTTCGTCAAATAATGTCTGCCGTCACCTGTTTAAAAAGACCAAAAATAACAAATTCAAATGTCTACTTTAACACAATCATTTTAAATTTTATTGTATCCAGAGTGCATCTTCATCACTAGATAAACTTGTCTGATGAATATGACAACAATTTTGGACAGATGAAAATTTGTCATTTTAATAAGGGGTCGCACATTACTGAAAACAGCAAAAATAACAAAGTAAAAAGGTTCCTTTTCACACAATAATTTCAACCTGTTGGTCCCCAGATCACATTTTCATTACCAGAAAAACTTGTTTGATGAATACGATAAAGTCTTTGGAAAATGTCTGTATAACAATAGAAAACATTTCCTGTCAACTATTCGCAGAAGCTCTCTAACATTTATATGGAAACAATGATCCATGAAAAATTGTTGTCACACTATTTTGAAGTTTTTTAACAATTCTCACCTCATCCCCTTTCTCTGCCACCACAGCGAGAACCCCATCTCCCATCATCTCATATCTCTTTATCTGAAATAACGATGTTAAAATAATGTTTAACTTTCAAAATTGATTATAAAACACTGTTACAAAAAAACAGAATTTTAACCCATTTCTTCTGTTGCGGCAACAATCTATTCAATGTCACATAATTCTATTCAATGTCACATAATTCTATTCAATGTCACATTATATATGAGGCCGATACCCAGATCAAGGCTGAATACAATCCGTAGATTTTCACTTCAAATATAATTTTGTATAATAATGGATAATGTTGAATACAAGGATTTTCATTTCTGGACACAAAAAATCCATTCATCTTTGTTGAATATCTTTGTTTTTGAACAATTCTCACTGTAGCCTGTGAACTCTTCCGTTTGTGACAATTCTAATTTGTTTATATAGGGTTTAATGTCATATCAACAATTAGTTAGTTTTTTCCCTGGATACACTAATAATAGTCTAGGGCTCTGTCTTGCCAGAGAACATTCCCATGAAACCAGTGTGGTTAGAAGCTTTTAACCCCTAGTTCTATGACCGCCACATTAGCAAATTTGTGATAACAAAAAATGTTTTTCAAAAATAAAAAACTTACATTGTCTGCCTTAGTGAATCCCAAAACTTTGAAACATTTTTCTGCTTTATATTTCATGTTGTCTTTGTCATCTGAGGTCATGGGGACAAGTGTGTTGCCATAGCGATGACCTAAAAATATAAATCAACGATACTGATACAAGCATGTGGTTAATTTGTTCATAGATTAACATTTTATATAAATGTGAAGCAAACAAATTACAAATTAAAGGACGAATAGTGTTTTATGGTGCATTGACATCTCAAACAAATTACAAATTAAAGAATGAAGTGTTTTATGGTGCATTGACATCTCAAACAAATTACAAATTAAAGAATGAATAGTGTTTTGTGGTGCATTGACATCTCAAACAAATTACAAATTAAAGAATGAATAGTGTTTTATGGTGCATTGACATCTCAAACAAATTACAAATTAAAGAATGAATAGTGTTTTATGGTGCATTGACATCTCAAACAAATTACAAATTAAAGAATGAATAGTGTTTTATGGTGCATTGACATCTCAAACAAATTACAGAACTAGTTTAGCCAAATCATATTGTTTAATCCTTTACCAAATGTTAAATTTTCGACTGTCCCAAATTGAAAGAGTTTGCAGAGGACGTTTCAAAATGTGATGGAATTGAAAAACAATCTTATAGGGCAGAAAACATTGTGGGAAAAGGAGAAATTGCTTGTTTAGAGCAATTTCTTTTTTTCCCACAATGTGTTAAAGAGTTGTCTGTAACAAACTGGTCAAATATCGTTATTGTTCGGTAATTCGGTAAATGTAGTTCTGGTCGAGTGCTATTACAACAGTTTCTCTAACTTTCAAAAAAAATAATAAAGCAATAATCTCTTTAAGGAAATATTTTTTCTGGCAAAGTTTGGAGGATACTTAAATTTATCTTTGAAAGCCTAAAGACTCAGCTTTCCCTTATGCCTTAATCATCCCTAGTTAAACTGAAATTTGTAATTCATTTTACACAATGTTTTCGTATGTTTGCAGATTTTGTAAACAAAGACTTTTGTAAAGTTGGCATTCTCTCTTAATTCTCTCTCAACCATGTGACCTTAACCTTTGACCTACTGACCTTCAACCATGTCCTCTTTGTCGACCTCTGTCTCTTCCTCATCATTTTTATGGAAAGTTCTCAGTGTACCGACCTCAAGACTCGGGTCCTTTGCATACACTCTCTTCCAGGACTGTTTTGGCTTGAAATCCTTCACCTGTTATTAATACAGATAGTTTCACAGGGATCGAAATGATTTACATTCAAATAACACTTCATGTAAGCATGAATTATTCTAAAGATGTTTCCTAAGATTTCTGTCAAATTTCTGTGGTTTTCATTAGAAAAGAACATGTGACTGAGAACACACTTATACTTTAAGACGAAAACCGTATAATAACTCAACTCAAAAGTTGTTGGCGTTAAACTCCATATTTTTATTTCCTTTTCGTCATGGGAAAACCATGTGAATGCTGAAATCTAATAATGAAGAAACTCAATTAACTTCAAATATGGCTTGTTAAAGCTGCTTGTTCACAGATGTGTGAACATTGATATACAGTGCAGACTCATTATACCGCGACCCGTTATATCGCGATATTCATTATAACGCGGGTCTCCTATGGCTCCCAAAATTTCAAGCACATTAGGGCTTAAACAATAGCCTAAATCTCCCCCTTTCTGCAAAATGACGCGGTCGGCATCCTAAATAGAAAGTCTACCTACAAATTGCACTCCGAAGGCGTGAAAATCAATAACACCCTGGGTAATCCCCATTGTTTGTCACGGTCTTTTAAACAAAGCGCGTGGCCTTTATACGTACACAATCCGTGACCCGAGGGAAAATTTAAATCTATGTATACATAGTGTTGATAAATTACATAATATCATTAGTTTGTACACGCTTATTCAGGGGAGTTTTTTATGCCTGATTGACTCAAACTTAGAGCAACTACAGGTTTTTATTGGACACAGATGCATAAATCCCCTCGTGCACCCATGCTTTTCCCCAAACCTAGGGTGTCCAACTGTATGCACACTTTTTAAACAAATATTACTAACACATGAAGTTTTAACTTCTTTGTTTCCATCATATGTATACACACACCTAGTTTAAATGGTAAAGCATTAGGTACACATGCTGGGAGAACTATCGATAAAATTTACTCACTCCTTACTTGGAGTTTAAATCTATAAATAGAACATGGGTTAACTGAATCCACCCTCCTTTTTCTGTAGTGTGTATTTAAACTGCACGTGCCTCTATCAATGATCCTTAACTTGAATCGTAATGAAACAAATAAAAAGGAATATATAGTTAAACATGTAAGTTTTGATTATGTTTGTTATTTGCTTTTCTTTTATTCACAATAAATTCAATGATAAGTCCGTAACTCACACAATCTTGAAATATGAATAGACTACTTCTTGAATCTGATTGTTTCTTAAGTGGTTATGGTCTGGCATATAGCGTGTAAGGGACCCCGCGTTATATTTGTCAACCCCACTATTAACGCGGATCTAGCATCATGGCTCCCGACGACCGTGTTATAAAGAGGCTGCAGTGTATTAAACCCTTAGAATGCTGGGTAATTTACCAAAAAAGTTGTCTGCCTTCAAAAACCTTAAATACCTGCTTAATTTTGATGAGGAAAGATACTCAGAGTAGCAAACAGATTAGATCACAGGCCAGCCACCAATTTACTTGGCGGCTGGCCTGGATCTAACCTGTTTGCATGAGCATGAAGTCAATTCCAGCACTATAAGGGTTAAAACTGTACAACAGCTGTATGATACGCACTGAAGAATAGCCATTGCAAACGAAATCAGTCAGTATTTAAGTTTTAGAGCTTGTTTACAGTGAATTAATAGAGAATAGATGGTTGGGGTCATGAATCGGAAATGTTATCGGGCAAGGCTTAGGAATATTATCCGATGAGCCGAAGGCGAAACGGATAATAATCCGAAGCCGAGCCCGATAACTTTTCCAATTCAAAGACACCAACCATCTATTCTTTTTATCCTGTTACCTTTATGTATTCTTTCAAAAAAAAAAATAAGTAGAGAATGGTGTAAACATGACGTCATTGCGCTCTTATGACGTCATGATTCGTCACGTGCATGTGTTACATGGTTAGTGCCGGATATCACAAATGTTATACGGCACCTAGTTATCGGTCCCAAAATGGCACTAGTGACAGAATAAATATGTATTTATAGCTTAAAGTATTGCAATGGAATTGAGACCGCATGCAAATCGTTTGTTCATACGAAGATAAATTTACGCTCCCTGAATTAATTATGCTTTCAATAGCTCCTGCTAAATGCATTTTATTCAACAATACAACATCTGTATTTTTTTCAACAAATTCTATTTTAACACTCAAATCACCTCATATATGAACAAGCAACTTTAAGTAACAATAGCCTACCTTGATATAACCGTTTATGGGTATTTTGAAGTCTGGTCCAATTTCCAGCTGACATTTCCACGGTGTTGGTCGCACCTGTCTAGACTGGAAAAAGGACAGGGCGGGAAGCGCCTCGCTGTGGAACAAAAACAAAGGTTTCATTGTATGACATGGGACAAATGTCATTTTCAACATTAGTTGTAACTCATTTATTCCACACTGATTGTGATGGAAGCTTGAAGCTTATTGAATTCACTCTAGACTGCTTTGGGGATAAACAAACCCATACTCTTGATGATTTGTAAATAAGTCTCTGCATTTCTACTTCACCACCAGCGTGGATCAAACAAAGGACCCTAGATACAACAGGCTGACATTCAACAACAGCATCATTGTTGCCCATTCACTTATTTCGGTTGGGGACAGTTTATAGAATAAAAATGAACAGTGTTTTAAGGGCATCAAGGCACATCGACAGCTAAGGTCATTTAGGGCGCATTATGATGATGTGGATAAATGTATATTAAAAATATTAACAGGTTAAAATGTATTTGTTTAAAGAAAAAATAAATTGTAATGAATGAATATTAGTAGGTAGAAAAATTGTAAAAAATGATAGTAGATTATTTGTAATGAATGTGTGATATTAAATAAATAGTTTGTAATGGGAAAAAGATATTGATAAATGTATATATATTTAAAATGTGTAAAGGCCCGGGCATTCCGCCAGAACTTTGCTTGAGCGTTCCTGGAGCGGTGAAAAACAATCATCACCGCTCGCTACCGTTCACGACCGTTAAACAAAAGTTGGCCGCCTTTATGGCAATGCTGTAAATGCTCGGTCACCGCTGATGGTTCCTCCTACCGATCAGAAAGTTTTGAATTGCACAAAATATTGCGAGTGGTGAGGAGCGGTCAATTTTCCGCTCCAAAGTTCACCACCGTTCAACCAACGCTCAGTCAAAGTTTGGCACCGCTAGACGTAAGTTTGTGACTTTTTGGATCCGCCAGGCCAACGCAGAAATCTTGAACGCTCGATAACCGCTGCTTCGCCAGCTTTGTCCGGGCGTGATTAAACGTAGCACAAACTTTGATGGAGCAGTTGCAAGCGTTTTTCGAACGGACACGGAATTGCTGGAACGGTGTGGGGCGCTGAATAGCGATCCATTGCAGAGATTAACTTTTGTTTAGCGTTGCTATTGAGGTGTTGGAGCGGGATAATAATTTGGCTATAAATACGGGAAGAGTCGAGTCAGAAGTCCTTTTTAAATCAAACTACCTCAGTGCAAACCTCATTTTGATTTGCTTAGTAACAGTAAAAGTGTTTTACCATGGATGCTGGGAGACTTGTGATTGGTGCACTAGTCAAACAGCAGAATCACAACCTCCTCATATTGCGACAAGCTGTTGACAGAAGGAGAAGAGAGCGAAGAAGGAGAGACAGACATGTGTAGGTCAGACAGTGGATATCGAGAATGCTGTAACATAGACTGTGTCACAAGCTGATGGTGGAGCTGAGGAATGAGGACCCACGAGCCTTACATCACTTTATGAGGATGCCACCAGCCATGTTTGATGAAGTTGTATAGAGGCCGATCACCCGATTGCCCAAATAAGACGCCATTACCGACCGAGCCTGAAGCCTGGTCTCAAAGTGGCAATCACCCTACGGCACATGGCCTTTGGTAACACCTACACACCCAGGCAATACGCCTGGAGGGTTCCCCACAACACCATCAGTGGGGTAGTTAGAGAAGTGGTAAATGTCATTATTGAGGAGTACAAAGATGGATTGTTGAATCAAACAACTGAGCAAGATGGAGAGACCTGGCTGACCAATGGTACAAGAGATGGAACTTTCCCCACACGGTTGGTTCCATTGATGGCAAGTGCGTGGCCTGAAAAGCATCTCCTAACTCTGGCTCAGAATTCTAAAGCCTTTTACAGCATGATCCTGTTTGCCATGGTGGATGCTGACTAAAAGTTCACCTACAGAAACCTTACACATGAACCGGGTCTTCAACTACTAGTATCGTCTGTCCGGACAGACGGGTTGTGGAGAATGCATTTGGGATCCTGGCCAACAGGTTCCAATTTCAGCTCACCGCCATGCAACATCACCATGAAACTGTCAGAACCATCGTGGAAGCTTGAGGTTTGCCTCTCTACCAACTTTAAACTAAGCCGAGCCGACGTGCGCATGCGCAGAACGCCACTTTATCAACGCTCGCGTCACCGCTAAACCAACGCTCGATACCGTTAAACCAACAATAAACCAGCGCTGGCTTCAGCGGTACACCACTTTGGCAACGCCCATGTTTTCTATATTTGTCCCCATTTTGTTCGCGGTGATGGGAGCATTGCCGAAATTTGGCCCCTCTTCATACCGTTCAAGGAACGCTCGAGCAAAGTTCTGGCGGTGTGACCAGGCCTTAAGGAATCACAATTTATTGTAAATTCCAATTTCTTTGAGAAAGGAAAGAATTAATTCAATCCTGATAGTCTCAAAAAGCTCATGAAGAGTGTTGACTTTGAAATATTTTGCACAAATTCTTTGAAAATCAATGCAATAGAGTAATATATATTTGATGGTAAAGGACAGTTTATGCATTCCTGGATGAAAGATCTCAAATGCCACATTTAAACATTTCTTTATTCATACACAAGGAAAACAATTCATAAAATCATACCTGAATGAATAACACTCGCCATCCACTTCTGATAGGATATGTTTGATCATTGCCTCGCCCGCCCTTTGTTGTGGGGTTTTGGGCTTGGCATCCCCGTTCTCATTTCCCCTTGCCCCTTTATCCCCACCACCATCTTCGTCATCGTCGTCAGCTAGCTCTGGACCTCTGTAGAAAGAAGACTTTTATTTAATTTTGTATTTCTTATGGGATTATATCTTTACTTTTTGTATGGGGATTAAGATTTTTTTTAGATATGTTACTGAACGTTATTGTGTCCTTTAGTATAAGCAAATAAATGTTTGTGATCAATTACATACATAATGAACATCTCTATGGCCACAAAACAAATGTTTCGTTAAAGGTCAATAGATGAGAAAAATAAATACACTGCAGCCTCATTTTAACGCAGTCGTCGGGAGCCATGATGCTCGACCCGCGTTAATGGTGGGGTTGACAAATATAGCGCGGGGTCCCTTTACGCACTATATGCCAGACCATAACCACTTTTAAGAAACAGTCAGATTCAAGACGTAGTCTATTCATAATGATTGTGTTGAGTCACGGACTAATCTCTGTATTCATTGTGAATAAATAGAAAAAAAAACAGAATCAACACTTACATTTAAAATTATATATTCCTTTTTATCTATTTCATGACGATTTAAGATAAGGATCATTGATAGAGGCACATGCAGTTAAAATACACACTAGAGAAAAAGGGGGGGGGATTCAGTTAACCCATGTACTATTTATAGATTTAAACTCCCAAGTGAGGAGTGAGTAAATTTTATCGATAGTAGTGTGCACCTTATGTTTTACCATTTAAACTTGAAAACTAAAACTAAAACTAAAACATGTGTAAGTACTATTTGTTACGGTTGGTATGGGGAAAAGCATGCGTGCTAGGGGGAATTTATGCATAAATAGACCTAAGATATTGCGTCCAGTAAAACCCTGCAGTTGCTCTACTTAGTAAGAAAACCAGCCCGTACTTGCAAAAACATATCTCTATGCCAATAAGGCATAAAACACTCCCCTGAAGAAGTGTGTACAAACTAAGGCATACACTGCAGCTCCTTTATTATGCGATCTATTATATCGCGATATTCATTATAACGCGGGTCTCCTATGGCTCCCAATATTTCAAACACATTAGGCTTAAACAATAGCCTAAACCTCCCCCTTTCTGCAAAATGATGTGGTCGGCATCCTACATAGAAAGTCTACCTACAATTGCACTCCGAAGGCGTGAAAATCAATAACTCCCTGGGTAATCCCCATTGTTTGTCACGGTCTTTTAAACAAAGCGCGTGGCCTTTATACGTACACAATCCGTGACCCGAGGGAAGATTTAAATCTATGTGTACATAGTGTCGATAAATTACATAATATCATTAGTTTGTACACGCTTATTCAGGGGAGTGTTTTATGCCTGATTGACTCAAAACTTAGAGCAACTTACAGGTTTTTACCGGACACAGATGCATAAATCCCCTCGTGCACCCATGCTTTTCCCCAAACCTAGGGCGTCCAACCGTATGCACACTTTTTAAACAAATATCACTAACACATGAAGTTTTAACTTCTTTGTTTCCATCATATGTATACACACACCTAGTTTAAATGGTAAAGTATTAGGTACACATGCCGGGAGAACTATCGATAAAATTTACTCACTCCTTACTTGGAGTTTAAATCTATAAATAGAACATAGGTTAACTGAATCCACCCTCCTTTTTCTGTAGTGTGTATTTAAACTGCATGTGCGTCTTTCAATGATCCTTAACTTGAATCATAATGAAACAAATAAAAAGGAATATATAGTTAAACATGTAAGTTTTGATTATGTTTTTTATTTGCTTTTCTTTTATTCACAATAAATTCAATGATAAGTCCGTAACTCAACACAATCAATATGAATAGACTACTTCTTGAATCTGATTGTTTCTTAAGTGGATAACCATAAGATCTGGCATAAAGCGCGTAAGGGACCCCGCGTTATATTTGTCAACCCAACTATTAATGCAGATCTAGCATCATGGCTCCCGACAACCGTGTTATAATGAGGCTGCAGTGTATTTTGTAATTTATCCACAGTATGTTACACAAATTTAAATCTTCCCTCGGGTCACAGTTTGTGTACGTATAAGGCCACCCGCTTTGTTTGAAAGACAGTGACAGACAATGGGGATTACCCAGCAGAGTTATCGATTTTCACGCATTCGAAGTGCACATGTACAGGTAGACATGATACTTTCTATTTGGGATACCGACCGCGTCATATGAAAACCGAGTGTTTGGATTATTTTTTTAGTCCAATAGTGTTTGAAATATTGGGAGCCATAGGAGACCCGCGTTATAATGAATATCGCGATTTAACGGATTGCGAAATAAAGGGGCTGCAGTGTACTTTTGGTGGACTGCTTGATGGGAAGTAGTAGGACAATAAGTTACTTACAGGACGTTTATATCAGTGCCCAAGATTTTTCTAATGGCCACAAAAAAATGTTTCATAAAGGGTTCAGGGCCTTTTTAACTTGTATTGGGAAATGGCCTATGCCTGTTTATTTGTTAAAATGATATTGCTGAAGTTGCTGAATGGGAGGCCAAAAGCTGCTGTGCCATAGAATTCTTTGGGAAACTGAATGATTGTAAAGAAATCCAATTGGGAAGGTGCCTTTAATAGACTCAGGTTTTATAACTCAAAAAGGCACTGGTGTTGATAAATAAGATAAAAAAAAACTTTTGGTGGACTGCATTGCAGCAAGTTGTAGGAAGTAAAGCTCTATGACCGAGTTCTTGATGCTGGCTCCAAAAAATTGTTTTGTAAAGGTTTTAATAAATACGAAATTTAACCTCTTTGGAAGACTGCTTAGTGGTAAGTAGTAGGACATTTATGATAGAGAATAGATGGTTGGTGTCATGAATCGGAAATGTTATCGGGCAAGGCTTAGGAATATTATCCGGTGAGCCGAAGGCGAAACGGATAATAATCCGAAGCCGAGCCCGATAACATTTCCCATTCAAAGACACCAACTATCTATTCTATTTATCCGGTTACCTTTATGTATTCTTTAAAAGAAAAAAGATGAAAATAAAACACAAGAAAAAAAGACAAAAATAAGTAGAGAATGATGTAAATATGACGTCATGTCGTTCTTTTGACGTCATGATTCATCACGTGCATGTATCATATGGCTAGTGCCGGATATCACAAATGTTATATGGCACCTAGTTATCGGTCCCAAAATGACACTAGTGACAGGATAAAATGAGTTACTTACATGACGTTAAGCTCTGTGCCCGAGTTTTTGATGCTGGCCAGAATCGCGTCCACCTGGTCATCCCCAAACTCTCCACCCAGGTTAGACATGAGGATCAGCCGCTTGAAACCAAACCCTTTCTTACCCCTATAAAAACATTATACCATTTTATTACATTTGGTAAAGATTTATACAGTTTAAATGAGAAAGTACATCTTGTAATTCTCACTGAGAAATAACTTGAGTGAGATTTATGAAAATCCCTGCTTCCTTGTTTCTTACCCCTACATGTTGTAGAACGGGCCATGGCAAGTGTTATTGATATTCATGTTTTAGAACTACTTTTATACCACATTCAGTTCGTTCATTTGTGCTTCATTTCATCAGTTAAATTGTAATGTCTATCTCATAAATCAAATGACCAAAAGATTTACTGCCCAAGAACTGGTAAAGCCAGGTAGAACTATAAGAATTATATAAATCAACGTGAAGGCTTCCTCTTCTAAAAAACCCAAATCTACCTCTATCGAGATTTGAACTAAGGCAGAAGTGGACATTTTTAGGTTCAGGGGCCCGTTTTACTAAACAACTTACGGAAAATATTTGTGTAAGTCATAATTGATTAACATGGATAGTATCTTCAATGAAAGTACAATATTGCAATGTGACACGTCATTGGAAGCGTCTCGGAGAGACGATTCCAATGATGTGTTACTTTGCAATATTGCTTTGCCAAATATTGAAATAAAAGGACTTGAAATAAAAGGCCCAGGGGCCCGTTTTACTAAACAGTTTACGCTTAAGATTTGCGTAAGTCTAAAACAACAAGTCCTTTTATTTCAATATTTGGCAAAGCAATATTGCAAAGTAACACATCATTGGAATCGTCTCTCCGAGACGCTTCCAATGACGTGTCACATTGCAATATTGTACTTTCATTGAAGATATTATCCATGTTAATCAATTATGACTTACGCAAACATTTTCCGTAAGTTGTTTAGTAAAACGGGCCCCTGTTCTCTAACCATGAGGAGACTCCTACAAGTATTTAGAATATACTTACTGTAGAGCATTAATAAGATGGTCCATCCCAACAACTATACCATCTAAAACTACAAAAATGTCAAGGATTTTATACATATAGATATATGGTTACTATTTTACAAGTTAGTCTCTATAGCCTAAAATTATTGTAATTCCTTTCAGAGGGCTCTGAAGTGACTTGCCAAAGGCTGCTCCCACGAAACCAGAGGCTCAAACCTTGGACCCCCAAATTCTAAGACCGCCTTCTTAACCACCGGGCCAACTACATTTCTCTATTATCAATTCTCTCATAATAGTCTTATCCAAGTCTTTGCAAGTGAACTAAGTTTAAAACCATCATCCAAGGACAACTATTTAGTAAGTTAAATTTCCACTGGAGAAAGTGGTAGCTATCCATCTTACAACAGCAAAAATGCAGTTGATTATTTCTGGCATGCATCCTACAGGATTTTCAATCTGATTTATCTGAAATCAATCCTAATAACTTATGTTTATATGAGGTTTAATCATGTGTCAACAATTTTTCAGTAATGTTACAGTAATAAAGTGTCTAGTCAAAGGACATTCCCACAAAACCAGAGGGTCCTGTTTGACTTTGACACGAGACCATCCTGGAAAATTCCGAGACAGCCACCTTAACCACTGGGCAATTCAGGACCCTTCTTTCATAACTTCTTTGGTCTGTTAATGTATCAATATGAGCCATTTTCATGGACTAGTCACAATTTTCCCAATCTTAAGAATAATGTTAACTCCTTAACCTAATCTAATGCCCCCAATATGATGATTGGTCTAAAATAACATCACCATCAAATGATAAGTATTAATCATAAAAGAAATAACATTTTCTTAATTAACTTAAGTAAGGTATACATAATTGCAGGGATTTACGGGACGCAAGATCTTGAGTCTAATACCCATTAATCATAAGGTAGGACCCCTCAATTCACTCAACCTGCATCCTCTGGGATGCAGCCATGTTTGTTATGCCTTTCATGAAAATCCAAAACTATGCAAATCCAAACTACGAAAGGCTAACTCTTTCTTTCTACCATAATGGTTAGGGTTTTCCCATATTTTACAGGCTATCTATAATTAGAAAGGACATGAGCTCTCTTTGAACCAATCGTATTGAAGGGTGTCGAAACAATCCAATGGATTTTGTGTTACTATGTGCGCTATGCAGTTTCGTCATTTCTCGTTATGATTTAGACGCTTGTAACTCGATGTTTTTTCTTACAATCAACCACTAATGATATGGATGAAATTACAGTCTGCTAAAATGTCAAAACAATTACTTGATGTTATACGATACTTGTTTGTCAGCAAATTATATATATATAAAGACGGGACCCCCATTTTCAATGCTGGGACCCCCAACATAATCAAAATTGAGTCCCAAGGACCCCCAACCATTCAGCTTGATGTAAAACCCTGCATAATTGTGATCAAAAGAGTAATTGTTTTTAGCAGCAGGTTCTTCAAAGTGAGGTATTATGCAGAATGGGGTTAACCCATTACCAAACAATAATTACATTTGACCAATTTGTTGCAGACGACTCTAGAAAACATGGTGGGAAAAGGAGAAATTGCTCAAGAAGATTATTTTTTCAGTTTCATCACATTTTGAAAAGTTGTTTGGAAACTTTCAGTTTGGGGCAGTCGAAAATTTGGCGTTTGGTAAATGGTTAATCAAGACATAGTGTCTCCATGGTGATTTAAGTCAACAAAGGATACAGTCTCCAGAGACATTGCTTGGCTGTATATCATTCTGCACATACTGCAAGAAATCAAAGTCCACAATTCCAAGAGGGTTTGCAATGGATATATTCTCATAACATTGTCCATCTGCCAAAGGGTTTTCTGTTTCAGGTGTTCCAACCAAGGTCAGACAAATCTCATCCTTAGATTCCGCAAACATCTGAAAAACAGGTGAGAAACATTCATAAGCTGGTTGAATTGTTGTTTTACCCCATTTTCAAACTGCATTCCAATCATATAGAGATGGTCATACAAAGCAAGCAGGAGACATTTATAAGCTAGTTGAATTCAATAGTGGTTTTATTCCATTTTTAACAGCATTTCAGTCTTGTGGTGGTTGTCAACATATCTATCAATGCCCCTGGCATTTCCTTACATAAACTGCACAATATCTTTTTCAAGCCATTGACTGCTTTCCCACATGAACATAACTGTTAAGTGGTGAATGTTTGTTTTGTTTCATAGGGTTTATATTAAGTCAAAATTTTTCTATATTAAGTTAAGTAAAGGTTATTTCTGACACACACCTGTCCCATAGGGGTCTTCTTCGCCAGTGCAGTACCAACAATGTTTCAATTTTATAACAGCTTTCCTGAATCAACCCATATCAGACGGGTTACTAGAATCACTGAAATACCGTAATACCACCGAAACACTGAGATATATGCTAACGCGAGTTCTCAAATTTTGTCATAATACCTATTTATGCACGTATGCATCATTTAAATTCTACTCTAATCTTTCGAATTCTAACCAAAAGATTCGGCTAACATAACCAAAGTCAAGTTGAATCAACGACAACAAGAAATTGCTTGTACATCAAAAGCTTCATTGAATTTACGTTATTGGAGAAAGTCAAAACAAAGGGTATTCCTGTATTACCAAGGGGTGTTTCGGTGTTACTATGACTTTAACAGGTATTCCGGTGGTATAACGGTATTTCGGTGAATCGTGTGACCGATATTAGACTACTTCTCATGGAGATTCAGGGTACCGTTTTACTAAACAGTTTACGCTTAAGATTTGCGTAAGTCTAAAACAACAATTCCTCCAATTCAATATTGGACGAAGCAATATTGCAAAGTGACACATTGCAATATTGTACTTTCATTGAATATAGTATCCATGTTAATCAATTATGACTTACGCAAATCTTAAGCGTAAACTGTTTAGTAAAACGGGCCCCTGATCTACAGCTACTGTGGTTTCCTAATTTACTGCTGCATGTATTTTAAAATTCGAATGAGGCATATGCATGGTATATCAACAGAGGTCCAGATAAATGGTATAACATCCAAATTTCTTCTAAACCTTACATTGATGGCAATCATTAGTCACATTATGGAGAAATGAACACAGATCCAGATAAACGGAATATCCTCTTAACTTCTTAATTGCCTTTAAACCCTATATTGATGGTATTCATTAGATATGTCTTGTTTAAAAATGACTACATTAACTAATGTCCATGAAAAAGGAACTTCTTAATAGCTATCTAAACCCTAAAACGATAGCTTGCATTAGATTTGTTTTAATCATAAATTATGTATGCAAAAGACACAAATGTTAAGATAACAGATGAAGTAAAGTGTGAACGAGAAACCTTTCGCTGCAGGATCATGGTGATTGCCTCGAGAGCTGTCTGTAATGGTGTCGTCGCACCAGGTGGGGCCTGATTCATTGCTGGACCAACGTCCAACACTATTGCTATGGCTTCCTGGAATAAGGATCAGAGCATGAGAATGAACATACCTCTGTAGTCCTGCCATAAGCCTTATTAGCAAGAAGTCGTTTTTGACACAATGGTTTCTACAATATTACCTAAGGCAAATACATGTTCGTTATTTCTTTTGATTTAGACCATCGACAAAGTGCAATATGTGAGAATGGGTTACATTAGTCTGCCCGATTCTAGAATCGAAGTAAAATATATTTTTGTTCAGAAATTTGAGTTGCTAGGCCGACAGTGCGTTTAAAGGTTTGAAACGATTTGTCATTCCAACAAAACACATTTTTTCTGGACTTTTACAATTTATCCAAAAGATGTGATATGAAGATAAGAATATTGTTGCGAAATATATCTGTATTATGGAGAAAACAGCATTGAATACATAATATTTACCTTGTTTGCCGCCATTGTTGTAAACTGCCCTCTGTTGGAGAGTACCACTAATGGGAGACAACTTTTGACGAAATCAAAGTGTACGAAGTATTTTTATGGCTCGTAAAGATCACACACATGTGGCTTTTATGATTTCAAGCGCAAATTGACACCAATGTTTATCATGTTTTTGTTTAAATCAACGCTCTGATTAATGTAGAATTGTTTTCCCCTAGGCTTGCTGACGAATAACGAAGTCTAGAAAACTAATAAAATTGATAGACGAACTGTAGGCCTACTATTTCTATAATTTTTTATGGAACCATGTCTAAATATCAGTACCAAGCTGTCAAATCTGGCACCAGCATTTGTACATCCATCCCAAAGAAATGGTCCTGCTATACAGGCAATATACACAAACTTTATTGAGAACATTCCTAATTATCATTTTACAAGAAACATATCAGTGTACTATCTTGCCATCTTTTTCTAGAAATATTATACACAGGATATCAAAAGTCAACAGTTTTAATCCTTGTAGTACTGGAACCGACTTCATGCTTATGTAAACAGGTAAGATCTAGGCCAGCCGCCAAGTAAATATGCGGCTGGCCTGTGATTTAACCTGTTTGCTACTCTGAGTATCTTTCCTAAAAAAAAAATAAGCAGATATTTAAGGTTTCGGAAAGCCGACAACACAAACATATATTTCTAGAAAATTACCCAGCATTCTAAGGGTTAAAGAAGCTAGTCAGTGGTTCAGGATGAAAAAAATAATATGAACAACTAGTTTTGAGCAATTCCTCCTATCGTCAAAAGGGTTCCTATTCCTTATAACAAACAAGACTTAGTGGGGGTTCATATAAAGATATCTGTATTTGGATCTTTATTAGTCTGACTTACAGAACGCCAATGGTTCCACCACACTTGGCTACCCTTATGTACATAAATGTGCTTAGTGTCTTCTACAACTAAATATTAACTAGGAAAAACACCATAACTGAAATACTGTTGATGTGATGTAAAATACAAACTAACATAAAACTAACCCAGTGACCTAAAGTATCCTGTGACCTCAGACTCTTCAGAAAGCAAACTGCTAAACTTCATAAATTCCAGGGTATATAACCAGGGTTCAACGCAATACTATAGTAAGTGCTTCATAAACATGAAGCACTTACTTTAGTATTGCGCTGAACCCTCGACAAGTGCTTTTGTTACATAAAACCTGACTAGCTCTATTTGCAGTTGAGCTTGGAGTCCTCTTGCAAGTATATTAACTTGGCAACGCAACATAAATATAATACTGTTGATGTAAAATACTGCAAAAAATAAATAAAAAAAAAACAGCAGTCATCGAGAGTCACTTGATGGGCTTAATAAAGACTCCTTCACAATCAATGTAAAACAAATCATTCAAACAAACGAACAAACAACAAACAAACACAGTGACCTTGAGCTTGCTGTGACCATCATTCCTCCGAAATCCAACCGGTGACATCCTCAAATTCCCGGATAAAAGGGTATTCTACAGCATTTTATTCCTTTTTACATAAAATGGTCTCCAATTGATCTAACCCGCTTGTGTCTAGTATAGTGGGAACAAATTCACCTGACATTGACCTTTATGCAAGAATAGGTTTGAGTGGGATGACGTGGTATAAATCAATAATAGCCAAGAGATTATACTTTGTTGGGATTATTCAATAAATTCTGTGTATCATTTTGTTTTCTCTTGTAGATACTACTGACGGACAGTCCTGAAGACACTGACGGACAGTCATGAAGACATGAATGAATGAATGATGTTTTAAGGCGCATCGACAGCTTAGGTCATTTAGCGCGCATTTTGATGATGTGGATGAATGTATATTAAAAATATTAACAGATTAAAATGTATTTGTTTAAAGAAAAAATAAATAAGAATTTGTAATTAATGAACAAAAGTAGATAGATATATCTAGAAGATATATATAGACACCCAACATAGTGTGAAATTATGATAATAGAGGTCATCAATGTCAGGTGAATTTGTTAACACTATACCTTTGCATTGAAAGACAGAGGCTAATTTTCAAATAAGGTTATGAGAAATTACCTCCATCAAACCTGGCATTTAGGTGTTTCCTTTCTCGAGCATGAATTAAAGAAGTTACTTTTCTTAAGCATGGCTTCTTAAAGTTGCCTTTATCAAACATGACTTGTATAAGTTGCCTTTTCCAAGAGTGGCTTGAAGAAGTTCCGTTCTCAAGTGAGACTTCTAAAAGTTGCCTTCTCAATCATGGCTTTTAGTAGCTGTCTTTTCAAGCATAACTTGTGGAAGTTTTCGTCCAAAGCAAAGCTTGTATGTGTTGACTGTTTCAATCAGAACTTGGGAAAGTTTCATTTCCTAAGCATTACTTGTGTTTGTTGCCTTTTTCAAGCATGGCTTATAGGAGTTTCCCTTTTCAAGCATAACATGTAGAAGTTTCTTCCCTAAGCATGACTTGTAAAAGTGGCCCTTTTCAACCGTAATTTGGGAAAGTTTCATTTCCTAAGCATATAACTTGAGTAAATTGCCCTTTTTAAGCATGGCTTGTAAACATTCCTTTTTCATGGCATGAAGATGTTGCCCTTTTCAAGCATAAAATACAAAAGTTTTCTTCCTTAAGATGGCATTTTGAAGTTGGCTAAACAAGCACAATTTGCTAACCATTTGACCTTGGTAAGTCAAACTGACTGTCTTGTATAAGATTTCTTTTCCTAAAGTTGAGAGGGAAGGATTTGTTTCTCAGGTGCCACTTAAAGAAAGTACCTCTCTCAAGTGTGACTGGTAAAAAACTCTTTTCTAAAGTATTATTTGTAAAAGACTCTCTCCCTCTTATCAAGTATGAAAAAAAAGAAGGTTCTCTGTCAAGTATGAAATGAAGAAAAACCCTTTCTCAAGTGTGACTTTAAGATACTTCCTTTTCAAGTAGAACTTGAAAAAAATTACATGTATAAAAGTCTTTTCTAAAGCATGGTTTTCGAAAGTTTCATTTTTTTCAAGTGTGACATACAGAAAATCATTTCTAAAGCATGACTCTTGGAAGTTTCCTTTCTATGGTGTGCTCACAGAAAAAGAGAAGAAACACATTTCACATTGTAATGATTGCTTTAATCCGACATGTTATACAAAGTTGAACAAAACATTAAGAAACATAGAAATTCACGTGGGCAGTTCCCACAATGCGGACATAATTCATTCATCTAGCCATTTGGCACTAAGTCAGGAATATTATTTGGGGAAGGACCGAATATAAGTTGTAGAACTTGTGGTCCAACCCTTATTCATCAGTTAGCTGAATAGAACATGTTTAAACTGGAAAACTAGTTTTATTTAACCCTTATATTGCTAGAACTGACTTCATGCTTATGCAAACAGGTCAGATCCAGGATAGTTAACAAGTAAATTGGTCTAACCTGTTTTCTACTCTGATAATCAATCCTCATCAAAATGGAGCAGATATTTAAGTTTTAGGAAAGCAGACAACACAAATATATATATTTTTTAGAAAATTACCCAGCATTCTAAAGGTTAATGCAATCCCTTGAAGACACAAAACTATCTGTGATATACATCCTGATATCTCTTCTCATCTAGATACTTAGTGTCGTGTGCAAAAGTGCAGCCATGACCTTCATGTAGTTCCGTCAAAACTGATATCATCACTAAAGATGATATGACTTTTTGATATCATCATTAGTGACGATATTCACTGTGACAAAATTAAAAATCAATACACTGAGAAATCCCAGTATTTCACCTATAGAAACATAATAAACCCCGATATCTACCGGTTACAAAATGATGTCAGTGGCAGAATTCTCAAATGGAAAGCGCTGTAGGCTGGCTTATATGATAATGAAGAATGTGAAGATGATCCTTTTGATGCCGACACAATATCAGAAGTAACAAGAGAAACAAGTGAGAGTTGGGACTCAGCAAGACAAATGATGAGTACAAACCTATATTTCATCATTAAGGATGGCAATGAAATGGACTGAATGAATGGTGTTTTAAGGTGCATCGGCAGCTAAGGTCATTTAGCGCGCATTATGATGATGTGGATAAATGTATATTAAATTATTTACAGGCCAAAATATATTTGGTTAAAAAAAAAAAATAAGATTTTGTAATGAATGCTAGTAGAAAGAAAATTTGTTAAAAATTAATGATTGTAGATAAATTATTTGTAATGAATGTGTGATATTTAATAAATAGTTTGTAATGAGTTAATGCTACTGATATATGTTTATTTAAAATGAGTAAGAAATCACAATTTATTGTTCATTCCAATAAAGTAGAACGATACAAGACAGTATATATTTTTGCAAACAAAAAAAGGAACAATGCTTCAAATCCCTATTTTGATAATTTTTTACTTTTATTTTCATTGTTAATCATTACAGATAACGTAAATAACGCAAAATCTATGTTATAAATAATAAAACATAATTTATTTGAATAAATGTTTTATATCAAATAGTGGGTAATTGTCCCAGTGGGCAGTTGTCCTAGTGGGGAATCGTCCTAGTGGGGAATTGTCCGGTGGGTAATTGTCCTAGTGGGGAATCGTCCTAGTGGGGAATTGTCCTACACCCGACTATGAGTCCAGACCTGAGATTGATTTTGGAACTCTAGGCAAAGAGGTAAAAAACAAATGTTTCTTTCCATTGGAGTGAAAAAAGAAACAAGCAAAAGCAAGGAAAGATTTCTCAACCTGGATAATGATTACAAAAGGAACTCACTTTTCTGGTAAAACAACTGGATGATTATCTACAAAAAGGAGAACTAACATGTACAAGATGACAACTGGGGACAAAAAAAAACAAAAGACCAAAAAAAGATGAAATCCTTGAGAAACAACAAAATACCAAAGATGCAAGAATTGAGAGAGATCACCAAAGACAATACACTGGGTATCAAAATCCATATCCCTCATCAGGATTTGAACCCAAACCCAGGTGGAGAGGGGCCATGCGATTTCAAGTACCATACTCTAACCACTAGGCCACAGAGGCCCCTATATTACCATACCTTTAAAGTTTTAGGTTTTTTTATTTTTTTTTTTTTACAGGAATGGCCACTTTTTGTTCTATCATCAAAGGAGCATAACCATGAGACTGACTTCAACAAGATTGAGTCAACTAAAGCTATCAATGTGATGAAGGATGGGGGGGCTAACATCAGTCGCAGACGCCCTCAGCAGCTTCTAATTGAGATTCTTCAACCAAGTTACCAAGTGAGATAGGAAAACAGAGGGACTACACTTCTACCACTGATAAGTAAATGTGTGTATCGGGTACAACCAGTGACATCCCAGCAGATTCCATCTGGTGGGATAAGAAAACAGATGGACAACACCTCCTCCACTGATAAGACTGAATGCAGTAAAGGTGTATATATATCAGGCACAAACAGCAACAGTAAAGCCATTACTCAGGCAGCAAGAATGAAACTCACCTTCACATCAAAACACAAATGAAGGATAAAGCGCTAACCATGCCCAAGACATACAGAACCCTTATTATAGGCCACTCACTCCTCAAACACATCAACAAGAAGGGACTAAAACCTAATGTAGCAGTTAAAACATGCAGAGGTGCTAAAATCAAGAATCTACAGAAAATAATGAAAGATAATTATGATCTGAGATGATACTCGACAGTGGCATTGCATGTAGGTGGAAATACTATAAGTAGTGGAGACAATATCTGGGATATATATGCTGACTATACAGATTTAATTAGTTTAATCAAAGAGGAAAACAACAGAGTCAAGATACTTGTTGCTGAAATCACACCTGCAGACAAAAATCAGAGGCCTCAATTCAAGAGGACGCCGCCCACATACAAACTGGCAACATGGTATGTCCACCAGGCAACCATTGACAGAAAAACTAGACAAATAACATATGCTAGAGCTGGAACAACGGTTTTTAGTCACCATGGAATGTCATCAACTGTTTCGCAAAGGATGCAGCACTCATTGAAGCAGAGATATATATCGAGTGAAGATTGGACAGTCTACCATGATGCCCGTGCGACGAGGCAACTTGCAGTACCAGCAGACCCTGCTGACACTGCGTCAGCAGTGAGCCAGCGGCCAGAAGACCATTGAGGAGTTCATTTGCACAGTCATGCCATCAGAGGCCACATCCGTCTACGATAGACTCTGACATAACTATTTATGTTATGAACACTTTCATTTTGATCAATAATGTAATATATCTAATACTTTTAGTACTCTAAAGAGCTAGTAAATGAAATGGCGTCAACTTCGAGCATGGCCTAGCATTCATTATTAAACCAAGTCCATTACAAAAAATCAAATAAAAATAAATGGTTTATATTCACTACTCTCGTTGCTTTCTTATGTATTAGTATTAAACCCTAACACTATAATTATATTGGATGATCCCTCCCCAACACATCATCGATTGTTTTACGGCCTTTCCGCATCTCCACATTTCAGTGAATGTCTACTAATCTGATGTATTTTGTTGATAGATTCCCCTGCATTCTACAGGGTGCAACAAGGGACACTCTTGTGGAACAGTTTGTGACCTACCAATCAATTGACCTAAAAGTTGCTTTTGGTGAGGAAGCTTTGAAAGACAGAATGGATGAGCAGTAGAGGCATATTGGTCTGCTCACTGATGACAATGGTAACATTATGTTTCATCAGTTGTCAAAGGTGATGCTGGCAGTGCTTACCATCCAACACAGAAGTGCCCACTGTGAGAGGGTTTTCTCAACAGTTAGGGAGAATAGGACTGATTAGAGGAGCAGCCTCCGTGATGCCACTCTGCAGACACTCCTTACATTAAAGTCCCGTAAAGAGACATAGATGCGACATGGGACAACATTGAAGAAGAAGACAGTCACAAACTGGACACTTTGTACCATAGGTTTCAAGTGCACGTAGAGCCGAAACTTCTAATCCAATTTTCGCCAGGTACAAGTTCTTCAATGAAGTTTAAAACAGTGATTCGGAGGATGAATTTATCACTCGATTAAAGATATCAGCCAAGGATTGTGATTGACTGGGTTTTGGCTTCAGCCAAGTGAGATGATAGTGCAACTGGGTCAAGATGAAGTCTATGATAAACAGCACATTTCTGGTAAGGAAAATGCCAACAAAGAGAAACATGCATATAAATTGCGACAAAAACCTGAAACAAAGGCAGTCACAAATGCAGAAGATTATAATGAGAATTTTATAGTACAGATGGAGAACCTCAAAGCACATGTTACTGACTTTCACAGACAATACTCCCCAGATTGCAGTATGTTTGTTCATATTGAACAAAGTCAAAGTCTCTGTATTCTACTGACAATTATTTGTCGCAGCTGCAACTATAAGAGCAAACCAATGGAAATTTTGGCAAGAATAAAGAGAAAACAATGAATTGGCACAAGCAAGTTAACCTTAAAGACTTCTAACTGTGCTGAAATCAAAGTTTTAAAAAAAATATATATATATTTTAGTCCCTGAAGAAGGTTTTCTGTCAATCTATATTGGAATTAAATAATTATATTCATTGAATTATCACTATAATTAATCAATTATGTTGTTGTCAATATTTTATAATCTATTACAATTTATCCTGTCACTAGTGTCATTTTGGGACCGATAACTAGGTGCCGTATAACATTTGTGATATCCGGCACTAACTATATATCACATGCACATGACGAATCATGACGTCATAAGAACGACATGACGTCATGTTTACATCATTCCCTTCTTATTTTGTCCTTTTTTATCGTGTTTTATTTACATCTTGTTTGCTTGAAAGAGTACATTTAAGGTAACAGGATAAATAGAATAGAAAGTTGGTGTCTTTGAATTGGAAAAGTTATAGGGCTCGGCTTCGAATTATTATCCGGTTCACGACACCAACCATCTATTCTCTATAAAAGTTTGGAACAGATGATCTTCACATGTTCCTGAACTGATTGAATATCAAAAGTCCCTGCAAGACAGTACTCCAAAAGAAATTGAACACATTATCAGACAAGGCTCAGGAATTGAATGAAGGGCAAATGCTTGAAAGTCCAAATGATAGCAAAATAATTGAACCGGCAGGTAGAAGATGGGTGGACGAGGACGTCAACGTCCAAACAGATCATGCATTTCCGTGCAGACCCCAGGCTGGCAGAGAGAAATCAAAACAAAGTTTCAGCACTGTAATTGAGCACACAACAACAAAGGGGTTAATCTTGGTACATATGGTAGCAAATACATTTTGCAGGAAGATTAAGTGCTCACACCAGAATTGTAAAAAGAATTACCCACAGAACAAGGCCATAGGATCCAGTGAAAAAATCTTGTTAACAGAAATATGGACAGATTAAAAAAAGCAGAGAGTAAAAGTAAGGTCTATCACTACAGATTCAAGTAGCCAGTTAGCCAAGGCCATTAGAGACTATGACACAGATAACAATATGACACTAAGACATTACAATTGCTTCATATATAAGCTTTGGCTGCTTAAATAAAAAAATCAAGAAATTCTAACTTAGTAAAAAGCTTTCTGCTGGGCAAATCAGGCGAATACGAAGGAAGCGAAACCGAGTCCTTGGCAAAATAATTTGAGTGCTGACTTTTGCGGTCCTTTGGATACGGGAGATTATCTCATGGTTATAATAGATGAATATTCACGCTACCCAGTAGTTGAAACTGTGAAATCAGTAAATCGGCAAATTCAATAATTACACCAAATGAAGACAGGAAGAAAATGCTAGGCAAAATGCCGAAAAAAGTAAGTCGTACAGTAAATTGTACCAGGATTTAAGGAATTGTGCTACAGAAAAGCAAATCTTGTTATGAAATAAGCTCCCTTACGAAAACAAAACATAAACAGGTTCACGATACAAGGCTTTTCAATACAAGGTATCAGATAAACATGGTCCGATGATCACAGTAGAAAGACATGGACACAAAGTGACAAGGAATTCATCACAAATGAAAAAGGTGCATGATAATAAACCTGATTAAAAACAGAGACTTGAATGAACAGTTCGATTTTGAGTTAAAGGAAGGGTTAAATAGTGGAATTATAGACACTGGTCAAAAAGTAAATGACAGTCACACAAACCACCAAGGCGTATGCATCAAAACATCTGGATGATAATGTGTGGAAGAAATAAACAGTCTGTAGAAAGCTGACTGCTTGAGCAAAAAGACAATTACATTGTTCAATTGGATTTACATCTTACTTAACTGAAAATGGTTAATTTCTATTCGTTGATGAAAAAAGGTTAAATGTTTCGGGGAACTTATAATGAGATTAATCTACAGTACAGCTTCGATCATACTATTGTTCCAAGTTATTTCATAATAATAATTAAAATCATTTTAAATTGTACAATGTAATCTTACAATGGTTTATCAAACATATAATAATTATTGCTATGTATCCTTAGTTTAGACACCTTTAAGAAAAACATATGCTGAATAAATAGCAGAGGATTACATATTCAGGAGCAAGAAGGAATCCAGGCTAGGAATTAAACAGTATACACACCATCACTGCCTTGTGTCTTTTCATGATACTATAGGAAGATATAACAGCTGCAACTATAAGAGCAAATCAATGGAAATGTCAGCAAGATTAAGGGGAAAACAAGGAATTGGCGCAAGCAAGAGCTAAACGAAAGGCTGCTGCTGACTGTGCTGAAATCAGAAGTGCACAATGCAAAAAGTTTGAAAAGTGGTGACAACGACTTCGTAACACGGGTCACCGTGGCATTACAGAATATCATACCCTGCTTCAGTAACATTCATACACAGTGTAGGACACATTCTACAGTATGTCAACAACACATGGCTTTTGGTCAAAACACTTGAATTTAAATAAAAGTGATGATAAAATTCAAGAGATCATTTTGAAAGAGCTTACAATTGAATCTATAATTGGAATGGCCCAGCTGTTTAATACAAATAAATGTGAGAGTATACATTCAACAATATTCAATTATGCACCAAAGTTCTCGCGCTGGACCAGAAACTTCGGTGGACTCTGCCACTCTGCCACACACTCACTCACAGAAATATGGACAAATTAAGAAACGCAGGCAGAGTAAAAGTAAGGTCTATCACGACAGTTTCTAGCAGCCAGTTGGCTAAGGCCATAAGAGACTATAGCAAAGAGAACAATATGACGCTAAGACACTACAATTGCTTCATACATAAGCTAAGGTCGCTTGAAAAATTTTTAAGAAATGTTAAACTAAGTACAAAGCTTCCTGTTGGGCAAAACAAAGCGGAATATATCAAATTGCTGGCTAAATCAGTAAGAGCGCGCGTGCGAATGGAAGTGCAAAATAAAAGTTTAAAAAGTGATGACAACGAATTCGTTAAACGGGTCACGGTGGCATTACAGAATATCATACCCTGCTTCAGTAACATTCATACACAGTGTAGGACACATTCTACAGTATGTCAACAACACATGGCTTTGTTGGGAGGATACACCACAAAACACCTACCATTTGGTCAACACTTGAAATTAAATTAAAGGGATGATGATAAAATTCAAGAGATCATTTTGAAAGAGCTTACAATTGAATCTATAATTGGAATGGAGGAGCTTTCTAACACAAATAAATGTAAGAGTACACATGCGACAATTTTCAACTGTGCACCAACATTCTCATGGTGGACTCTGCCACACTGCTACACAATCATATACGCTCGGGTAGGAGGTAGCTACCATGAAACTGTGGGCAGCAATAGGCATATTAGTCAGGAACAATTCTCACAGGTAAAAGCAATTCAGAGAGTTGGATCCCTGCAGAAAGTAACATGCACTACGCAGGTAATCGACAGACTAAAGATCACAGCATTATTTCCAGAGTGAGCACATTGAGATTAATTCTCTATACGCGGATTCGATGTACGGTAAGTACAATCATTCGGGCCTGAGTAACGAGCAGAATTATACCCAAACTGAACAGAACAGATCAAAAAATGCAAATTAACAAGGTTTTCCCTGGAGATTTGCCAGACCCTATACTCCATTTAGGGTAGTACCCTATTGTTAGGCAACCCCTTGACAGGTATCCCTAAGAACTGAATAAAACTGTTCTAATATCAAACCCCCAAAACATACAACACCTATAATGTGTTTGTCTATGTAAATTTGGCGAACCCTCGGGTGGGATTGAAAGGATAGGTATCCTAAAGCCGCGCTTTGAGGACAAGTGTACAGACCAGCTTAAAATGCAAATTCTTCCTTCCTACTAATAGTTAATATGTATAGTCAAAACCTGGAATAAGGCTGCTGTTGTCATATTACACATTATATATATACTTTGATATTTTCTGGATAGTTTAAGTAAATGATTCCTTTATGGATATTGTGTTCATGGCAAACCATTCCAAGCTACTAGTTAGGTGGGTATTGATGATTAAAAGAGGTAAAAATGAGATGAAAGAAGGAAAAGCTTCTTAATAGCATGCTCCAAACAAGGATGCAAAGACTATGGCTCAAAACATTTGGGGCCATTGTTTGAAAGAGCTTCTCAGAGGAGTTTTCTATGAGCAGAGGTCTGAAAAAAGGCATATCACAATTGGTAACTTATCCATTTCCTTCAATAAACCCTATATCAGGAGTTTTCATTAGAATTCATTTGTTAAGGACCATTCCAATGCACACCTACCATTGTAAGATTTTCACTACTTGATTTTCTAAATACTGCATATTTTAGACTCTTAACCCTAATGATGTTGGATAATTTTCTAAATATAGATTTTTGTGTCATCTGCTTTTCAAAACCTTAAATATCTGCTTAATTTTGATTAGGGAAGATACTCAGAGTAACAAATAGGTTTGATGACAGGCAAGCCGCCGAGTAAATTGACAGCTTTTTACTTGGCGGCTGGCCTGGATCTAACCTGTTCACATAAGCATGAAGTCAGTTCCATCACTATAAGGGTTAAACAAACAAACCATATCCAGACCTTTGTATGAGGTTGACAATCCAAGGAAACTTTTTTTGTAATTCAGTCATAATATCCTGTCCTTAGTGAAAAACATAAAAAAATTAAAACATTTCTCACTGTATCAATCAACTAGGCCTTTGAATGAATATATATTGGTTATTTTGTTTTTGTTTAAAGGGTTTTACACCTTATCAACTATTATTCAGTCATATCTCAGATGTCCAGGGATTCACCAGTACCAGACAAAAGCTCTAAGGTGTCTCGCCAAAATATACCTGCTTCTCTTTTGCTAAATCTCAAAGTACGGGTCAGAATGAGAATGGCTTTTATTTGGTGAGGAGGTCCTTGCAATTGTCTATAAGGAAAACAATTGGTAAAAAACACAAATTTTTTCCCAGGATTTCATAGATAACTGCACAGGACCATGAAAATTATTGCACCATAACTGAAGGATTGTTTAAACCAGATTTAGGATATTCATTCGTCCCCATGTCTTTCACAACGGCACATACATTCCCTTCACCCTGTTGCTGTAACTTACAGGGAAATGAGAGAGGAGTATTATGTCCAGTTGCACGTGCAAGTCGCGCCGCATCGAGCAAACTGGTGTCCCGAATATACTGAACCTCAAACCCAGGATGCACCTGCTTCACATGTTTACGAGTGTTTCCTCCAGTCGCGCAACGAAACTCACAGTACGGACATTTGTACGGTTTCAAACCTTTCAGCTGGTGCTGGATGCGAATGTGTTCATTTAATTTCTGTCGCGTCTTTGTCTGATAGTCGCACTGCGTACACGAGATAACCGTCTCTGAATGCATCCACTGTTTGTGTGCATGCAGCGTGGAAGACGAGACAAACGATTTGTTGCAGACTTTACACCAGTATTCCCGTGTGTTTGTGTGGCTGTTGACGTGAAGTTTGAAGCGGTGGTGAAGGATAGATTTGAATGGACACATTGTACACTGGTACTCTTGCCTCTTGTCATCTTTGTCGCGAATTTTGTGGACATTGAACATGTGAGCTGAAAGTACAGGAAATGAACAAATAAAACATAACCAGATCAAAAGAATCATACGACAAAGGACGACAATATTGTACCTATGGACTATACTTTATTTATTTACATGGGTTCTACATCTGATCAACATTGTTTTAGTTATTTAGCACTGCCCAACTCGTAATGGTGGAGAAAGACCCGTAACTCAACTGCCCATAAGGCCTGATTAAGCTGGGTAGAACCAATAGAATTCTGTAAGTCAGTCCGGAGGCTGTCTCTCATGAAATTGCCATCCTGGGGTATGCAACATACTTTATAAGTTCTTGAAATGGGTTAGCCCAAAGAAGCACTTAATAAAAAAACGTTTTTTGTTTATTTTGTTTATTTCAGTTTTGACAAACTCTTAATACAAAGAATGTGTATCCGACATCTTTCTACCAACATTAAAGGCAAAAAGAACAACTTACTAAAAAATGCATTTTTCACTCAAGACAATACTTTTTCTCATCATTTTAGACAACATTATAAGCAAGTAGAACAACTTACTAAAGAAAGTGCTTTTCACGCTAGTTGCATAAGAACACATATGACATTTGTAGGCCTTGTCTATTGAATGTTTGTAGCTGAAATGTGACTTCAGTTCATGATCTTCCCCGAAACTCTGACCGCAAACCTGACACAGGTAGGGACGGACTCCGAGATGCATCTTGTTGATGTGTTTCTTGTGAGACCTGAAGTATACAACAGTCGTTTGAGTTTGCATTATATGTTTGTTGATGTGTTTCTTATGAGACCTGAAGTAAACAACAGTAGAGTTAACAATATCTTAATGGTATCAGTAAAAACAAACATAGAATAACACTCACACAGTTTAGATGCTCTTCTCATCTTTTGGAAATAGAGTCATTTGGAGAAAGATATAATGCCACACCTATAGAAAATAGGGGGCTATAGAAACCGATTACCATTTTACACTTCTATGTCCATATTATTGTGATTTGAGAACAGAATGTGTACCAGAGTTTTATCGTACATGGCCTTCATATAACAAATTCAAACTATTGTTTACCTATTCAAAGAAGAAAACAAATACCAGAGGTCAATATGAAAGATGCATTCCCAAGCCTAACATCTTTATTGTTTCTCTATCTCCTTTCTTGTTGGTACTAAGTTACTCAAGACAATTCCAATTATTACCCTCAAAGTAAGATTCTTCTGTTTTTTTTTGTGGAAAAAATGCCTATAATAGACCCTGATATGCTCTATGTCTGGTGTTTAATGCCGTGCAACAATTATTTAGTTATAATGTGGCTGTTCTGGAGTCAACAGAACTAGACTCGTGCTCTAAAGGGACTTGTCAAAGGACACTCCCATGAAACCAGAGGTGTTGGTGGGGCTCGAACACAGGCCCCCTGAGTTCAAAGTCTGCCGCGTCCTTAACCACTGGGCCACACAGGACCCCCCTGATATGCTCAATTTTCTAGACCACTGTATACAAGAGGTAGAACAGGTTCACAGCTCCAACTGTTCTAAGTCAATTGACAGCTGTACATCAAAGGTACATTATAAAGGTAACTTTGTAGTCATTGGTGGTTAATTCAAATTAATATAGTAATACAACACACAACTTACAGTGTAGTTTTCAGCTTGAGCCCACAAAACTCGCAGGTGAAGCGTTTTTCTTTGCAATGCTTGCTCTGATGTAGTTTCAATGAGGAACTGCTTGACGAGACAAAATCACAACCGTCATGACTGCAACTGTACACCTGAAAACAAAATCCCGATAGTTATGAATACTAGTCTTTCTGAAATATGAAAAAAAACTGCCTGTCCACCGGACCAGCAGTCTTGAAATTGTTGCATGTCCGAAATTTTCGACCTGTAGTGTTTATAATGATTGAAAAGTAAAGGTCATCAGCGTTTGTTAGGAATAATTAATTGGCTGTAATATAACTAGTATAGCAGATTTGCCAAACAAATCAAGGATAACAATGCGCATTGAAAAAGGAGACCACTCAAACTTATTCGTAGAGTAAAGACAGAAAATACTCTAAATTTACAACAGAAACGCAACTAAGTTAATCCAAGCTTGTTGCAGACGACTCTGGAAAACATTGTGGGAAAAGGAGAAATTGCTCTTAATGAGCAATTTTTCCTTTTCCCACAATGTTTTCTGCCCTATCAGAGGTTTTTTGTCAATTTCATCACATTTTGAAATGCCGTCTGCAAACTCCTTCAATTTAAGACAGTCGAAAATTTGGCGTTTGGTAAAAAGTTAAAACCCTTTAAGAATCCTGTATGTAATTACATGATAAATATACATCATAAACAAACCTTCACATTTTTATGGTGGATCCCGTGTTTAAAATGTTCATGACGTCTCAGACTCTGCGCTCTGGGAAATATCCTACTGCATGTAGTGCATTCAAATCGACAGTCCCTGCTCACGGTGTGTTTGATTACAACATGTCTTTCAAGCATTAATGGAACCTATAAAAATAAGGCCTAAAATAAAATCAAGTTTGTTTGGCCTTGACCATCGACCCACTTTTTTCCCCCTACCCAAACAATTTTATAGCAATTTCTGAAAAAACGTTTTTTTTGTCTTTTCAGTGTTTTGATTATTCATAGACAATAAGTGTATAAGAAATATAATTTATTATATAATAAAATAAAATAACCTGCCTACCCACCTGTAAAATCAAGGGTCGGTAAAAGGCAACCACCAATATTTTAACAGAGGATCTTACCAACAAAAAAAAACACACTGAGGATTCCATGGAAGATTATGGTAAATCCTACTCAAAATTGTTTTTATATTATTATCTTAATTATTGAAGGGTTACTTAAGAACCACAGCGTATCATAATATAGTACAGCTATTGTGCAGTTTGAAAAAAAAAATACATTCTGAATCTCCTCACATTCTGTAAACAAGCACCTTAAACCTATAACCAAACGCAAAAATGTTTGACTGTCCCAAATTGAAAGAGTTTGCAGACGACATTTCAAAATGTGATGAAATAGGAAAATAATCTTCTGAGAGGGCAGAAAACATTGTGTGAAAAGGCAAAATTGCTCTCCTTTTCCCACAATGTTTTCCGGAGTCGTCTGCAATAGAGTGGTTAAATGTCGTTATTGTTTGGTAATGGGTTAAAGAGAAAGCAAGGTGATTAACTTAACATACCTCAAATTTATCACTGCACAGGTGACAACTATGTGCTATATAGGGATGTAGATTCTTGACATGCTGCGTCAAGTCCAACAAACTCAACGACGAGAACTGACAAGTATTCACTTCACATTTCATAGACTCTGCCAGTGTATATTGGCTTCTTTTGGCTTCCTCAAGAGTCTGGGAATGAATGGACTGAAATAATCAAAGGAAAATTATTTTACATTCAATTTACAAATACATGTATGTTCTGGAGATTATTTCATCATCAGCTTATGCCTGCCCTTTGCCTAAATGAATGCGGTCTAGTTTAGGCATATTCTATTGATGCCCCACGAAAAAAGTCAAAATAGTGTTTGGTTAGATCTACTTGGAACATTTTCTTTTACATGGGTACGAATTGAGTAATTTTTTAGAAAGAATATGGTTCTGATAGAATTGCATCTTGAAATGACACAAATTTAAAGTTAAAAAAGACAATGTCTTATAGATTTATAATCCCAACACCGTCTTCATTCCAATGTGCATGTTTTAATCAAATGGTTACTAAAAATGCATATGAAGAGATTGAAATAATTTGCTTAACTGAAAAGCTTAGAGGCCTTGGGGTGCTAAAATTAATTGTCCACATTGCCACGCTTGTGCAAAAGCCTTTACAAACAAGTGAATCTTTACTCAAATCTGATATACGCTGTATCACCATTTAACCGAAGAGTGCAGAAAAGCATTTGGCATTTATTGACACGTAAAATCAAAATCAGATTTTAGCACTCCTACTGGCCTTGTGGAATATGAACGGTTTAATTCAGAATTGTTTTCATGAGGATTTGGTCCATTTTCACAATAGTATTAAAGATGAATGATTCCACATATGATGTGTATCAACCGATTCCTCCAAATGAGAACTTGTGAGTGGTATGAATTGAAAACAACAGCAGACAAAAGAAAATAGCAAGAATAAAAAAACACAATATCTGAAAGTCATATTTAAGATAAACCATAGAACAGAAGGATAAATTTGTCCTATAGAGTAATTATTTCTTTTGTACATGTATAAACATTGGTTTCTATAGTCTTCACCAAAATAAGGTATTGTGGATTTAAAAAGTTCAACACTTTTTGTCTGGATTTGGTTTCCAAATATTTAAGTATGAATGCATGTTGTCCAACTTGATGTTTGTAGAGGAAGTACATGATTGTATAATATATTGTAACCCTACACTTATGTTTGAGGTGTACTTCTGAGATCACGGAAATACCTGAGTACTTACAATTGACAGAGTATATACCTGTAAGTGTTTCCGCAGGGCACTGTCAGAGAGGAGACGTCGAAGGCAGACGGAACACTTAAAAGTATCCCTTAATGAGGGTTCGTGTCTTTTCTTTCCCTCAACATGGTATTTCCTCATATGAGTCTGAAGATTGGCTTCAGAGGCAAACAATTTCGAGCATAAATAACATTTAAACATCTTTTTTATTGAAACATCAGCTGGTCTGAAACTTGAATCGATGAAGGGTCCACACATGTTCCTTTGTTTACTTCCTTTGGGTATTCCCAATTTAACGGACGGTCCCTGTGTGTTCCATCTTTTACTTCGTTTGGGTATTCCCAATTTTGTTAAGGAATTTCCAACAAGAAAACCAAACCATCCTTCCTTTCTTATGAATGAATGGTCCCGAGAGAAATGAAGGAAAAATGAACTGTATCTACGAAACTTTTTACGACACGTATTACAGCTAAGAAAAATGCTCGAACCGGTCTGCCAGTATGAATATTTGGTTCCCAGCTTGCAACGTAAACTCTTCTTTACTACAAAGCAAGAATACATGTGTTTGAGGTAGCTTTCTCGATGATGTTTATACATATGTTGATGCCACACATGTGGTATATGAGATGGTATTTTCTCCGAACAAAGTCGACACTTGATCGACAATAGTTTTGACTGTTTTTGTTCACTCTTATGTTTGTTATGCCTAAAATGACTACTGTTAGATTCTTTTACATTCTTTACATTTTTCTCCCTTCTTGTTTTAGTGTTCTTTTGAGAACTCTTTAGATTAGTCTTCTTTTCTGTTGATGTCTTCATAACCCCACATTCTCTCACAGTTTTGCTATGTATCACAGAATTTCGTTCTAACTTGACCTTTGGTTCAGAGGTCTTTGGGCCATTGGTATCCTTTTCCATGAGTACTGCCTTGCGGTTTGACCTTTGACTCATGCTATCAGACCTTTCACCCTTGAGGGTGTTCCTGACCTTTGATCCATCATTCATGTCCATCTGTCTTGACATTCCAGCCTTATCCTTTTGATATAGATATGATTTAGTCTTTAATTTCGATTCTAAGCGGCGCGATTTCCGCACGTCTTTGTTGAGATTCTTTTCTGTTTTCTGGGAGGTAGCACCCTCAGTGTGAGTATCCTCTTTCAGGTCTGTAATAAAGGAAGATTGAAAGATTGAATGTTTATATATGGGGTGAGTTTAAACTTGTTCATTTTACATAGATTGTGATGGAAGCTTGAAGCTAATTAAATTCACTATCGATGTCCACTTCCCAAATATTAAATTAATACTCGTGCCAAATTATGGGCTAATCCCGGCAATTTTCACCTTGCATCTAACAGAGATCGAACCCAAGACCCTCAGTTCTAGAGGCTGACACTCTACTACTGCACCACTCTTGCCCACATATATTGGATTAATGCCATGTTGATACTATTTTATTTATTTTACGGCTTTCTTGTATTTCATCAGTATTAGGCAGGGCTCTGCAAAGTCTTGCTCAAGGACACTCCCAAAAAAGATACCATCACTTCATTACTATTTGAGTTATGTTGCAAGGCTTGACTCTTTATGAAGAATGAAGATCCAATATTCAACTGCGGGTAGAACCATTGGCTTTCCCCGCTGGAATCCCAACTCAATGGAAGTTCTGCTGGCATATCTTGCTCAATTTGATAAGGACTTAATGAAAAATACTCACACTTCCTACATTAAATATAAAGATTTTCCAGCCTAATGGAAAAAAAAATTGTACTTGCTTTTGGTAAAGAAATAAATTGAAATGTTATTCATGAAAATATTTACATCATTCAAAAAGATTCACCAAGCCACTGTTTAAACTTTGCATGATTTTGAATTTGTTTACAAAATGAATATCATGTTATGTTATTCATTTCATATCAATTACTTCCCCTTAATTTTAACATTGAAATTAAAAATTACATAAATGAAGTCGGCAAATAAAATGTCCAATCCAGAAAAGATTCTTATAATATGAAACTTGATTTTAAAATGGCATTTCTTCTGTTTAATCTTTTATTTCATTAAACTGATTTTTCTGATTTTTCACCATTAGGAGGTTTACATCAGGGTGGAATACCTCACAAAACAATTCTGCCATAAGGTTGTTGAGTAGTTTTTATTTTCAGTTGTCACATGACTATAGCAAGGTATGTGGGGGAAAGAATTCCTCCGTTTATTTATAAACTGGCTTTCCCAAAGAAGAACAGACATGCACGAAGGTTCACTTCACATTTATTAACGAAAGCACAGGGTTTTAGCAACTTATAAGTAAAGAAATTGAAAACAGTATTTGGTTAAGGGACAAGGATTGTGAACATCAAATTTTTAATGTCTATTAATCCCAAAGCACAAATCTCTGAGAGAGTCTCTTTAATACTGAATTTAAATGATTTTCCATTTTTTGTTCTTTGATCATTTCTTTTTTATTTTAATCCAAATAGGTGACAGGATAACTAGAATAATTCGGCTTGGCTTTGGACCATCATAATCTCCTCTACTCTCTGGTTATCATTCATATGCCTTGCCCAATAACATTTCCCATTCAGAAGGACAATTTATTCAATATATAGAGGCTCTGGGGAATATTTCGCAAATGACGAATGCAAAGAATATAATCGAGGATTCAATGCAATACTACAGCTAGTAATTCACACACCTTATATAATTCTTGCGTTCAACCCTCCATATATCACATATATCAACGTCAAGATTCTGAAGAAATACAAACCTTGATCATCCACTTCTTTATCACACATAGATTTGTCATCACAACCATTTTGTTCTGTTGTTGATGGAATGTCTGGATCAATATGTGGTCTTATTTCATCATACGAAGCTTCAAACTCAACATCATCAAGACTTGGTTGTTTCTTCATCAGAGCCAAAACACCATACATCTGTAATGAGAGAGTTCTGTGTAATCATTTAACCCTTTCCCAAACAACACATTTTGGACTGTCCCAAATTGAAAGAGTTTGCAGACGACATTTCAAAATGTGATGAAATTGAAAAATATTCGTCAGATAGAGCAGAAAACCTTGTGGGAAAAGGAGAAATTGCTCATAACGAGCAATTTCTCCTTATCCTACAATGTATTTTAAAGTCGTCTGCAACGAAGTAGTCAAATGTCATTATTGTTTGGGAAAGAGTTAAGGTAATCAATAACAACAACATGTAGTGATTATTTCATAATTCTTGTTGTTGTTTTTCTTTCTTGTGTAATCACTTTGAAATAAAACATATAAAAAATGTAGATTTGACATTGGTCATCAAAAACAGTATAACTAAAATTTTAGAAAGACAAAAAATTCAATAAGAATTCTAATAAGAAAAAGTTCTGTGTAATCAATTTGATATAAAACATTTCAAAAAGGAAAATTTTAAATTGCTCATCAAAAGCAATTTAATATAAAGGATGACAAACATTTTCAACCCTTACAGCGCTGGAACCCAATTCATGCTTATGCATACAGATTTGATCCAGGCCAGCCGCCAAGTAAGGTATCTTTGAGTATTAAACCCCTCACCTGTAGAATAGAAGCCGCGCCATCGATCTCCTGTCTAAGGTGATTGGATACAAACAGCTGTCCGTTGTAACTAAAGTCAATTAGCAGCCGTAGAATATTGGAGTGAATATCTGGAACAGAACAGAAGCATCATTAACCCATTCACCAATATAAGAATTTGTGATTTTACAGGGCTTTTTTGTGAAATATAACAGGGGCCCTTACAATGCACCTTCCCACTTGGAAATTTCTTTAAAATCATGCAGTTCTTCCCTAAAAATTCAAAGTCAAACTACCTTTTTGTTTTCCAAATGAAGTAATTTCATTGATATAATTTCCCAAACACCCATTTCAAGAAGAAAGCCCCTGTTTTGTCCTAATTGAAAACAACAGCAGACGACAAAAAAGTATAATAGAAAAAATGATTTCTTTATGGTATAGTGTAGAATCAATTTTGAACCCATAATTTTTGTCATTAAGAAGTTCATCTGTTTGTAACATCTTTTTCAGAAGTTATTTGCAGCAGACGTCAGAAGTTAATGCTTTTCTTCTCAATCCTGCTCATACCTGTTTGGTAAAGATAGTAAATCTATCATATATATAAAGTGTACAGTTTAAACAGTTGATATAACCCTTTTAGTGCTGGACCCGACTTCATGCTAATGCAAACAGGTTAGATCCAGACCAGCCACCAAGTAAATTGGCGGCTGGCCTGTGATCTAACTTGTTTGCTACTCTGACTATTTTTTCCCATCCAAATTAAGCAGATATTTAAGGTTTTGGAAAGAAGACGACACAAAAACATATCTTTAGAAAATTACCCAGCATTATAAGGATTAATAAACAATAATCTATTGGTCATCTCTTCTCACATGACACTATCAATGTGTATCAAAGAACAATCCCACAGCATATTTATTTTCCATCAAAGCACTGCAAGGCACTAAAACTGGTTTCAAACCTTTTCAATGAAAACAAATACTCTAATATCTTTACGAGTACGGAATTGGAAAAGGTCATTTCTTTGGCAATTAGGGTTGTTGAAATCACCTATTTAACATTTGCTGATCACAGGACAAAATCTGTGAGATAGTCCCTTTAAAAGTCAAGGTAATACCTGGGGTGGCAAAACCTGATTTTGATTAACTTTCCCGTAAATGCCAAATGTTTTCATGCACATGTCCGTATACTGGTTATTTATTAAATTTGGTAAAAATTCACTTCTCCATTCAGGCTATTGGACAAGCTGGCCAATATGGACAATTGATTTTGCCACCCCTGAAAACGCAGCATAACTGTGAATTCTGGAATAGCAGGCAAAAAACTAAGAAAGAAATCAAATAAAAATGTGAGATAACATACTTAATTTTAGGGTCCCCAAGTCAGGTTTGGCTGATATCTCGTTGTGAACGAACGTCGACACGGAGGAAAACACAACCTTGTGGGTAGGAAAGACAACTCCATCCTGGGACTCGATGTTGATGTCACACAGTGATCTCCCTTGATACAGTTTGTACAGGTAAATAAGGAGGTCCTGGGAGTGAGATTGCTGTACTATCACATCCATGATTCCTTTCAAAATAAAAAAATAAGCCTTAAAAGCTGTTGAAAAAACCCTTTGTTTTTTCTAGGGAAAATTAATACTAAAGATAATAGCCCAGGGCTGTCATTAATTTTTGCAGTAAGAGGTCAACTTTCGATTTGAGGAGGCCAATGAGGCAAACACCCAACACATCTTTGTTGTTATTAATGACCATCTATCATATTTTTTGTTATTTGAGCCGACCAAAAAGTCATTTGAAGCGGTCAAATTGGCCGGCACCTGGCTCTTAATGACAACCCTGATAGCGAGATGCAAATTTAATTTGGTGAAAGTCGTTTGCACTGAATCATTGATACTGTTAAAAATCAAGCAAATCAACCTCTAAAAGTCACAGTCACATCCTATCAGACAAAAGCACTGTAGTTCACTGATATTTGTTTTGCTGTTTACTTATATATTTGCAAGTTTCTCTATAACAATGCAGAAGTTTCCTAAATTATGCATAGACGTTCCGCGAATATTCCAATATGAAACCTCTTGCTGTTGACCGCAATGCCACAGGTTTAAACAATGAGTTAACTAAATTGATACCTCAAGTTAATTAAATCCAACATTTTTGTTAGCTATTAAATAAGGTTGAAACCAATAAGGACGTTTGTACCCCCAATAAGGTACCGCTTAGAGGGGTTTCCTTGGACATACAACTTGATGACTAGACAAAGTGTGGTGAGTCTAAACACAAGGAAGATTAAACCCATTATCCTAGAAGTAATGTTCCTACCGTGTCCTGTTTCGTGTCGGTGGCAACCAGATAGCAGCCACAAGACGTTACGACATCGTATCTACCATTATCCATACTGAACAATAACGACATTTGACTAGTTTGTTGCAGACGACTCTAGAAAACATTGTGGGAAAAGGAGCAATTATTATTAAGAGGCATTAGAAAAAAGCAGCCATCACACGTAACAACATCGTAACTACCGTGCAACAACGATGAGGTACAGTCAACTCGACAGTTTCGGATCATCGACAGTTCCGGATCATCTTATGTTTGTTGTCAAATTTCTATGAATGCGAAGAAGCTCTAGCCTTAAAAACTTAATAGTCATTTAGCATATTCATTTAGCTCTTGACAAAACCAAGATGACATTTCTACTTTTGGTAAAGCGATCACAATCAATTGGAACGGTTAATTAAGACCGAGACAAGTCACCGGAAGTTGACCTAATTTCGACGATAATTTTTTTTCGGCGAACTAGACGCTCATTTAAAGAGATAATGTATACTAAACATTGACATCATTTGTAAGAAAACTTATAATATAATGTATTTGTGCAAAATGTTCACGCTAAAACAGGTCTGGGATTGTATAATTGTATAATGAATTAATGCAGGTGAACTCGACAGTTTCGGATCACCTCTTTGATTTATAGGGGTCGTCTCAACGTTACTTCCGGTCATTCTTGTACGCGCCTAAAAGGAAAAAGTAAAAAAATTCTTTAAAGAGAAATCGCAACAGGCATGTGTTTGATGAAAATGAAGTATCAATTGATGATATCATTTTTTGTTTTAATTGTCTCTTTGTGAAGTTAACCCTTTTTACAATAAATGATATGACAATTAACGTGATTCGGAACTGTCACATTTGATCCGAAACTGTCGCGATGACCCCGATCTTGTTTTCTTGAAAAACTTAAAAATGGTAAATAAAACCGGTAAATCATTGGTATGAATAGACAGAGGAAGACTTTTTCGTTAAATTCATATGTTGATTTCTACAGTTAATGTGTCAATACAAGAAAAAGCGATCTTTTATCTATTAGTGATCCGGAACTGTCGAGTTGGCTGTACATCCGTGTACTGGTACAATCCGGAATTCCCATTGGATTTTATATTTAGAAATATTCTGCAACAAAAGTTTCAGCATCGTGAAACGTTTCTTTAAACCCGCTTACCAATATGCATCATTCTTTCATTCTGTGTTGCAACTTACATGTAAGCTATGAACTCAAACATACAGATAGATTCTTTTCCACATTTCCACAACAAAATAAACTTTTTGACCTCGCTGTAACGCTGTTTGGATTTTTGGCTAATGTATACCGGGAACTTCCGGTAAATCCAATATTGACAATATGGATACACACCTGTTATGATTCTTTCCATTAGTTCCCTTTTTCTTCTTGTTCGTATCCTCGTCCTCCTCATCCCCCTCCTCCTCCTCCTTCTTCTTCTTATCCTCGTCGTCGTCCTCCTCCTAGTTCTTCTTCTTCTTCTTCTTCTTCTTCTTCTTCTTCTTCTTCTTCTTCTTCTTCTTCTTCTTCTTCTTCTTCTTCTTCTTCTTCTTCTTCTTCTTCTTCTTCTTCTTCTTCTTCTTCTTCTTCTTCTTCTTCTTCTTCTTCTTCTTCTTCTTCTTCTCCTCCTCCTCCTCCTCCTCCTCCTCCTCCTCCTCCTCCTCCTCCTCCTCCTCCTCCTCCTCCTTCCTCCTCCTCCTCCTTCTCCTCTTCTTCTTCTTCTTCTTCTTCTTCTTCTTCTTCTTCTTCTTCTTCTTCTTCTTCTTCTTCTTCTTCTTCTTCTTCTTCTTCTTCTTCTTCTTCTTCTTCTTCTTCTTCTTCTTCTTCTTCATCCTCCCCCCTCCTCTCATCCTCATCCTCCTCCCCTACCCCACCTATCGATTATCCCCGTTGTCACAATGATTTTATGCAAGCAGGTCTAAGCTTTCGATTGTGCTGTTTCTATGAATTTTGACCAGTCGAAAATTCTATTTTGGACACATCTGCTGCAGAAAATTTACAAAACCAGTAATGACACGAGATGGAAATCTTCGTGGGTAACGTTTCTTCATTTTTGACATAATGATTTCGACGCAATATTTCAGAGGAGAAGAGTGCTTATTATATGTACAATTTCTTTAATCATTATCTATATTTCGTCACAAATGGTTCAAAATTACTTCGCTGCATGTGCACGAAAACCGGATAAATGGATTGGTAACTTTGCACTTAACAAGAAGTATTTAAAACACTTAGAGACTATCCACTTCACACAACATGTCATTAAGACAGTCTACTTATAAATCCCTCACAGCACAAAACTTTATGAAACATCGTGGCAACATAACACAGTGTATCTCAACATTGAAAATAAACCAATAACTTACACCTGCATTTTATTGTTTTTTAGTTTTTTGGGGGTTTTTTTGTTTTTTTTTATATATAAAACATTGACATAACGTCGTCTGCTGAAATTGTTAAGGTCATCTGCTGAAACATTTCTACAATTTAGAACGTGATGGAGGAATATCACATGCTTGAAAACTTAGGCTACTCGGAAATCATTATTTACAAGTATGGTGTTGTTTCCGTCTATTAGTTCTGTCCTTTTTCCCTTGTTCTGTTGTTGTTGTACATATGGGGTTTATTAGATACTTTTCATCGTTAGCTTTTTGGCATAATTACACTGTTTGACCAGAAAGGAAGATCATAACATGCTGATATGTACTCTACAATACATGCAATCTCGACATCCTGCAGGTGTCGCATTCTAGAAGATCTGAGAAAACAAACAGTATTTTAGCTCATCTGTAGCAAAATAGCTCATAAGACCCAGTAGTGAAATAAACAATGTTAATAATGAGTGATTTATCCTTGGGTCATGTCTCTAGATTCCTGCACTCCTGCACAATATCTTTCGCAATAGAAAACACAAAAGTTTTTTTCGTTATATCTGCAAATAATATAGTTTGATATAGCATTATTCTCCTTTAATGGGCCTTTAAAAAGTGCTTTTTTACAGAAGATATAATTTTAAAGTCAAAACAAAATAAAACGAAACAACAGAAAATGATTTTTTTGTAATTTTGTTTAGGAAAAGGTGTTGGGGGATGTTTGCCTTTTAGTTTATTATTGGTTTATTTGATGTATTGGGCTATCATTGAGTTAAATTTATCTCGGTAGTTTTTTACTTGTATTACGGTGTAAGGTATGCAGAGGGATGGTCCCTACCGATCCTCACAGACGGGGGAATAAATGGGTTAGAGCCTTAAGTTGTTACTGAGAAGAAAGATAAAGAAAAGAATATCATTGAAACAATACAGTGATATGAGAATGTAGCTATTATTGAAAGCATAATGAATCCAGGAAGCGTCAATTCATCAAGGTGTGTACAGTTTATATGTGGTAGATCTTAAAAGCGATTTCACGCTTTTGGATTGAAATACATCTGGATTCATTGTATCGATACACAATACAACAAATTAAGCCGATCTAATTTTGTTTCCTATTACTATTCTGCAGTGCGTATCATAAGTAGCACAGCTGTTGTGCAGTTTAAAGGAAATTAATTTTCAACTTCAAAATTTCCTCACATTCTGTGAATAAGCACTTTCAATATAAACCGATTTGTTAACCCTTTCCCAAACAACAAATTTTCGACTGTCCCAAATTGAAAGAGTTTGCAGACGACATTTCAAAATTTGATGAAATTGAACAATATTCTTCAGAAAGACCAGAAAACCTGTTTTCTAAAGTCGTATGCAACAAAGTCGTCAAATGTCGTTATTGTTTGGGGAAAGGGTTTACAGGATAAACTATCATGAGCTATTCAACCTTTTGTCACAATAATTTCTATGAAATATCACAAAGAAACTGTGTTTTTTTCATGCTACTTGTTCTCGTCTGCTTTTGTCCTCCATTTGGACCAGTCACAAACTCTCATATGGGGTGGTTTAGATGATTTTACAATGAGTAATGAGTAAACCCCTTTTATCAGATCTGGAAGATAACATGGGATGTTTATTTACACTGCATTGGTATCCCTCCCATATTTACTCGGTGATTTTCCTTTATCCGTAGTCTTTACACAAACAAGTTAAAATGGCAATATGATGACGCTGGAAATCTTTTATGGTATTCATGGGGAACTGAATATATTTTCGAATCAGACACAAACATTTTTAATTTCTTAACAAATAACATCTGTAGATATCAAGACAATTTCAAAAACCTAAAGCATTGTTTTAAAGAACATGCAGATAGACAACACAACCGAACTGTGGGTGGTTGGTTTTCACTGATCGATTGTGAATGTGTCTGTTAGAGGTTATTTGCACGGTTCGTTACAACATTTACTTAAATAACCTATTTCATCTCGAAAGCGTCTCGGGAAATATGAAAATTAATGTTATGGGTAGGGAGCCATACATGTTCTTTTTGTTAAGATCTGAATAATAGAGAAGTCAATACTAAGAATCATAAGAAATAGAGTGTTCCCATGATGTGACTGAGGAGCATACACTTTTTAAGGTAAACGGACATTTGCCCCCCCCCCGCCCCGGACATTTGCCCCCTTTTTGGTATAGGGCGGACATTTGCCCCCTCGCCGCAATGTAGAAGGCGGACATTTGTCCCCTCACATTATTTTTTCAACTTGCTTGACCTGATCGTATTCAGTTATGATTAAACAGGAATTTAAATGGAAATAATAATTGGATCTGACTAACATGTCAATTTTGCTCTATTACGCCGATGGCACTTGGTTAATTATGCTCATCCAACCGCGAAACGGCGGTATACGTGCATAAATTGATTTGATCTTATTTTATCATTTTCGGTTTAATTATTTCTCTCATAATCAAATTTGATGGTGATTGTCATACCGACACAAATTGGAATACCTTTTGTCTTCTTTGTTTTTTATTGTTAGCCTTAAGTGACAAATCGGTAATAAGATTAAAGATGTGATCAATATGTCAATTATAAAAAAAATCAATTCATTAAGTTTCATGGTTGGATGAGCATGATTGGCCAAGTGCCATCGGTGTGCTTTTGATTCGTCGTCTCGATTTTAACACCTATAGGGGATTAGGAGGGAAGAGCTAATAGAATAAAATTGATGAAAATATTATTTTCATTTTAATTTCTATTTAAATATAACGTAAAACGATCAGGTCAAGCAAATTGAAAAAAATAATATGAGGGGGCAAATGTCCGCCTTCTACATTACGGCGAGGGGGCAAATGTCCGCCCTATACCAAAAAGGGGGCAAATGTCCGGGGGGGGGGGCAAATGTCCGGGATTCACTTTTTAAAGAAGTATTTACTCCGCTGCCTTATGACGAGACAATGTATCTACATGGTCTGACCAGCCTTTATGGACATTTAACTTTACGTTATTCCTCTGTCGATATATAAGCCGGACATCGGAATATATCTGAAATATTGAGGATATGATGAAAGAAAACCCCAAGAAAACAAACAAAACAACGCGTATTTCAAAGGGTTTCAGCAATCGACAACTTTCAAACTTGTGTTTATCGGAAGAAGTGAAGAGCTTAAACGTTTTTCTGGATACAGACGACTTTTAAAACCGTCGACCAGACGACATATTAAAGGCCTGCACTTAAAGGGGAATTAATCACGAAGACCAAACGAGTTGTTAAATCATCATAGATGTAAAAATGCCCTTGACTATTATTCATCTCATTAACAAAGCGATGCCACGCCAGAAAGTTGATCGAAATGGCATATACTTCAATCAAGTCGAACACAGAAAGGGTTAAGTTGACACTCGTAAAACAATTTTTACACTCGCTGATAATATTGTGCAAACACGTGTGATAACAGAGTGCGACATTTCGACATAATGGTTAACCAAACGGAATATGTCAGCGAAACTGATCCGACATTGGAAGAATTAAATAGGCAGGAAGTACTCCGTCAGGTGCCATTAATAGTGCTCTTAATTCTTCTGGTTATATTTGGATGTATTGGGAACGGGCTTGTGCTGTACGTTTATAACACAAAATATGGCCCCTCTTCATGTCGAACTTTTGTGCTATTTTTATCCATCGTGGACTTGATTTCAGCATCGCTTGGAATCCCGCTCGAGATTCTCGTACTCTTACGAGAGTACAACTTCCGGTCAATCAGCGTCTGTAAGCTGTCCTTGCTGTTGAACAGTTGGCCGACTCTAACTTCCGGTTTTGTGTTGCTGGCCATCGCAGTGGACAGACACCGGAAGATTTGCCATCCGTTTCTCTGGCAGATAACTCCGAGGATTGCCAAATACATCTGCGCAGTCGGTATCCTGTTTGCATTCGCATTTTCTTGGACATCGCCGTTGATTTATGGCGTTAGAACGTCAGAGCACTCAATATACAACTTGACTGTGTCGCAATGCGCGGTAACAGAGGCTATGGAGGCGACTGCATTTCCGCTCATCAACAGTGTTTCCTTTGCCGTACTTTTTGTTGGTGCCTTAGTTGCCATGGGAATAATGTATGTTTTCATCGGAATAGAGATGAGGGCATTCTCGAAACGTCGCGCCGCGCTGAAATCAGACTATCTGTCGCTCAAACTAAAGAAACTCGATAGAGTTTCCCAGCAAGACCAACAGACCGGCAACCTGTTGGCTGTCCCCAAAGACAAACATATTGAGAAAGATCTCAGCGATACCGGAAGTGACGCCATGTTTTGTAGCGACTCATCGGAAACAAAGGGAAAGGTGAAGGACGAAACGGTTGCAGAAAATAGTCCGGATGCGAATTCTTCGACGGCGGGAAACAGGCTTGAAGATATATGCGTTGATGACAAAGCAAGACCCAAATCCGAAATACCTGGCAGTGTTGCAAGGAAAAGCTGGCTTTCTAAAACGTTGCATTCCATAAGAGGACATCGCGGAAACTTTATGCTTACAAAGTCGTTATCCGCCCCGTCGGAAAACAGTGTATTCCTCCGCCAAAAGGGGGGCGAGAAAGGGGACTCCAGTAGACGGAAGGCGCAACGAACGGCAACCATCATGATAAGAGTTACCCTCGCTTTCGTCGTCAGTTATCTCCCTTTGTTGAGTCTCTTGCTTATACGGACATGCGTATCCGGGTTTGTGGAGTCCCTCAATGACAGCGAGAGGGCGGTGTACAAGTTCTTTCTGCGGTCGTATTACTTAAACTGCACAATAAACCCTGTTATCTATGGGATGTGGGACGCCAGGTTTAGACAAACCGTGAAGAGTTTTTGTTTACGATTTAGTCAGCGGCGGGATTTTTGAACCACCACGAAATTTTGTGAAACAATGTGGCGTTGCCATACACCAAACCACAGTTATCGGCTAACGTAGTTACTCTTTAATCTCTCGAAAAAACGACAAAGGGCCCTCTGTGGCCTAGTGGGTGGGGTCCAGAACACGAAATCACATGACCCACCTCCATGTTGGTTTCAAATCACGATACCGATAGTTCTAACTTTTAGCGAGATTAAGTCTCCCAACTGGTATACAGCATACCGATGGTTATTTCTGACCATACGTCTAAAGACGTTCAATCATTTAAAACTTGCATATACTTTCGCGCATCGAACTTATAAGTTTTAACATCATATTCACACTTAATCAAAACACAGTCAAAACAACAAAAAGCCTTAGCTACCGTAAATAGCTAGTTACAGCGGATTGCAAAGAAAAATCAACACTGCTAAATAACTATAAACACTGCTAAATAGCTATAAAGCGGGAAAAACTAAAACAAATAGTTGTTCGGGCAGTTCCGCATATTTAAGAGCATTGTAATCATCATCATCATCATTATCATCATCATTACCATCATCATCGTCATCATCATCATCGTCATCCATCATCATCATCGTCATCATCATAATCATCGTCATCGGCATCATCGTCATCATCATCATCATCATAATCATCGTCATCATCATAATCATCGTCATTGGCATCATCCATCATCGTCATCATCATCGTCATCCATCATCATCATCGTCATCATCATAATCATCACCATCGGCATCATCCATCATCATCATCATCATCATCACCATCATCATCGTCATCCATCATCATCATCATCATAATCATTATCGTCATCATCATCGTCATCACCCATCATCATCATCGTCATCATCATCATCATACATCATCATCGTCATCATCATCATCGTCATCATCATCATCGTCATCATCATAATATTCAATTTTAAATGAAGCAGCAGAGTGAATTCAGTAATAAAAACAATATATCAGATGTATTTTCTTTCGCATCATTTGCATCAAAGCAGACCTATAACCCGTTGATCTTTATAAAAAGAAATCCCCAATTTAACGTTATGCAATACAGCTATTTAAGTAATGTTACTTGAAGGTTAAAACATGCAAGACCGACTTTATAATGTTGGGGTTTTTTTTCTTGATAAAGGTTCCGGCCAAAATATTAAGAAAAAAAAAGTTTCTTATAGACATATTTGATATGTATTTTGATAATATTTCCTTTGGAATAAACTCCAAACAAAGCTTGGGCGAATAAATATGTAGTTTTATTCTTCTTATGTCTTTATTTGGTAATTTCATTTACTTAGCAACTATTCAAAATTTATTCCTGTTGCAGTTTATCGGTGCGGTCGGACAAATCCCTTTTTGCCATGAATGTGGATAATCTGATATATCTAACTTATCTTATTATTGGGGCAGACTTATTCGACCATTGGCGAAATGATTTTAACTAATTCGTCCATGTAACGTTATGTTGCTGACCCAAAATGAAAGCCAAGTCAAACAAATTTGTTAAAACTATTATAAAACTACGTAAGTAAATGTTTGTACAGGCCATATAAATATTTTTTGTAAATGGCCAAAGCCAATGTTTGTCGAATATACCAATAAATGGAATAAATTTAAAGTGCATGCATATTAAAGTTTAAAGTTATTTATTGCCCATCAATTGTGACGGGAGCTTGAAGCATATCAAATAAAATCTCAGTGACTGCTTCCTGGATACATGACCACGACTCCCGCCGGTTTGTGGGTTAGCCGCTTACGGGGATCGAACCCGGGAACCTCGGTACCAATGTGTATACATGAAATAAAGTATGAAAATTTTATTTTCACGATGAAAATTAATTAAAATCAATGTAACGTAAGAAAACAATCTAAAAATAGATTTTATTTTACTTTGATTTCATTTTGATGTATATGTGTTGAAAATGTCGATTAGCCGACTATGTTTTGAAGCAGTCTGTTAAAGGCACATCAAAGGAGAGGAGTACAAATAAGATACTGAAAAAAAATATATGGAGTTCTTTTATTATGTTCATAAAAGTCATGAGAATTAGTTTAGGAATGCATTGAAACCCTATTAAATAGACTCATTTAAAATAAGTTATTTTGTGCTTGAAATATAGTTGTCTCCAATTCAATCATGTTTACCAACAACCTGTTTGTTTACATATTCTAAATAACGAATTCTGATTGGTCAGTTCAAAAATGTGTGTATTAACTGTCAAGGTCAGAGGTGAAGAATCAGGAAATCTGAATTATAAAACTTGCTCATCTGGGTTATTTCTGTTATAATTTCACATTAAAGTTGTGCTGATGGTGTTTTCTGGTGAAAACTATTTAAATCTGTCCAAAGTTTACCAAATAATATAGTTTGAAAAAGCAATAATCTCCTTTGATGGGCCTTTAACTTCAGCGTGATAAGACGTTAGAGGTTCGGCTGTTTTACGCAGTGTCAAGAATTTTTCAGTTATATCATGTATGATATGCTACAATGCCCTGGCTCTCACATTTTTTTATTTACTTGTCCGTAAATCCTAAATCTTATTTTTTTTTCAGCACTTGTGCGTACAATGCAGGGGTGGTGGAATTTTATTTCGATGAACTTGTCCATAAATGCCAAATCTTATTTTTTTCAGCACTTGTGCTTACAATGCAGGGGTGGTGGAATTTTATTTCGATTAACTTGTCCATAAATGCCAAATCTTACTTTTTTCAGCCCTTGTGCGTACAATGCAGGGGTGGTGGAATTTTATTTCGATTAATTTGCCAATAAATGCCAAATCTTATTCTTTTTAGCACTTGTCCGTTTAATGAAGGGGTCGCGAAATCTGACTTTGATTTACTTGTCCGTAAATGTGAAATGTTTATTGTAGTGCGTTTGTCCATACAAATGTTATTTTGTAAAATTTAGTGAAATTTCACTTGTCCGTTAAGGCTTTTGGACGATCTGGGCAATATGAACATTTTTATTGCCACTCCTGATAAAATTAGTTGAACTTTTGTGTTCTTTGATGGCGTTTAGACTACGGCATTAAAATGGCGGTTCATGACGCGAGGAAATCATATAACAATGTAAATTATACATACCGCTTAGCGACAGCATACAGTTTCAAAGATTTGGCTCAGATTTGATAATTGGTATGATTATGGTATTGTAATTCTGTTCTAATTGGTCAAAATAGTTTTGGTTTGAGTTGGATTAAACGCCGTTTTCAACACCATTATTTAGTCATTGAACAGGCAACTTATCTTGCTGCTATGTTGACGTTTTGTTCGACATAATTTGGTTTTATGGTCTTTGTTTCACCCATTACTCCATAATTATGTAATTTGATTAAAGCAGCTAAGGTAGAGAGATTGACAATTATACATGTAAAAAATCTTTTGCCTTAATTGGAAATTTGAACATACTTAAAACACCTTCAATTTAAAATCCTGTAGGCATTGTAGGGCAGTAGTCGCTTGACGAGAAAGATGAGGACTGAGGAACTGACCTACAGAAGATGGATAACAGACAGAGATACGTCCATAAAGCTCATTTTGAACACTTAATGCGAAGTGAGCTAAAAATAAAACCTTCAAATAGGGTTAGAGTGTTAGGCTACATATTGGCGCAATGATTTTAAAGCAGTACATTGTAAAACATGTTAACCCATTACCAAACGGCAAATTTTCAGCTCTCCCAAATTGAAAGAGTTTGCAGATGACATTTCAAATTATGATGAAGTTGGAAAATAATCTTCTGATAGGAAAGAAAACATTGCTGGAAAAGGAGAAATTACTGGTTACAAGCAATTTCTCCTTTTCCCACAATGTTTTCTTAAGTCGTCTGCAACAAAGTGGTCAAATGTCCTTATTGTTTGGTAATGGGTTAAGCCTGGAAGGAATACAATTTATAACATGGAACTAACTTCCATATACAAGCAATTTTTCCTTTTCCCACAATGTTTTCTGCCCTATCAGTAGATTATTTTCCAATTTCATCACATTTTGAAATGTCGTCTGCAAACTCTTTAAATTTGAGTCAGTCGAAAATTTGGCTTCTGGGAAAGGGATAGACAACTATGAGTTGGTGAATTGGGGATCAACATATGTGACAAAAACTTGGGGATCAACATATGTGACAAAAACTTAATTGTTTTAACTATAGCCATTTAATAATCCAATAAAATAATATGGAATGTTCAAAATATATGAACAAGTATATCAAAAACATGAAAACAACAACCATTCCCACAAGAACAGAATACATTTAAAAATACAATTGAGTATTAAAGAGAGTACATGTATCAACTGCCAATGATTTGAAGACAAGTATCGGTGTTTTGATCAAGACAATTTAATCAATGAAAAAATAACTTTCTTTACTAGCAATGGCCATAGTGCTCATGTTCATTTGTCGCAATGATTTCAAAGACATCAATTTTCAACATTTTTGAATATCATAACACAATTTTGAGTATGGAAACATCTTACTAGTATCAATCATTTTTGTTTAATATAGAATGAAATGTATCAAAAGTAAACTCTTTCAAATTGGGATAATTAAACAAGAGGGCCATAATGGCCCTTTATCGCTCACCTGAGTTCTGTTTGAAAAAGAGGTATATTTAAGACAGAGTGGTTGGTATGTTTCAAACTCTTCTAAGTGCTAATTGCATTGAATACTCTAAGCCAATGCTCTTGCTTGTTAACATTTTTTTATGTGTATTGTATTTGTCTTCTTGAGTTAATGTTCACCAAGACAAAGAGAATTAAGATGAAGGAAATTTAGGTTTGTGAAAGCAGGGACAGTAACAATTGGTTGGGCAAATTAAAATAATAACAATTGGAAAATGTATCTCAAAGTCGTTTATTGGTTTTCAACAGTAAATAAATTTGGAAAATTTTAAGACAGTCAAGCTTATGGTAAATAATCCAATCATTCTGGCCAACTTTCATCAAAATTGGACCATAAATGTGGCCTCTAGAGTGTTCACAAGCTTTTTAAATTATTTGACCTAGTGACCTAGTTTTTGACCCCACATGACCCACTTTCAAACATGGCCAAGATTTCATTTTGGCAATCCTTCTGACCAACTTTCATCAAAATTGGACCATAAATATAGCTGCTAGAGTGTTCACAAGGTTTTTCAAATATTTGACCTAGTGACCTAGTTTTTGACCTCACATGACCCGGTTTCAAACTTGGCCAAGATTTCAATTGAGACAATCATTCTGACCAACTTTCATCAAATTTGGACCATAAATGTGGCCTCTAGAGTGTTCACAAGCTTTTAAATTATTTGACCTAGTGACCTAGTTTTTTACCCCACATGACCGAGTCTTGAACTTGGCCAAGATTTCATTGAGACAATCATTCTGACCAACTTTGATAAAAATTGGACCATAATTGTGGTCTCTAGAGTGTTCACAAGCTTTTTAAATTATATGACCTAGTGACCTAGTTATTGACCCCACATGACCCAGTTTCAAACTTGGCCAACATTTTTATTGAGACAATCATTCTGACCAACTTTCATCAAAATTGGACCATAAATGTGGCCTCTAGAGTGTTCACAAGCTTCTTAAATTATTTGACCTAGTGACCTAGTTTTTGACCCCACGTGAACCAGTTTCAAACTTGGCCAAGATTTCATTAAGACCATCATTCTGATGAACTTTCATCAAAATTGGAACATAAATGTGGCCTCTAGAGTGTTCACAAACTTTTTAAATTATTTGACCTAGTGACCTAGTTTTTGACCCCACATGACCCAGTTTCGAACTTGGCCAAGATTTTATTGAGACAATCATTCTGACCAATTTTGATAAAAATTGGACCATAATTGTGGTCTCTAGAGTGTTCACAAGCTTTTTAAATTATTTGACCTAGTGACCTAGTTATTGACCCCACATGACCCAGTTTCGAACTTGGCCAAGATTTTATTGAGACAATCATTCTGACCAACTTTCATCAAAATTGGACCATAAATGTGGCCTCTAGAGTGTTCACAAACTTCTTAAATTATTTGACCTAGTGACCTAGTTTTTGACCCCAAATGACCCAGTTTCGAACTTGGCCAAGATTTTATTGAGACAATCATTCTGACCAACTTTCATCAAAATTGGACCAAAAATGTGGCCTCTAGAGTGTTCACAAACTTTTTAAATTATTTGACCTAGTGACCTAGTTTTTGACCCCACATGACCCAGTTTCGAACTTGGCCAAGATTTTATTGAGACAATCATTCTGACCAATTTTGATAAAAATTGGATCATAAATGTAGCCTCTAGAGTGTTCACAAGCAATTGTTGACACACGCACGGACGCACGGACGCACGGACGCACGGACGCACGCACGGACGACGGACATCTCGGTATCACAAAAGCTCACCTTGAGCACTACGTGCTCAGGTGAGCTAAAAAAAAATTGATCAAATCCAAATACAACATTATGTGCTTTAGCTGCTTTGCAAATTTCCTTCAGCAGAACTTATAGAAAGTAGCACTCTACAGAAAAATATTCACATCCTATACTCTGGACTTAATTTTAAGTCCTTGCCAAATACTTTTTCCAATGACAACACAAACAGTTGTCAGAGGTTGAATGAACTTAGACATTTTCTTGTATGTCCAAATGGTCTCTTTGCCCTTGATGACTTGCAGACCGGTCATTGCTGTGTATCACAGAAAAGACCTTGAAAACATCAATGCATTTTCTTCTTGAAACTTGAAACAGTAAAATCGTTACAGTTTTCTACTTTGTTCTCTCCTTTGTTCGCAAAAAACTTCACATTTTTTTTAAAGCAACTGAAGCAGCAGACTCAGGTAATGACAGTAGTAAAATAAAGAAATGGCTCATATGAAGCCATTTTTCTTTTTGTCACAATGACTTTTACCCATATCATTAAGGAAATGTTATTTTCCCTACTTAACTTCATAGTGCTGGAACCGACTTCATGTTTATGCAAATAGGTTAGATCAAGGCCAGCCGACATGTAAATTTGCGGCTTGCCTGTGATCTAACCTCTTTGCTACTCTAAGTATCTTTCCTCGTCAAAATTAAGCAGATAATTTTGGAAGGTTTTGTGAAGCAGACAACACTTAGCTGGAACAAACTACACGCTAATGCATTTAGATTGGATCCAGGCCAGCCGCCAAGTAAATTGGCGGCTGGCCTGTGATCTAGCCTGTTTGCTTCTGTTAGTATCTTTTCTCATCAAAATAAAGCAGATATTTAATGTTTTGGAAAGCAGACGTCACAAAAATCCTTTTTTTAGAAAATTACCCAGCATTCTTAGGGTTAAGGAGATGTTGTTTTCCCTCCTTAAAGATGGTTGTCTGATGTTACAAACTAATTACAGAATTCAATATGTATACATGTTTTGTTATTTATAATGCTCTTATACTGAATGGAATGCATTTGTTCAAGTTAATAGTAGGATGCACCTCGTCACTCATATCAAGCCATCTTTCTTTTCATCACAATGGTTTCTACCCAAAACCTTAAGATGATGGCTGTTTTGCCTACTTAAAAATGGCTGTTTAATGGTTCTATCCAATAACTGAATCCAATATGAATGAATGGTTTCTTAACTCTTAAAATGCGGGGTAATTTTCTAAAGAAGATTCTTGTGTCGTCGGCTTTTCAAAACCTTAAATATCTGCTTAATTTTGCTGAGCAAAGATACTAAGAGTAGCAAACAGGTAGGGTCACAGGCCAGCCACCAATTTACTTGGCGGCTGGCCTGGATCTAACCTGTATGCTTAAGCATGAAGTTGATTCCAGCACTATAAGGGTTCATATTTTTCGTATTGAACTGTATGAAAATTTCCATGGAATGCTTAAGATGCACCTTATTTCTAATAAACCCTTTTTAATACGTAATAATTATGGAATGTTCCTATATTTTCCCAAACCCCTTCTATATACCTATACTAAGCCTCTACATTGATATGTACTTTATAGCCATTTATAACATAAAAAACAAAGCATCAAAAAACATATATCTAAAACAACTCTATATCAATCATATTATATAACTGCAATAAATAACAACAGAAAAAGAAATGATGTATTGATGATTAGAAGGAGCTTGTTCACAGAAGAGAAAATTTGAGAGACAAAATAAAATGTTGTTGAAGCAATAGTTTTTGTACTGTTGTTTGATATACAATTAAAAGTAGCGATTAAAAGCATAATTAATTCAGGATGCGTCAATTTATCTAAGTATGTACAATTCATAAGCTGTAGATCTCAAAAGCAATGTCACGCTTTTGGACTGAAATACACGTAAATTCACAGTATACACAGTTTAAAGAATTAACCCTTTCAACGCCGTAGATGACTTAAGTCGACAGCGTAGTTGACCGCTGTAGGCGACTTTAGTCGACATAATCTTGCGTTAGGCAACCTACCTTATAAGCAGCCAACCTGTCTTAGACAACCACTTCAGAAAGTCCCATTGTTAGATTTATAGTGTACATCAATTTGTGTTAAGCAGCCAACCTGTCTTTAACAGCCAATTTCTCATTTCCACAGGCTGACCTCTTAACACAAGTTTGACTGTACAGCGTACTACTTTTTTCCATATATTTGGCGCTGAGATGAACTTTTTGCTATATATTTGGCGGCAAAAGGGTTAAACACAATCTAAATTTGTTTCCTGTGCCTACTCTTCAGTGCGTAGTAAATAACAGCATAGCTGTTGTGCAGTTTGACAAAAATTACCTTTCATCTTCCAAATAACCTCACATCTGTAAACAAGCATCTTTAAGGTTTGAAATATAAAAATGTACATGTACACTGGGGATAAACTGAGACATTAAAGTCATAATTATTAAACAATACCTGCATGGGCAGACACTTTCAGGTTAGATTAGCCTGTACCTTCAGCTTATACAAACCAATCAAAGCTGAAAGTTATTGTTGTAAAGTCTAGCTTGAATTGCATGAATCTCTGCAATGAGAACTCCTGGGGCTTTAGATTTTTCCCACATGGGGCAAGGGGACCATGGGCCCATCATGCAACATTTCTATCCATCAATGAAATTTAGTCTAGAGAGATTGAAGACATAAGTTATACAAACACCGTAAAATAAACAAGTTTAAATTTTGTGAAAACTCTTTTACCATTAACCAATTGCCCCATGTGGGACTTTGATCCAGATCTAAATTGAAGGAAGCCGCAGACAAAAAAGCAAGAAAAGAATTATTTTTCATAATTGGATATGGTATAAACTATTGTGCCAAAAGGAGAAATTGTTCACGATGAGCAAAATATCTTTTTGCCACAGTGGCTTCTAAAACCTTCTGCAGCAGATCTGCCAAAGTGAGGTTAAATACAGTAGGGGATTAACTAGTTTTAAATTTGAAAATTACAAGAGAAAAGACTAGAATAAATGGTCTTAACACATTACCACCTAATGCCACATTTTTTAAAAAGCATTACGGGAAAAGGAGATATTGCTTGTCTCAAGCAATTTCTCCTTTTGCCACAATGCTTTTTCAATCCATTCACGTATCACATCAGCAGAACTAAAAGGTTTTACACATGTTTACAAAGATTTTCTAAAGTCGTCTGCTTCAAGTAAAAAAATTTCGTCTGCAGGTGGTAAAGAGTTAATTGGAGGCTGATAAATATCAGATTAATAAAGGCTGCAGCTTCATGACCTATCTAAGAAATGGAAGAATAATGAAAATAGAATAGATAAGTATCAATTGGTTTCATTTGTTGCCAATAGCAACATAGGTTGTCCATAGCAACAAAGACCTCAAGTGTTTAAAGACAACGTTTTATATACTTTTGAATTTGAAGAATACTGAAAACAGACTAAGAATAATTAGTTTCGTTGGTTGCCAAAAGCATTATAAACCTCAAACATATAAAAGACGACAATGTTCTGCCTACTTTTGAACTTGAAGTATAAAGAAGATGGCTTAAAATTGGCGGTTTCCAGAAAATAAAAAAACAATAACACAGTAACTAGTTTTGAGTTTAAAGAATACTAAAACATGACAAAGATTGTTGGTTTTCATGGTTGCTAATAGAAACAATGCATTTCCATTGGTTGCCAATAGCAACCATGAACCATAGAATACATCAGCCAACAATGCATTGACTACTTTTTGAGTTTGAAGAATACTATAAGAAAATGGACTAGAATAGATAGATTTCATAAGCAACCACTAGAAAGCAAAATATAGCAGAATATAAAAAACCAAACATCATTCAATTGATATCTTAATTTGAAGAGTAATGAAAAATCATTCCCATTATTTGTTCATTTGGTTGCCAATTGGCATCTGTAAGAACTGACTCTGTCATAAGTATTCACAGTCTTATTATAGTATCAGTTACAAACTGAAACTTTATTTAAGCAACATGTGCTCATCAGATTGATATAGTTGTCTGTTAAAGTAAAATGATAAGACTTGGATGGAGCTCGATAGCATGTATACTGACAGGGCTTTTTAGTGTTATATAACAGGGGCCTATAACATGGACCTTCCCAATTCAAAATTTCATGCAGTTTTTGCAAATAAATCAAAGTTGTATCAGTTTTTTGGTTTCCCAATTCTGCAATTTCAGTGATAAAACTTCCCAAATTTAACAGGCCCGGGTCCCAATTCAGGGTAAAAAAAAGCCCTGACTAAGTAAAATCACAACCTAGGTAGCGTTTAGATAAACATCTGACACTTTCATTAGTTCAACACAATGTTCCTTCTTATTTCAATAGTTTGGAATTACAATATTGATAAGTAACATGCCTCTCTGAGACGCTTCAAATGACATGTTCTTTGACAATTCTATCTGGTATTGCAACTTGTATGCAAGTTACTTCAACTTGTTCTGATATGGTTTTTAGTTTGAGGTAGTCTTTCATTAGAATTCACTTTACTTGGGGGTTCAATAATGAAGATCAAAGGTTATGTTTTAAAAGGATTTGTGTCAATTGTTTTAAAAATCCACTGTTGCAGATTTAAAAAATAGAGAATAAAATATCCAACTTCCTATGGGAACCGGCAATAAATGTTTAAATCGAAAAACCACCCAGCATTGTATGAATCTTCAACTTCCTATGGGCACCTGTCAAAACTGTTTCAATCTCCAAATCCTTATGGGAAATAGCCAGTAATGGCTAAATCTTTAATTTCCTATGGGAACCAAGAAAAATCTTTTAAATCTCAAACAACAAATCTCCAGCTTCTTGTAGGAAACAGCCAGAAACATTCAAATCTCCAACTTACAATGGGAACCGGCCAGAAATGTTTAAATCTCAAACTTCCTATGGGAACAGGCCAGCAATGTTAAATCTCTATCTTAATATGGGAACCGGCAAGCAATATTTAAATCTCCAACTTTCAATGGGAACCGGCCAGAATTGTTTAAATTTCTAACTTAATATGGGAACCGACCAGCAATGTTTAAATCTCTTACTTAATATGGGAACCAGGCAGAAATGTTTTAATCTCGAAAATCCTATGGGAACAGACCAGGATTGTTTTAATCTCTAACTTAATATGGGAACCAGCCAGCAATGTTTAAATCTCCAGCTTCCTGTATGAACCGGCCATGCAGTCCAGTGCCTCCTCCTTAACAGACGTGTCCTTCGAGGTTGGGGTCTCTGTCATGCCGTATTTAGATTCTTCGTCAAACTTCGTTTCTGACTCGAGTAAGATTTTCTTCCAATCCTGAGGAAGACAGAATCATGGCTTTATTGGATGCTTGCTTCTCTCAACAGCGGGAAAATTAATTTTGAAAATTTATTGGTAACCATGAAAATCAAATAAAACACATTGCTCTTATCCATATGATAAAAACTTTATTCAAACTTGCATGTAGAAACTAAGACTTTCTAAGTACAAAAAGCTGCATTATTTGCCTAAATTCAATACTAGAGATATGAAACTTGGTCAGGGACCTTAAATCATTACCCTGAACACATGTGTGAAGTATCAACCCATTTCATTCAGTCATTAATGATATACAAACTTGTACATGTATGTAAAAACTTAACCAATGTGTGATGCCGACAGCAACGCGAACGCCCGTTTGAGTAGTATAGTTCCGCTTATTCTTTGAATAGTCAAGCTAAAAATGGACATTGCACCAATTTTTCTCACCTCATTTGAATAGGGCGGGGCTATACCTCCATAATCTGACGGAAGATGCTCGCTGTCGATATATTCCGTTAACTCCTTCACCTTGGTGCCATGGAAATGTATCTAAAAATAGAATCATCATGGTCTTTTATCAAACAGTGATTAAATGTCATCTTCAAACAATCTTAAAATATGAAAGGTGGATTTTATCTTTTTTTATTACATTTTCTTGATTTATCACAAAATAAAGGACCTTTTTTGCTTTTTGAAAAACCTTGAAACGAAAAAAGGATTCAGTACAAGAATATATAATGACCTTACAGTAAAATACCAATAATCCGCCATTTTGAAACACTTTCTTTTGTCTGATATCTTCTGTGGTTCTCGGTATACATCTGTCGTTATTGTTTGGTAATGGGTTAAAAAAAAGAAAAGAAAGAAAACAAATTTGTCAGTAAGAAATTATCGTACAGGTACATACCCTGCTCAGTATCTTTTCTTTCATGAATGGCCGGACAATAGCGAACACCATGTCAAAGAAAACAGGCTCATTGATGTAATGAATTCCTTTAAATCTCATGGGAAAACAGTCCTGTAACATAAACAAAGCAAAATTGAATGAAATTATACTTTCCAGAAAACTTGTATAATGCATAGGAAACTAATGATTGCTTTAAAAATGTTATTAAATATTTTCATTTAAAAAACTGACAAAATTGCAAGGGAAACTTAAAAAATAAAAACACATTTATCAAAATGCTTGGAAAACATAATAATAGCTTGTATGACATATTTATTGAAATGCATAGAGTTCATGAAATAAAAAGGAAGGTCATTCTTGATTTCTATTTGTCTATCCATCACCTTTGACTTGTAATACATTTTGTAAATTAAAATGGTAGAAATTTTGTCTTTTGTATTTACACCCCCAAAAGATTTACAAACATCATGATACCACTAGGCCTTAACAGTAACGGTCTGATGGCCATATGGCATGGGCAAATTCAGATCTTTTAAAAATATTTAAGAGTGGTCCCTTTTAAATAAGATGGTGTGTATTAACCCTTATAGTCCTGGAACCAACTTCATGCTTATGCAAACAGGTTAGATCCAGGCCAGCCACGTAAATTGGCGGCTACCTGTGATCTAACCTGTTTGCTACTCTGGATATCTTTCCCCAACAAAATCATGCAGATATTTTAGGTTTTGGAAAGCAGACAACGCAAAAATCTTGTTTTAGAAAATTACCCAGCATTCTAAGGGTTAAGGAGTAAGGGGTAAAGATTGTCTTCTACTGATTCTTTCTACTCAGATAAGTCTCAAATTTCATAATGATACATCTTGCATTTCAGAGCCAACTGCAATTTCATAATGGTAAACCTTGCATTTCAGAACCAACTATGTGTACAATTTCATAAAGGTAAACCTTGCATTTTATTATAACCATTTACTCTTGAATACCATTTATAAACTCAAACTTGGAAAATTTATAAACCAATTACATAATTGTCTACCATTAATATGTCTTAACTGAAAAACCTATAACCAATAACACTATTGTCTACTGTAAATAATTCCTAATTGGGAAAAAAACCTTTTGAGATACCTGGAGAAGGTTCATTATACGTTTTGCGTAGAACGGTTTGACACTTCTTGCATGTTTCAAGCCTAAACCTTTCAGGTCGTTCAACATTATGATACCATTAATCTGAGTTTCTTCATCCTGATGGGGAAAAAAAAAAAAATAGAAAAAACACAACAACATAAGAGTACTGTTACCAAGAACTAAAAGCTGCACTTTTAAAGCTGCTTGTGCACAGATGTAAGGATATTTGAACATTAAAATATCATTCCTTTAACCCTTTACCAAACACCAAATTTTTGACTGTCCCAAATTGAAAGAGTTTGCAGACGTCATTTCAAAATGTGATGAAACTGAAAAATATTCTTCAGATAGGGCAGAAAACATTGTGGAAAAAGGAGAAATTGCTCGTTAAGAGCCTCTAACACTAAATATGTATTCAGATTCAAAACTGTTGCAATGGTTTTTAAATCCATTGCATACAATATGTCCAGAATTAGATATTTGGACACATTCTGAATCAATTTTTCATTCAGTAGCTATTTTTAATTGAATATTATTCCGCAACGCAAAAACTGTATTGTTTAAATGACATTTTATTTTGCCTTACAAAATGGTCTCATGTGTGAACAAGCACCTTTAAAGTAATTAACGAGCACAACATCAACCGAGGTCCAGGTAAGGGGCATATTTCCCTTTGGCTCACCGGATAATATTCCTGTGTCTTGCCCAAAAACATTTCGGATTCACTATACCAACCATCTATTCTCTTTACCTCTTTTTACAGCCTATACATTCATTTGAGTCTTCTCCCAGTAACCCTTTTAATCCCTACAAACAAACATAGGACTAACTGTCCATTGTTTATATGAAGTTTAACACCTTTTCAACAATATTTCAGTTTGTTTGTTTTACGACTGTCCTGAATTTCACCAGTACTAGGCAGGGCTCTGCAGTGTCTTGCTCAAGAACACAACCATGAAAAATCCTAGTGCAGCTGGTAAGGCCTGAACCCAGGAAGCCACTGCAACAAGTCCTCAACTTGACCACTTGGTCACAAAGGACCCTTGTAGGATTTACTAAACAGGTGTCCAAAAATATTGCATCAATACTCCCCGTTTTTTTTGTATTGTTTTGAAACGCTGAATCAACAATTTTTTTAGTTATGTAACGGCTTTCCTGGATCCACCAGTACAAGCCTAGGGCTCTGAAGGGACTTGCCAAAGGTCACTCCAACAAAACCAGAGGTGTCAGTGGGGCTCGAACCTGGGACCTAAGTACAATACCTAGGTTCACTATTTTTTTGTTTATATGGTGTTTAATTCCATATCAACAACTTTTCAGTTATGTAACAGCTTTCCTGGATCCACCAGTACTAGGCTAGGGCTTTAAAGTGACTTGCAAAAGGTCACTCCCATGAAACCAGAGGTGTTGGTGGGGCTTGAACCTCGGAGCCCCATGTTCTAAGTCTGCCACCTTAACCACTGGCCATGCAGGATCCCCCATGAGTCCCTAAATTGCTCCTTAACTGGACCTCAGTTCATGATAATAAAGAAGCACAATAATCATACTGAAGTTACTCATTCATAAGTCCACATTTCTCCTTCATCATTTCATTCAAGCTTAAGTCAATTTTTAATTAAGGAAGATTTTTGAAAACTTTAACAATAGACCATTCTTTAAAATGTCTCAAAATAAAAATTCATAATCATTTCGCCCATGAAATGGAGCACAAATCTTCAACAACCAAATGCACATGACTTGTACATTGCTTCTAACTGTTCAATTGGGAAATAACCTCTGTCATAACATTGTCGGCACAGTTCAATCAACTGGTCAATAATTCATCCCACTCATTGATTAGTTAAATGTTATTCTATGAAAAACTGACTTATGAGTGAATAAATACGATATGCAACATGTTGTATATGCTGAAAAAGTAAAACCATTAATACTTGGGAAAATGTTCACATACAATAATGATACCATGAAAATCAAAACTGCTCGAAAACCCAAATTGAAAAAGAAAAAAAAATCACAATTAAGTCTATATTGAGAATCAAAAGTAAGGACGATGTAATTTGAAAATTTCTCAGTTACCAAAACATTGTTAAATAAAGGATTTGAAATATTTCTATCATTTCAATGAAATACATCTACGTCCAAATGCTATGACAATTTAAATTGACTTCTTGGTACCTAGTGCTCAATGGAAGTCCTTTTTGTTCAAAAACAAAATAAAGTGGAGCTGAAATCATAGTGGCAATATAAGGAATTTTTATTTTTTTAAAGCAAACTGAGCTTATGAAAATGCTTCCGCTGTCAAGATCTTCAGTGTGATCTACATAAAACAAAAGAAACACAATGAATGCTTTTTCAATACTAACACTACAAAATAGAACACAAGCATGCAACAGTTTTCAACCAGACAACATATCTGTGGAAAATGAAAATACCTTCGGCAACTTAATCCTTTTCCAAACCTTAAATTTTCGACTGTCCCAAACTGAAAGAGTTTGCAGACGCCATTTCAAAATGTGATGAAACTGAAAAATGATCTTCAGATAGGGCAAAAAACATTGTGGGAAAAGGAGAAATTGCTCATTTCGAGCAATTTCTCCTTTTCCCTCAATGTTTTCCAGAGTTGTCTGCAACAAACTGGTCAAATGTTGTTATTGTTTGGTAATGGATTAAGTATACAAACATGTAAAAATCAAATACTTTAAGACAGCGGTGTGGTTAGAGAAAACAGCTTAAAGAAATCTTAAACTATTATTCTCTCCGACACCTGTGTGTTTTGGAAAGCAGATGAAAAAAAAGATATATTTTTAGAAAAATTACCCAGTATTCTAAGGGTTAAGACAGCAGTGTGGTTGGAAAAAACAGCTTCAAGAAACTTGAGTACTAAAACAGGTAAAAACTACTATACTCTCAGACAGCTGTGTGGACCAAAATAGTTACCATCATAACCAGTGAAAAAATATACATAAGTATGTAAAAACTATATACCAGATAATAGCAGTGAAGCTGGGAAGAAATAAAGTATCCAAGCATCTTACTAGAAAACAATGATAAGGATGAAGAAATTCGAAACAACTTTAAAGGTGCTTGTTCACAGATAAAAAAATGTGAAAAATAAAAATAAAAAATCATAATAATTTCTTAACTGGCGTATTCTACAGATTGAAAAATTGGTATTATTAGCAAATTTGGCTCGAAGAGAGCAATTCTATTTTTGTAATTGTAATTGAAATAATGCATGGGTGAAAGTTGAAAAATTTCAAAACCTGAAATCTGTAGTTCATTATCCTGAAAATGCATGTTTGCTATAGCATGATATAGCGATCAAAAGTCTAAAAAACATGTAATTTAGGAATAATCCTGAACACTTTCCACAATGACAATGTCAACTTCAAAGCCTGTGCATCATTTATGTATCTTAATCTAATATAATAATAGACATCCATTTCATCTTTTGATCACATGATCAACAAAAACTGAGTGCAATTCAAAGGAGATCTAGACTATTTATAGCACAGTATTTCCCAAACCTTGCATGTGTTTGGAATGGATTAAGAGCTAAATTGATTGTATACAAACTGAATTGACTTAATAAACTTTGTCTTCATGAATAAAGAGTAAAGGAGATTGATATCCTGTAAAATTTTGATTTAATTTTGTGTGTATGTCCTAAATCTGGGAACAAGGATCTTTAATTATACAAACATGCAATACTTATATACCATACAACAGCAGTGAAGATTGAAAAATATCTAAAGCAATCATAACCCTTTACCAAACGCCAAATTTTCGACTGTTTCAAATTGAAAGAGTTTGCAGACGACATTTCAAAATGTGATTTAATTGGAAAATAATCTTCTGATAGGGCAGAAAACATTGTGGGAAAAGGAAAAATTGCTCGATACGAGCAATTTCTCCTTTTCCAACAATGTTTCCTGCAGTCGTCTGCAACAAAGTAGCCAAATGTCGTTATTGTTTGGGAAAGGGTTAAGTATACATACAAGCATGTAAATGTTGTATACCAGACATGAATAATTTTGACAGGAAAATACCTGCGGTAAAACTAAAGACCAAAAGCAAGTAAAAATCATATAATAGACAACAACGATGTGGATGTGAAATATACCCAAAGCTAACTTAAGTACACAACAGCCGTATGTACAAGGAAAAATAAAATACCTTCTCTACAATAAAGACCACAAGCATACACCAATGATATACCACAAAACATAGTGTCGACGGAGAGAGCTACCTGCAGTAAACTAGAAATCTTTTTTGCATAAAAGGGGGACATATTTTTGGCCTGACTAAAACCAAGTCCTTCTACATCGATTATCATTATCACCCCGGTAACCTGCGTATTTTCCTCCTGAAAATGGTAAAAATGAGTAATTTTCTAATGTTTCATATACAATGTACTCAGAGTACAAGATATGAGGCTTATTTTACAGGGTGTCTTCCTCCTGAAAACCTTAAAAATTAGTATTTTTTAATTGTTTACATTTACTTAGAGTTTAAGATAAGGTTAAATTTTCACCGGCTGTCTTCCTAATGAAAACATTAAAAATGAGTCGTTCTTCATGTTATACCAAGAGTTCGAGGTGTAAAGTATACTTCATAAGTATTCATAATACTTCTGAAAATGTTAAAAATGAGTATGTTCTTTATATATTCAGAGTTCAAGACAAGGCACTTAAATGTATTTCATAGAGTGTCTTTCTCCTGAAAATATCAAAAATGAGTAATTCATTTTATGTTTCATATTTTCAGAGTTCAAGATAAGGTGCTTAAATGAATTTTATGGGGTGTCTACCTCCTTAAAACGTTATAAATGAGAATTCATTTTATGTTTCATATTCTCAGAGTTCAAAAGCTATGAGGCGTATTTCATAAGGTGTCTACCTTCTGAAAATATTTAGAATGAGATTTTTTTAACAAAGTTTAAGATAAGCTTAATCCATGTATTTCATAGGGCGTCTTTCTCCTGAAAACATTAAAAATGAAAATTTATTTTATGTTTCATATACTCAAAGATCAAGATAAGATGCATATTTCATAAAGTGTCTAACCCAAAGCTTTAAAGTATGCAATATGAAAGTAACAATACAATTTGAAAAAGTATTGCATACTTTCACCTCATTGACTGTAATAGATGCAATATGATAGAAAGTATGCAATAAACTTCTATATCATTACCACATGAATGTTTAACCCTATCTCTCTATTAATTGTACATGTTTTAAAAACTTGTCGTAGATGATTCTTAAAACAGTTCTTAAGAAAAGAAATGAAAAAAAAAATTGTAATGCTCTTCCTATTTTTCGAAAGCTCAAGCTTAAAATGGTTATATTTCAAACATATTTCATTTTTTATTGTTTGTATGGTGTTAAACGCCGTATCAACAATTTTTGTCAGTTATGTTACGACTTTCCCCAATTCAGCAGTACTAGGCAAGGGCTCTGAAGTGACTTGCCAAAGGACACCCCAAAGAAAACAGGTGTCGATGGGACCCCAAACCCGAGACCCCCACGAGTTCTAAGTCTGCCACCGTAAGCACTGGGCCACGCATGTTATTGTTACAAAAACGATTGGGACATTTACATGTAGCATATACTGTCCCTCTCCAAACAAAATGAAATGCTACTGCTTACCTCCACCAGTTTTGATAGAGTGAGGAAATTGGTCTTGAATAAATCATCTAAGCTGTATTTGCTTGGGTCCCATCTACCTAAAATCGTTAATAGGATCGTTAATAGCTTCACATTTACTGGGTTGTAGCTAATTGCAGCAGATGAAATCTTTCCCCATTCTATATAAATTTCACTACATCTGCGGCAAAAGATTTAAGAAATCATTGTCGAATTTAAGAGAAAATTCTAAAAGTAAAATAATAATAAAATAATAAAAAAAAATTGAAACAATATTTAATATATGTTATTCAAAAAGGTTTTATATATCCACTGCTGAGTAATCATTTTTAGAAGTAATCAAAAGAACAATATTTAGAAAACAATTTGTTGTTACTCAAAACAGTTTTATACAGCTACTGCTGAGGAATCAAAACAACAAATACTTTTTTTAGGGTGCATTCAAAGACTATAGAAGGTGCTCAATGATTGTGATTGTGAAATATAGCATTGCATCAAATTCTAGATATGTACCTGTGGTCTAAATAGGATAAACATTCAGATAATGAACTTAAAAAGTAATTAAAAGATCATCATCTTTAACCCTTTACCAAACAACAAATTTTCAACTGTCCCAAATTGAAAGAGTTTAAAGAAAACATTTCAAAATGTGATGAAATTCATAATTTACTGATAGGGCAGAAACTATTGTGGGAAAAGGAGTAATTCCTCATTACCAGCAATTTCTCCTTTTCCCACAATGTTTCCAGAGTCATCTGCAAAAAAGTGGTTAAATATCATTATTGTTTGTTAATGGGTTAAACCATTTTTAATTCCTAAGAAAAAATCCTTAATACAACTACTCTTGAGGAATCAGATCATAATTTATCTAGTGTTCATTGCAAGACTATATCAGGTTTGTGACGCACTTACTACAGCCTTACATCAAATGCTCCATACATACCTGGTCTAAATATGATCACTTTTCGACCAAGTTTATCTGGATAGGGAAGCACGCCTGTCACCCCTGCATCGAGAACATGCTGCACCGCCGATGGACGCAGATCAGAAAAGAGGTTTTTGTTCTTGGGGTCCTTTTTCATTTGAAAATGTCGCACAATTAAATTGAAAGCCCTGTCATAGTCAAACTTTTTGGCACGAAGAAACCTGAGCAAATAAGCATCATCCGTCCTAATCTGTAAATCTGAAGAAAAAATGTTTTGAAAACTAATATATCAATCTTTTAACCCATTACCAAACAATAACGAGATTTGACCAGTTGCTGACGACTCTAAAAACATAGTGGGAAAAGGAGAAATTGCTTGTAACAAGCAATTTCTCCCTTTCCCGCAATGTTTTCTGCCCTCTCAGCAGAGTATTTTTCAATTTCATTACATTTTGAAATGTCGTCTGCAAACTCTTTCCATTTGGGACAGTCGCAAATTTGGCGTTTGGTAAAGGGTTAATAACAGTTCTGTAAGTTGGCTTCATGAGAATCTACAGGTGTTTGTTTACATGTGAGAAAATTTGCGAGTCAAAATATCGCACATGTGTATTGTATTTGTGTTGCGGTACCATATTTGATGAAAATTAATTACTGAACGAAACATTGATTCCAAATGTCTCTATATATCTTAGTGTGCACAGACGGCATCAACAGATTTCAAAACAGTTACAATGCTTTTGGATCTGCATACATATCTATTCTTTGTATAGAGGCTCTAAATACTTAATACAAACTATTTTTCACTTCCAATGGCTTTACCCCAGTGTGTCTCATACAATACAGCTACTTTAAAGTTTTAAAGAAATATAATTCTAATAACCAAGTTTCCTTAAATCTGTGAAAAAGCAGCTTTAAGTCCTAGATCAAGATTATAAAAAGTCTTTCACAAATGTGAGTGACCAAAAGTAATATTTCACTGAGTTTTCTCTAATAAAAAGTATGTTTGTTTAAACTCTGACTAAATACCAGCTTAGGAAAGCTTGATTCATAAACATTGAAATTAATGTGACAAGAGGACAATATACTTTTCTTTGATTGAATTAGTTAATCAGTAGTATTGCATGTAGTATCAGTGTATCTGCTCATTATCCAATAATAACATAATCAGTACTGCACAATTTTATTCTTACCTAGCCAGAATCTTATTTTCTTTTTAAAAAGCAATTGCTCATAATAAGCAAATCATCTCTCTTCTTAATTATTTTTAAATGTTATCTACTGCACATACAATTAGCATTATCTTTACTAGGAAAATTTGTTTAAACCTTAGTGTAATCAATCTGTAAATGGAAGCAACCTACCACATTGTTCCCACTCTCACCTTTTCGTTTATTTATCATTTCTCTCAGAGCCTGTATGTCCCTACTTCTCCATTGGGGCTTCTCATTCAGTTCTTCCTCTGCCTTCCTTACAAGCTCGTCGCTGAGCGTACATACATATTCTGCTGCTTTATTGTCACTTGAGGCCATTGTCAGAGTCTCAAGCTTTATACATACTACAGACAATCTGTAAATAAAATAAATCAGTACTAATTTGATTAATCAAAGTTCATGTACATACTATAGACAATCTGTAAAAAGTAAATCTGTACTAATTGGATTAATCAGAGTTCATGTACATACTATAGACAATCTGTAAAAAGTAAATCTGTACTAGTTAGATTAATCAAAGTTCATATAATAAGGTCTGGTCAGTTTAACCTTATTCAAAGTATACATGTCTTATCTATCAAGAGCTTTAATACAAGTTTTTACAATTACTCCTTAGCATTCTCATTTCCATAGTTTTGAATTTATAATAAGCTCTGTGATAGTTGTAAATAAACCCATTTAGAAGAGGATTCTTTAATGCTTTGAATCTGTTTGTTCCCATCTAAGATATTTTGAGAACAAAACAAAATATTTCTCTTGAAAAAGAAAGACATGCCAGAGAGGATTTACTTAACTGATTTATGTACACTACTCAATCTTAAGTATTTTTGTTTGTTTTCTAATGAAGATCTTCCAGTATCATATGTAAGCTAAAAGTGGCTTGTACTTGCACTGTATTCTTTTATTTTGTGAATCAAGTCCATAAAGTTACCACCTCTGAGAAGATTATTGGGAGCAAAAAATCATCACCTAGTGTTAGGTAGAACTGTTCTTATAAAGTTAATATGTCGAATACATACCTGTTAAGTGCATGGATTGATTAAGGAAAGATTAATTCAAAACTGTGAGGAAAATAATTTGTAAATTCACAATAACAATGGAAATATTGGACTTCAAACTTTGTGACAAAAATTTCGAACCATTCATCATTGAATGAATCCTTCGAAATCTTGATGTGAAGGGCGATACTGCCCGATGCAAAAATGTCTCTATATTTTCCAATTGCGTCAAATTAGTTTGACTAAAGCTGAACAGTGCCTAATTTGACTATGAACAGGTTTTTTTTTAGCCTTTTTGAATAGCCTGTGCCTTTTCCATAGGACGAAAACTTTTATGCAATTGTAGTCAGTGATTAACCCATTACCAAACGATAACGACATTTGACAACTTTGTTGCAGACGACTCTTGAAAACATTGTGGGAAAAGGAGAAATTGCTTGTAACGAGCAATTTTTCCTTTTCGCACGTTTTCTGCCCCATCAGAAGATTATTTTCCAGATTCATCACATTTTGAAATGTCGTCTGCAAACTCTTTCAATTAGGGACAGTCGAAAATTTGGCGTTAGGGAAAGGGTTAATGCACTAAATTGGAAGCTATCCGGATACTCCTCCTATCCAGCTGTTATACCATTATGTCTGAATTAGTCAGACGATGTCACAATTATGACTACCCTTATCGAAATATAAGGCTTGAAATGTGACAACTTAATATTACCTTTAAATTTATTTATATGATTTTATTGTTGGGAGTTTATTTCAATAATTACACTCCGACACGCATCTTTTAAGTTCTTGATTGATGATTGTTTTGCC
>OX401420.1:10203906-10426289 GCA_947846245.1 Cerastoderma edule | reverse complement strand
AAAAATTTAAGTTGTTGTTGTTTATATTATGTGTTGTTGTTGTTGTTGAAACCGACGGAGCAAGCGTGCCGGACTGTTTTGGTGAGCTTTTACTATATTTCCTTTTGTTTTAATGGCCTTAATTGTTAATCTTGCATCGTTTAATAGCTATAATCGATATCTCATTGTTGATATCATCACTGCAATCAGGCAAAATGGATGAATTGATAGATAACATTAAAAAATAGCCTGTTTCGTCCAGTTTGTTTTTGCACATGTACTTTTTGGCACGAACTTGCTTTGAGAACTGTAGGTCTACGAAGTAACTAAATAAATACATTCGTCCATATGGGAATTTAATGCTGCTTCAAATTGGAAAAAAGCAGACTTATCACCGTATCATCATATTTGATTTACATCCATTGTGAAGGAAGCTTAAAGCTTGTTCAGACACTCTCGATGACTGTTTCCTGGATATTTAACCAGTAATTGCGCCAGTTTGTGGGTTAGTCCTGGAAATGTTCACCCCGCCTAACGGGATTCAAATCCGGGTACCTCGCACAAGAGCCCGATGCTCTACCCCTGCACCAATGTCGCCCACTGCAAAATATTATGAACAAAACAGATCTTGACTGAATAAAATATTGTGTTCTGTATTTACAATTGTTTAATTTGTAACAATGTTGACTCACAGGTACTAGACACAATCTCCTATGATGTCATAATAAATTTACTTTATGCTATATAAGATACAAAGTATACAATAATGATCGGACAGGCACTCAGGGTCAGATAAATCATTCCAAAGTTTTGCGAAATCAACAAATTTCCCAAAACTTGTAAATTGCTTAGTGTTTAGAAATGATTATTCTTTTCAAATACACATTTTATTTCATTAAAATCCACCAATGCAATCAGAAACAGAAAAATTTTGGGTAAAATTTGCCTGTGACTTTGAAGAGTCTGTATTATATCTTCTCTTGTCAGCTTTCTGCCAATGATTGATTCTGAAAACAGTGAACTATAACAGCCATTGTTGGGTAGTTGAGTTTTGGGTCTTTCTTCATAATTTTGATTTGGGCATAGCAACATAACTCAAGTATTGTTAACACAATATACAACATTTTTTAGTACTAAAAAAGATAAGGTTTATATAAAAGGTATATTGTCTGATTATGACATTTTAATGTCTTCTCTAAATCTAATATTGTCTGCAGTCACTTTAGAGCCCTAGCCTAGTACTGATGGATCTAGGTAAGCAGGAACATAACTGAAAAATTGTTGACACGGCATTATCACCATAAAAGAAAATATATAAATAGATATTGTCTGCACTCATTAGAATTGTTTTTTTTGAGACATTTTTGATAATTATCCACAAGTGTGACTGTCATTAATTTAAAGATTTCATGTTAAGGAATTTGAAAGAAAGTCTTGATACACACCCTATCTGAACTGATTCTGTAGATTTTATTCATTCAACTATTTTGGAATACTCTAATTTTAAAGCAAAAGCAAACAACAAAAATGGCAAGAACAAAGAAATCTCTGTTATGAAATGTGTAGGGTCGAAACCATTGTAACAAAGGATTCGATTTCATGTTATGAGCAATTTATCGCTTTGTCACCATGTGTTTTGAACTGGACTTATGTAGAATGATCAGTATAATGAGATACAGTGAACCCTCGTTTATCCGAACATTTCCGTTCCCAATAAAATGTCCGGTTTACCGAATAATCCGGACTAATGAAGCAGAGCATGTTCTTATTCACATTAAGACATAAACGGTCTGTATGAGCGGTGTATAGTTATAACCCTTTAGCAAACGCCAAATTGTCTACCGTCCCAAATTGAAAGGGTTTGCAGAAGACATCAAAACGTGATGAAATTCAAAGATAATCTTCTGATATGGCAGAAAACATTGTGGGAAAAGGAGAAATTGCTCGTCACGAGCAATTTCTCCTTTACCCACAATGTTTTCAAAAGTCGTCTGCAATAAACTGGTCCAATAATTCCGTTCCCTTACAATTTTGTTCGGATTGCGAGACATCCGGATAATCGGGGTCCGGATAAACGAGGGTTCACTGTATTATTGAATAAAGGATTACTAAACTTTACAGGCTTATTTTTTTCCTCAAAGGTCCCTTACGTATATACAGAGGAAAAATGGAGGTAGATAATCAAAGCAAGGGGAAGAGAGGCCGTCGTTCGAAGGCATCAACCGAGTCCCTTTCCACACCGAAAACTTCCAATGCTAACACACCAGGTGAGGAGAGGAAAACTTATTCTAAACGAGAGAGAAAACCTACGAAAAGATATGAGATTGAAGGGCAGAGTGAGGCAGAGGAAGACGATGGTAGCGTTACAACGCCAAAAAGAATGCCTACAATGACACCCAAATCAGACAAGAAACGTGGACGTACACCAAATGATAAGAAAGGAGTGAAAACTCCAAATAAAAGCACTGAAAATGAAGATGATACGGAACAATTAAAAAGGAAAACTCAAATCATAACAACTGAAAATGAGAGTGACAATTCTGATGATGGCAATGTTGATGAATCATTACTAGTCAATGCCAGGAAAAAAAGGGGAACCAAAAAGGAAGCAAAATCAAAGACACCAAAAAAAAATACTGCAAAAGGAGGTAAAGAAGAGGATGAATTTGGAGATGATGACGACCACGAAAGTGAGCCAGATGATGAAACTGATGAGAAAGATGTTGATATAAATGAATCTTTATCAAAAGACAATGAAAAACAAACTAAACCAGCCAGTGCCAGGAAAAAAAGGGGAACCAAAAAGGAAGCAAAATCAAAGACACCAAAAAGAAAAGGTGCAAAAAGAGGTAAAAAAGAGGATGACTTTGGAGATGATGACGACCAAGAAAATGAAACAGATGATGAAACTGATGAGAACGATGTCGATACAAATGAATCGTTATCAAAAGACAATGATAAACAAACTAAACCAGCCAGTGCCAGGAAAATAAGAGGCCCAAAAGCAAAACCGAAGACACCAAAAAGAAAAACTGCAAAAGGAGGTAAAAAAGAGGGTGAATTTGGAGATGATGACGACCAAGAAAGTGAGCCAGATGATGAAACTAATGAGAATGATGTTGATATAAATGAATCGTTATCAAAAGACAATGATAAACAAACTAAACCAGCCAGAGCTAGGAAAAAAAGGGGTGCCAAAAAATCAGCTAGTTCAAAGACACCAAAAAGAAAAGATGCAAAAGGAGGTAAAAAAGATGATGAATTTGGAGATGATGATGACCAAGAAAATGAAACAGATGATGAAACTGATGAGAACGATGTTGATATAAATGAATCATTATCAAAAGACAATTATAAACAAACTAGACCAGCCAGTGCCAAAAGAGTGGGTCGTTCTCCCAAAATTCAGAATGCAGGCAACAAAACTCTGAAGCCAGCTGGTTACAGCACTGGAGAAAGAAGGGGACGGGCACCAAAATCTTTGCAAGACAGTACACCAAAGGGAGGTAATTCTTCAAAGGGAGGTAAAAATGTAGAAGAGGACGAAGATGAGGAGGAGGAGGAGGCCATTGGGTCAAGGTCAAATAGAAAGAGAAAGAAAATAAATTATTCAGCGTTAGACAGCGCTTCTGAAGATGAATCGGATGAGAGTCTGGCGGCCACACCTGTAAAGAAGAAGAAAAGAAATGTTGATGGAGATTTCAAAGGTGAGCTTAACCCCTTACCACACGCAAATTTTTTCGACTGTCCCAAATTCGTCATTTGAATGTGTGTTATATTGTTAAAGCCAGATATCACAAATGTTATACAGCACCTTGTTATTGTCCCAAAATGGCATTGGTGACAGGATATATAAGAAAACTTAAAAGCATACTAGTGCTCAGAAAAACTGCAAAACTAAGTAAAATAAGTTATAAATTTTGATAGAATATGTTGAAACATAGCGAAAAATCATAGGATCATGACAATATAATGCCTGCACTATTTATTATCTATTTTACAAAGAGTTATTTCCATAGATTTGGTGCCCACCAATTCAACTTCATTGTTTACATTCGAGTAACATCTGAAATAGCAAGGAGCGCCCAGATTAATAAGTGGCGATCACCTTGTTTGAAAAAACATGTGAATTAAAAATAGTGTTGTTTATCTAATATTAACAATGTGAACATTCAAAATGGAGAATTTCTCAGGTTTTATCGATTCCCGATATTTTTTGGGTGACCTTGTTTTATTGCTAAATTTAAACAGACCTTATCGTATTCACTCTTTTAAAAGCACCATGTGAACGTGTTACCGTCTCAATTCCTCTGTAAATGTACCTTTACGTTAATCTTCAATTGATTTAGAACTTTCACAATTTAAGTGTAAATGAGTGCAAGTATGGCTTTAAATGTTTTGTATTGATTTATTCATTTATTACAGGGAACACTGGTTTGAAGGTGCCAAAATCTACTAAGAAGTTTGAGAAAAATTCTGCTGACAAGGTACTTTTAATGCCATTTCCTTATTTATATGCAAACAGTTTTAAACTCTCTTGCAGCAGTGGAACTCATTTGAGCCATGATCTGAGAAAAGGGCCCTTAATGACAAAATTTTCGATTTTTACATTTTTATATTTCTTATTAAATCTATCTTTTCTCAGTGTAATGGCGAAATAATTTTGAAAAAATTCAAAATATTAAGAAAGTTATGGCTGTTTAGAAGAATGGCGTTTTATAGGAAACACATAAATTAAGAGAAAATGACGTCGGCCAAATGACGTCGTAAGATTGACTATTTACTTAGAAAGTGGTATCGCTCCCAAGCCTTGAATTACTGGATGTGCATTCCATTTCAACTAAAACAGTCACAGAAAAAGGCACAACACCTTTGTCTTAGCAGTGGCTGTTTGGAATTAAATGGTTAATGTTCTTGTTGCCATGATAACTATTTCTTGATACATATGACACATATGAATACATTTTGTAATTTTCATAAATGACACGGTTTAAATAAAATGCTTATGTTCAAATGATTAGAATCTAATGATACAAACAGTTTTTTGAGAAAAATGTTCGTTTTTGTAATCATGATTCAAATATAAGGCAACAATTTATTCTTTTCAAGCTTCAATCATTTAAAATAACTGTATAATTACAAATAAATGTAGTTATGGGTTTACAAATCTAATAACATCAAAACTAATTAAATTATTGTCAAAGCACCCCTTTTAGCTGTCAGGTGCAGGACATGTTTCGTCTTGGTACATAGACCGCACAAATGGTCTGACAGTCCTAAAAAGGTATCTTTGTCTCTCAAGGGTTAGCCCTGCTGGTGTAAGAAATCGTGGCAGTTGATCATGAACCACTGTGGTAACTCCGGGTCTTGTCATTTTAAACGTTGTTTCCTCACCATTCCTCTCCTTCCGCACTGTAACAATTCCCGTGTTGTTTGACGAAAACTTGAAATACTGATATTGCCTGAAAAATAACAACCTGCTTGCATCAAAGTAGTTTATAACAAGGTCATTTACTTTATACTTGCAGAAAAAATCAGTGTTTTATGAAGTTATCCACCTGAATGCCTCAATGTCGCTAGTACGATAATAATGATTTTATTCTAAGCTAAATATATGAAAGCATGCTGCAAGTTGCAAATGAGAATGTAAGACTTATCATAAAATTGTACTTCTTAATTCATGTGTAAACTATGACAGTTGTGAAGTTATTGTCTTGTTCACATTGTGGTATAGGCATCTTTATTTTGAACGAGACTAAGTTTTGTTCATTCTAATGTGTCTAGTATCAGAGAGTATGACGCTGTAACAATGATAAATCTGAAAATAACATCCATACTAGTACGCAGAAGATCAGTTTACCTTATTCCTTTTATTGGCCGAAATAGCACAGCAAGAAAGGCCTTCCAGTCACGCCAGTGCCATGAAGGATAACGTATAGCTTCATTCGTCTCTGCTGACTTATTGACAACCTCTTCTAGTTGATTCAGCGAATCACAATCGGATCGACGGAACAGCTGTTTGTTGAGACCAAATCCAGCATCCACCCTGCAGCGTGCATGTCCTGGCACCTGCATCATCAACGTTATCTCGTCATGTTGACCGGACATCACTCTCCACATAAAATATCCCAGAACAAACTGGTTTTTGTTTTGTCCTAAAAAGAAAGAGTTTATGTTGACTACATGTAGTGTAATGTCATTACCGATTCAAGATTGAGGATTGTGTGTGAGCGATTAGGCAAAATTGACTTGGGTAATTTAACTTACTGAGACATAAAGTTGTTGAACTTGACAGTAAAAAATGTTTTTGAAAACTTTGAGGTAAAAGAGCAAATTTGTCCTAATGAGCAATTTCACATTTTGTCACAACGTTTTGTATACAGTTAGTATTTTAATAAACATGTTATAATCTTTGACATTTGTCTTTTCAAATTCGACAATTGAATTACGTCAATATTGTAGTCTAGTAATAATGTTATTTCCATCTATCGTAAGTTAATTTTATAAGGGTTGGAAGAGAAACAGTTTATCACCCGATTGTACGGGTGTGCGGGCTGACCAAAACTGGCGTAGATAGCAAAAGCACTGTGTTAGTTATTTTCATGGAGCAATTTACATTCTTCGGTTAACATATTACAAAAAGGACAATGTCGGTGTGTTAATGCACCGGTTTTTTTTTGTTTTGTTTTTTTGATAAACTGTAACTGAAGGTAATGCACCTACCTGGACAGTTGTCTGCATGGAATGTACATTTTTGTATCACGGACCCATCTGTGCCTATTGTTTCATTCTCATCTATGAGGAAATTCAGTTGTTTCGGTATATGGTCAATACGAATCCCAAATATTTGCACTTTTCTCGCTGTTGTGAAATATAATGGGCCCATTTGTCGACCATGATGTGGTAGAGACACATTTTGGCAAAAATCAAATGTCATGTGGTTGTATGAGGATCCGTCTTCGTTGCCGTTTAGTGCGCGTGAAATGCACTCGTTGTAGAGTTCCCGCTCATTCTGTGCAGCTAGAATGTGGTCCCTCAATTTTGCCGACGATTGCAGTTTCTCTTCTTCCTCTCTGGCGTCGAAGACTCTTTTTCGTATTTGTTCGCATGTTGCGCATACATCGTCCTTAGGGGAGGCAATTTGGATATGGGGCACACAATTGTTCCATATTTTCACAAATGTTGTATATTTTATCTCTCTCGAATCATCTGTTAGTGATTGTTTATAGTCGCCGTGTAATAACTTTTTGGTGATCTGGCAGTGCAAATATATAGGTGGATAGTTGTCTCTTCCACGAGGTGCTGCAGGTTGGGGCAACCCATGAATTTCGGCGTAGTTTGCGATAAAAGTAACCACATATTTGATATCCTCAAATGATAGTGTGTGTGCTTGTCTTTTCCCTGTGTTTCCATGCTTGCGTGGGACTGCTCCGTGCTGATCAATGTGTTTCAACAGGTTCTTCAAACTTTCCCCACCAATAGTAAAAACCAACATAAATAACTTTTTGCATACTTGCTGACCCATGTAATTAAATTGTCTTCGGTTTCGGACCCGCTTTTCCCCCCGTTTCGTTTCTCCGCTACAATCTCCAAGAGCTCCCATAACGTACATCTCTTTCTCCACTTTATCCATTTCTCTTACATTTAACACATGAGAGTACATGTCATGTTCGCTGAATTTGGCTGCACAGTCTAGTTTGCATCCACATCCATCAGCTTTCAACCTGCGAACACTATCTAGGTCAGCGTCAGGGGATTGGATGTCATTATCAACCGGTATGTCGTCTTGATCATCACTTTTTTCACTACCGGATTCATTGTTACACTCCTCTGTGTACCATCGTATTCTGTCTTCGATATTTAATTCTTGATCTTGAAGATCGTCTTCGTCAGACAGATCTATGGCACAGGCCTCATCTTGTGACCCGAATGGTGTCTGAAGAGGTGTATGACCGAAGTGGTCTGAAAACACATTCTCCCAATCCTAAAATGAAAAAAGAGTTTAGTTGACTTTTGACCATGAAATCCATTGGGACTCCCATAATGTGTCTACATGTTTCTGAATGTCTACATTTAATCAGGAAAGAAGCACTACATTCATTAGCAATGAGATTCATTGAATACCTATTTTTTGTTATATTTTTCTTTTTAAATATCATTTTTTGTTCGGATATTTTAGATAAATTTTCCATAAGGAAAATAAAGGCTTATCTTTTAAAAAAAAAAACTACGTTGGAGTACGAACCTTGGGGAGCGTTTACCGTGGTCAGAGACGCTTACCACTGCGCCAATACTGCACCCTCACGCGTGGTCGAGGTTATCAGAACATTAAAAACCAAGATGTTTACATAATCAATAGTTAGTTCCATGTAAGCGTTATTGTTCACTTGCAACAATTAAAACATAAAAGTGTTGAAATACTGTTGAATACTGGAAGAAACTTGTCTCTCTGCCACCAATATATTAAAACCAGGATACCCGAAACAGTGGGATTTAAATGATATGCCGAGTGGACTCGAAATAAAATTGCATGAACGATCAGCGCCATTAACCATTGATTATATTTCAACTTTGAATTAAAATGTCATCCTAAAGGGAATATTCCTGCATTTGAATATTCCGCTATTCCTTCATAAACACTGTGTTTTCGATGGTACTAACTCAGGAATAAACTAGTCTATCGAGATGAGGTATTAACTCTGCAAAAATGGCGGGATAGTTTAGTTGTTACATACAGACTCCGTGGATATTTTATTTATAATTTCATCAACAGCAGGGCAAAACTGATACAGAAAGTGAAAAAAAGAAGAACACTTACCTCTTCCATGAATACTAAACCAAGATAAATCCTGATTTAAAATAAAGTTTATAAACAAATCCTTCTTGTCAGTCAATACGCCGATTCAAAAATCTCTCTCTTTTAAAATGTAAACACGATCGATATTTATAGCTAAAATGATGACGTAACTTTACACGCAGATTTCTCGATGACGTCGTTGATGTCATTAAGGGCCCTTTTCTCAGATCGTGGCTCATTTATATCTAAATTTAACACAACATTTAGAAAATGGGCGTATTCCCCTAGCAATCTTGTGTATTGCTTCTTTAAGCCCTATATTGTGTGTACTCGGCGTATTCCCCTAGCAAACTTGTATATTGTCTCTTTAAGCCCTATATTGTGTGTACTCGGCTTATTCCCCTAGCAAACTTGTGTATTGCTTCTTTAAGCCCTATATTGTGTGTACTCGGCGTATTCCCCTAGCAAACTTGTGTATTGCTTCTTTAAGCCCTATATTGTGTGTACTCGGCGTATTCCCCTAGCAAACTTGTGTATTGCTTCTTTAATCCCTATATTGTGTGTACTCGGCAAATTCCCCTAGCAAACTTGTATATTGCTTCTTTAAGCCCTATATTGTGTGTACTCGGCGTATTCCCCTGGCAAACTTGTATATTGCTTCTTTAAGCCCTATATTGTGTGTACTCAGCGTATTCCCCTAGCAAACTTGTATATTGCTTCTTAAAGCCCTATATTGTGTGTACTCGGCGTATTCCCCTAGCAAACTTGTATATTGCTTCTTTAAGCCCTATATTGTGTGTACTCGGCGTATTCCCCTAGCAAACTTGTATATTGCTTCTTTAAGCCCTATATTGTGTGTACTCGGCGTATTCCCCTGGCAAACTTGTGTATTGCTTCTTTAAGCCCTATATTGTGTGTACTCGGCGTATTCCCCTAGCAAACTTGTATATTGTCTCTTTAAGCCCTATATTGTGTGTACTCGGCGTATTCCCCTAGCAAACTTGTGTATTGCTTCTTTAAGCCCTATATTGTGTGTACTCGGCGTATTCCCCTAGCAAACTTGTATATTGCTTCTTTAAGCCCTATATTGTGTGTACTCGGCGTATTCCCCTAGCAAACTTGTGTATTGCTTCTTTAAGCCCTATATTGTGTGTACTCGGCGTATTCCCCTAGCAAACTTGTATATTGCTTCTTTAAGCCCTATATTGTGTGTACTCGGCGAATTCTCTAGCAAACTTGTGTATTGCTTCTTTAAGCCCTATATTGTGTGTACTCGGCGTATTCCCCTAGCAAACTTGTATATTGCTTCTTTAAGCCCTATATTGTGTGTACTCGGCGTATTCCCCTAGCAAACTAGTGTATTGCTTCTTTAAGCCTTATATTGTGTGTACTCATAAAAACTGTTTTGACAAGACAATTCTTATGAGTTACAACAATACAGGATTTGTACAATAATTTTTAAAATGAAAATATTAAAAAAAAAAAAAAATAGAAAAAATAGAATGCAATATTGGCATTGGCAGTTAAGTATGGGGTCTTCCTCCATCATTAAGATTCGGGCTTCGCAACATAACTGAAATACTGTTGATGCGATGTAAAACCCATTTATAAACATATAAACATTTCTGTTTTAGGTACCATTGAACTGCCCAAAGTGTGAGAAGGTGTTTGATACCAATAGTGCCATACAGAGACATGCAGCAGTGGAACATCAGATATGGGTAAGCTTAAACTCTTTATTTTATTCCTATCAGTGAAGTAAAGGGATTTCTCAGTGTATTAATTTTCAATTTTGTCACAGTGAATATCGTCACTAGTGATGATATCAAAAAGTTATATTATCACTAGTGATGATATCAGTGATGACGGAACTACTTTTATTTACCATTCCTTTGCATTAAAGTCATGGCTGCACTTTTGCACATGGCGCTAAAATTTTTGTATTCTAAAATGTTTGTATTCTAAAATGTTTCCAAATGCGTGAATGAAGTCATAGGATGCAAATATGATGTCATGGGCGTTGTTAACTGCTTTGCTCCTCCCATTTTATATTCCATTTGGCATTTATGGAGGTACTTTGGGAAACATATTTTATATAGTGGAATAGAATAAATAGAATAATCAACTCCATTCATTTGATATAAAAAATATGTCACTTGAATGGGTTGTTATCATGTAGAAAAAACTCGTTCTTTGAACTTGTTTTTTCAACCTGATATCAACACATTCTCGTGACATATTTTTGATATCAATCGAAAGGAGTTGATTAACCTCTATCTCTCTTTTAATACCAACGACATGCAATTTGCAGTGGAATGCCAATGTCACCAATCGCCGACTGAAACATGTGGTTTGGTTTTGCATTGTTTGTAACAGTATTTTGTGACAAGATGTCAAGGTCAATATCACCAAAGGTCAAGGCCATCTGTGGATCGTTACGCTTGTTATTATACAAAACAGTCTATGTGCAAACTTTGTTCAAAGCTTCAACTTAATTAATGATGCTTTAAACTGATACAGCGTTTGTTCTGTGATTTCCAGGAGTTCAAGTGGCACTGAGAAGTTTGATAATTGGCTTGTTTACAGGTGTGTGGAAACTTGGAAATTAAAATTTCTTTTCTTCAATACTCTATAGCAGCTTTACTGTGTACACGCTATAGAGTAAAGGGTATTGTACAATTTGAAAAAAGAAATGAGCCTTTACACGTTACAGGAAATAATATCTCTAATTCTTAGTATGCTGGGTAATTTTCTAGAAATAGATTTTTGTGTCGTCTGCTTTCAAACCCTTAGATATCTGCTTAATTTCGATGAGGAAAGACACTCAGAGTAGCAAACAGGTTAGATCACAGGACAGCTGCCAATTTACTTGGCGGCTGGCCTGGATCTAACCTGTTTGCATATTAAGCATGAAGTCGGCTCCAGCACTATAAGGGTTAACGAAAAATAACGTAAGGCAAATCTTCGATTTTCTTTAATATTTATTTCCAGTGGACACCCGAGAATCCGGCGGGCGAAGGGGAGGCCAGGAGCGCGCTGCGGAACATCATGAAGTATAAGAAACATTTGAACTGCACCAAATGCGACAAGCAGATCAATTTCGCCCATTACTACTACCATCATTTAGAGTGGTGCGGCAGGGAGGTCAGTATAGGCTTCTGTTAAAACTCTTACTTCTCCCGACTGACTTACAGAATGCCGATGGTTCTACCTGCCTTGACCAGCCCTTGTGGGCAGTTAAGTATGGGGTCTTCCTCCATCATTAAGAGTCGGGCATCGCTACATAACTGAAATAATGTTGATGTGATGTAAAACCCATATGAAAACCACTTTGACAAAAGGATAAATTTCTCATATTATTGGTCAAGAGTTTGGTAATGGACGCATCCCTTTAGAGAATGTCACAATACGCAAACAGGATGTTATGGCAAAATTTGAAAGTGGTTATCCTGATGAAACCACTGACAAACTTTGTTAGAAGAATGTTAAGATGAATTTGATGGGACTTCTTCTATAGGGAAAAGCTTTAAAATTTGCGATTGATTCCGGACTTAAAAGGGTCTCATGGTTGGTTTTAAAATGATTACTTATTTGTTACATGTTCGATAATGAATAGAAAATCAAAATAAATCACTTACCATTTATTTGTATTTTTTAACTTATCTAACAACATAATTTTTTTTTTCAAAATAAAGCGTGGATTTATAGGCAATGAATGTATGATTTAAACTATGTTTATTGATGCATTTACTTTTTTGTACATCCACTCTCTAAGCCATACATATAACGAAGAGCCAAAATTGTGAACAACAACCAGTCTGTCCACAGCGACAACATTGGGTACTTCGCTACACTGGCTGTTATATACAGACTTTACTGTAACTTGTGAACAGCAGCCAGTCTGTGCACAGCGATGACATTGGGTACATCCCTTCACCGGCTGTTGTATACATACTTTACTGTAAGTTGTGAATAAATTCTAGTCTGTGCACAGCAATGACATTGGATACATCCCTTCACTGGCTGTTGTATACAGACTTTACTGTAAGTTGTGAATGAATTCCAGTCTGTGCACAGCAACCACATTGGGTACATCCCTTCACCGGCTGTTGCATACAGACTTTACTGTAAGTTGTGAATAAATTCCAGTCTGTGCACAGCCATGACATCGGGTTCATCCCTTCATCGGCTGTTGTGTACAGACTTTAATGTAACTTGTGAACAACAGCCAGTCTGTGCACAGCGACCGCTGTTGGGTACTTTATTTCCCTGGTTGTACACAGACTTTACTCTAAATCTTGTAGGACGAGAGGTTTACATGTGAAATGTGTGGTAACCCTAACTTAAAGGCACTATGGCAACACCAACATCGCCTGAATTGCCCCAGTCTGGGTAGGAAGTCGAAAGAAGCGAAGCAGTGTGAGACGAACGTTGAAGAATCTGGTGAAAACAAAAATGGCAGCATGACCGGCAAAAAAAGGAAGGCAGCCCAGAAGTAAGTTGAGTGATTTTGTTCCTTACATAAAACGGACCCATTCCAAATCAAATTAACAGACAATTTTTTCCAATTTCCCAATAAATCTATAATTTGAATTGAGTTATTCCTGAAAAAATTCCTAATTTTAAAGAAAAGTGCTGTAATTTTTCCAAATTTGTCTGGTACCGGACCCATTCCCAAAATTAAAAAAACAAATCGCTGAAGTCTATGTTTAGCCTTTCAACTTCTTCCTCAGGTCTACCAGGCAACATTGGATTAATTTCCTTTTTGGCCCAGTGGCTAAGGTGAGGGACATGTGACATGGGGTACTAGGTTCAATGCTCACCAGTGAGATTAATTTTTTTTTTTTTTCATGATAACGTCCTTGGTTAGGACACTGTTTAGCCCTGCATAGTGTTGGTATAATCCAGGAAAGCATTAAAATAAATGAAATACTCTTGACAAGACATTAAACCACTTGTATACATATAATTATTTTTAAAATGCTCAGAGAGGACACACAATTTAAAATGGGGCTTTTTAGAAGCTCTGCAAAGTAACAATTTTGATTTATAGAGATCCGATAGTTGCAAGGTGAAAATACCCATGAATCAGCGCAAGTACTGGTTATATATCTAGGAAGCAGAACTGAGACTGATGAATCTAAGTTGTAAGAACTTGTTTCACAATCAATGCAAAATAGACGAATTTAACCCTTTACCAAAAGCCACATTTTCGACAGTCCCAATTGAAAGAGTTTGCAGAGGACATTTCAAAATGTGATGAAATTGAAAAATTATCTTCTGATAGAGTAGAAAACATTGTCGGAAATCATGAGCAATTTCTTCTTTTCCCACAGTGTTTTCCAGAGTCTGCAACAAACTGGTCAAATGTTGTTACTGTTTGTTAATGGGTTAAACAATTGCTTATAATTTGAAGAACGATGATATAAATAAGAAGTTGTTGGAAACTTTCATTGCAGGGCTCGGTCAATGGTGCTTAACTTATCTCAAAATCAAGATGAGAATGATCATCCCGAAAATGATGAAAAAGATCCTGACGCACAGATAGATGATGATGATGATGACGATGTAGATGATGATGCTGATGATGCTGATGATGATGATGATGTTGATGACGATCTTGAGAATTTGGCTGACGATGGTCCTTCTGTACACAGAGGAATTTACAAATGTAACAATCTAAATTTTTCAACTTTTTCTGATTTTTTTTTCCATTTTATATCATAGAGATCCACTGCAAGTACTGCCAATGAATTTGTAATACAACACCCCCACCCCCTGAATTTGTGATAATACCAAAGAATTTGTAATAAACAGAAATTAATTTGTAATGACACAAATGAATTTGTTATTACATGAATGAATTTGTAATAACACAAATGAATTTGTAATTACATGAATGAATTTGTAATAACACCAATGAATTTGTAATAACACCAATGAATTTGTAATAACTCAATGAGTTTATAATTACCTTCAACAAGTTCATCTTTCGCATCAATGTATTCATAATTACCTACATTGAACTCGTAAGTACACACAATGATTTTGTAAGTATCCCAATGAATTTGTCATTCCCCCCAATTATTTCTTAACTACCTCAATGAACTTGTACGCAATGAGATCATTATGTATTGTATGTGATGGCATTTGTTTTCAGCTCGTTATTCAAATGGGGGTGGATACAGCAAATACTTGGACTCCTACCCTCTCATGCTCAATTACTCGAGGGCCCACTTGTCCAAGACTGTTCTTCTGGACTTGCTGCCAGTCAAGGCCCAATGGGTGAAGCATGATATAAAGTGAGTAATTGGGATCCTCCATGGCCTAGTGGTTAGAGTACAGAACATGAACTAACATGGCCCTTCTCTGTATGGCGACAGTTATAGAGTGGCAGACTGTTGTACCGAGGGTCACGGGTTTGAATTTCCATAAGGGGAGGTGAAATTGCCGGGACTAATCTACAAACGGGCGTGAGTACCGGTGTATTGTCCAGGAAGCAGTCATCGAGAGTGACTAGATAGGCTCCAATAAGCATCCTTCACAATCGATGTAAAACAAATCAAACAAACAAATCACAGTGAGGGATATGGATTTTCATGGGAGATGGTCTACTGACTGACTAACATAATGCCGATGGTTTTACCCGGCTTAACCAGCCTGTACAGATAGGTTGAGTATGGGGTCTTCCTCCAGATTTAAGACTCAGGCATTGCAACATAACTGACATAATGTTGACGCAATGTAAAACCCAATATGCCTTTTGAATGAATAAATAAATAAAGTGAAGACTATGGATATAGTGTTCATATAATTGATTTGAAGTCATTGAGTTTGTGGAACTAAAAATAAAATGAAGAAAAAAATGCTTTCTTTCTTCAATACAATTTGTTTGGTTTTCATGAGCAAATTGAACAGCAGTAATAAGTGGCTAAAGACCTGTTGCTCATTTGAAATCAAGACATGGGGGATATCATCAATGGTGTAAAGATTATTGTGAAACTATTAAAAAATTGCCAAATTTTCAATTCTTTATTTGGAAAAACCCAGCATATAAATGCTTTTGGCCTATACAACATTTACAAATATGGTACATACACACATAAAATCAAGCATGTTAGATATATAAACATGACAAAGATGAAGAAATCTTCAAACATGTAAAACACAAATTAGTGGATCGAAGACATAAAAATAGATCAAAAGATTGCTTCCATTTCACAAGGTAAATACATTGAATACTTTCATTTTGTCATTTAAAGCTCCCTTTTAGATAATGAGCTGTTTTAATCAGAATACATTGTGGTGTTTTGAAGATAAAATATTTACGATGGTTTTAATGTTTGGCAATGGTAGATATTCAAAATATAACCAGTGACAAATGTCTTTGGAATACCAGTGACAAATGTCTTTGGAATACCAGTGACAAATGTCTTTGGAATACCAGTGACAAATGTCTTTGGAATACCAGTGACAAATGTCTTTGGAATATTTGTGAAGCACATCATCATGAAGCTGATGTGACAAGAATATTTGTTTTCATATATTTCCTGATAAAGAAATTTAACCTTTCACCAGGGCAATTTACGGACCAATAACAGGGTGCCATATAACATGTTTGATATCCGTCACTAGATCACATGATAATTGCATGCACTTGTCAGTGTAGATTTTTCGTTTTATTTCGCTTTTTTTGTTTTTTATTTTCATATTTTGTGTTCAGTCGATATAGGTAACAGGATAAATAGAATAGATGGTTGTTGCCTTTTAATAGGAAAGGTAATCAGGTTATCAGGCTCTGCTTCAGAATATTATCTGATTTGCCTTCGGCTCACCAGATAATATTTGTACGCCTTGCTCGATATAATTTCCAATTCATTCTTTATATAGTTTTGAAATGTCGGTTACAACAACAACAAAAAACCGAGTTTGTTTCTTCAATGCATTTTCTACTGGATTTTTATGAGCTCACTGAACTATTTTCCTATGCCTTGCCCAATAACGTTTCCGATTCACAACACCAAGCAAACATTCTTATATAGTTTTGAAATGTAAGTGACAAAAGAATGCTAATTTCATTACATTACAGAGAATGTAGCATGTACTTGCCTAAAGCAGAGGCCAGTATAAGATTCACCACCAGTGAGAAAAAAGTCCCAATCAGTCTGAAGCTGTATGAATCATCAACAGAAAAAGGTGAGTATGGGTGTACCATATTATGAATTGCCCATTTTCTTTGTTACAGGAGAATTAGAGAATATGCCATGTTGGAAACTTTAAAGCTATGGCGCTAAGAAGACGGAAAATAGACATTTAGGACTTCATACTTCTCTTTTTCAAGACGTTCTAATCAAACCTTTAACAAAATTTATAAAGATATTTGATGCAATTGTATCTCTCTTGGAGTTGCAGTTTGATATCAGCAAGATCACCCAAACAACTTTGAAGTTCTGGGGCCCGTTTTACTAAACAGTTTACGCTTAAGATTTGCGTAAGAATAAAACAACAAGTCCTTTTATTTCAATATTTGGCAAAGCAATATTGCAAAGTAACACATCATTGGAATCGTCTCTCCGAGACGCTTCCAATGACGTGTCACATTGCAATATTGTACTTTTATTGAAGATATTATTCATGTTAATCAATTATGACTTACGCAAACATTTTCTGTAAGTTGTTTAGTAAAACGGGCCCCTGATCCGTATGATTAAAAATGCACATTTGTGGCATTTAAGATGAGTACTTCTGTTTCCCCCTCGTATGAATAAGCTAATGGACAAACTAATGTTTGTTTTTTGCCGATTTCCCTCTCATAAAGAAGATCCTTGGCTCAAGATGATGTTGTGTTTTGTTTAACAGGTTTTCCTGAAAACTCACTCTCATTTGCCACAGTTCATGTGTGTTTTATTTTGTTAAGTTTCCTCATCTTTTGCCCTGGTGTGTATTGATGTTGATTTATGTTTTGTTTTGCAGGTTTTCCGATCATGTACACAGGCCTTTGTGTATGGAAGTTGGCATGGTGCCCAATGCCCGTACATTGTTCAGATGATCAGTTCCTGGCGGTTGTGGGGAAGATGGACCACTCCGAGAAATTTCCCATAATCCATCACAATGGCCGTGGCATTATACAGATATGGAATGTTGGTTCCCTATCAGCTAAAAGGTAAGAAAAGGGTCCTGTGTGGCCCATTGGTTAACCCATTACCAAACAATAACAACATTTTACCACTTGGTTGCAGACGACTCTGGAAGACATTGTGGGAAAAGAAGAAATTGCTCTTGACGAGCATTTTCTCCATTTCCAAAATGCTTTCTACTCTATCAGAAGATTAGGTTCCAATTTCATCACATTTTGAAATGTCTGCAAACTCTTAATTTGGAACAGTTGAAAGTTTGGCATTTGGTAAAGGGTTAAGGTGATGGTCTTAGAAGTGGGGAATCCCTGTTTGAGCCCTATCAGTACCTTTGGCTTTGAAGGAGTGTTCTTCTGCAAGAGACTTGTACTGGTGAATCCATAAGATAAATAAAAAATTGTTGACAAGACCCTAAACCCCACATAAAAAACAAGAAATTACGTATACCTTGGAATGAATGGCTCAATACTAAACCCTATGCAGAAATATTTCGTCCATGATTAAAACAGATTAATAAGGCATCTTTCAAGGCTTAACCTGTTCATTAACCCACTTATGCAATCTAGAGATTATTTTGATTGGTTGCCCCTGGCTGATGTGCCATACCTCCAAATGTACCCCAAATGTACCGTGTTAAAAACACATGGCACTTTATTTATACATGTTTTTACTTATCTTTGTCAATTTGAGACTTTTTTAGTTAGATAACCCTGGCTGATTGCAAAGCTTAATGCGTCCTTTGTTTAAAACCCAAGACTTTTCATCTGTCTGTACATGTACTTCTACTTATCTTTGTCAGTTTGAGACTGTTTTAGTTAGATAACCCTGGCTGATTTGCAAAGCTTTTAAATGTGTCCTATGTTTAAAACCCAAGACTTTTCACCTGTCTGTACATGTACTTCTACTTATCTTTGTCAGTTTGAGACTGTTTTAGTTAGATAACCCTGGCTGATTTGCAAAGCTTTTAAATGTGTCCTATGTTTAAAACCCAAGACTTTTCATCTGTCTGTACATGTACTTCTACTTATCTTTGTCAGTTTGAGACTGTTTTAGTTAGATAACCCTGGCTGATTTGCAAAGCTTTTAAATGTGTCCTTTGTTTAAAACCCAAGACTTTTCATCTGTCTGTACATGTACTTCTACTTATCTTTGTCAGTTTGAGACTGTTTTAGTTAGATAACCCTGGCTGATTTGCAAAGCTTTTAAATGTGTCCTATGTTTAAAACCCAAGACTTTTCATCTGTCTGTACATGTACTTCTACTTATCTTTGTCAGTTTGAGACTGTTTTAGTTAGATAACCCTGGCTGATTTGCAAAGCTTTTAAATGTGTCCTATGTTTAAAACCCAAGACTTTTCATCTGTCTGTACATGTACTTCTACTTATCTTTGTCAGTTTGAGACTGTTTTAGTTAGATAACCCTGGCTGATTTGCAAAGCTTTTAAATGTGTCCTTGTTTAAAACCCAAGACTTTTCATCTGTCTGTACATGTACTTCTACTTATCTTTGTCAGTTTGAGACTGTTTTAGTTAGATAACCCTGGCTGATTTGCAAAGCTTTTAAATGCGTCCTTTGTTTAAAACCCAAGACTTTTCATCTGTCTGTACATGTACTTCTACTTATCTTTGTCAGTTTGAGACTGTTTTAGTTTGATAACCCTGGCTGATTTGCAAAGCTTTTAAATGCGTCCTTTGTTTAAAACCCAAGACTTTTCATCTGTCAGTACATGTTCTTCTACTTATCTTTGTCAGTTTGAGACTGTTTTAGTTAGATAACCCTGGCTGATTGCAAAGCTTAATGCGTCCTTTGTTTAAAACCCAAGACTTTTCATCTGTCTGTACATGTACTTCTACTTATCTTTGTCAGTTTGAGACTGTTTTAGTTAGATAACCCTGGCTGATTGCAAAGCTTTTAAATGTGTCCTATGTTTAAAACCCAAGACTTTTCATCTGTCTGTACATGTACTTCTACTTATCTTTGTCAGTTTGAGACTGTTTTAGTTAGATAACCCTGGCTGATTTGCAAAGCTTTTAAATGTGTCCTATGTTTAAAACCCAAGACTTTTCATCTGTCTGTACATGTACTTCTACTTATCTTTGTCAGTTTGAGACTGTTTTAGTTAGATAACCCTGGCTGATTGCAAAGCTTTTAAATGTGTCCTATGTTTAAAACCCAAGACTTTTCATCTGTCTGTACATGTACTTCTACTTATCTTTGTCAGTTTGAGACTGTTTTAGTTAGATACCCCTGGCTGATTTGCAAAGCTTTTAAATGTGTCCTATGTTTAAAACCCAAGACTTTTCATCTGTCTGTACATGTACTTCTACTTATCTTTGTCAGTTTGAGACTGTTTTAGTTAGATAACCCTGGCTGATTTGCAAAGGTTTTAAATGCGTCCTTTGTTTAAAACCCAAGACTTTTCATCTGTCTGTACATGTACTTCTACTTATCTTTGTCAGTTTGAGACTGTTTTAGTTAGATAACCCTGGCTGATTTGCAAAGCTTTTAAATGCGTCCTTGTTTTAGTAAAACCCAAGACTTTTCATCTGTCAGTACATGTACTTCTACTTATCTTTGTCAGTTTGAGACTGTTTTAGTTAGATAACCCTGGCTGATTGCAAAGCTTAATGCGTCCTTTGTTTAAAACCCAAGACTTTTCATCTGTCTGTACATGTACTTCTACTTATCTTTGTCAGTTGGAGACTGTTTTAGTTAGATAACCCTGGCTGATTGCAAAGCTTTTAAATGTGTCCTATGTTTAAAACCCAAGACTTTTCATCTGTCTGTACATGTACTTCTACTTATCTTTGTCAGTTTGAGACTGTTTTAGTTAGATAACCCTGGCTGATTTAAAAAGCTTTTAAATGTGTCCTATGTTTAAAACCCAAGACTTTTCATCTGTCTGTACATGTACTTCTACTTATCTTTTGTCAGTTTGAGACTGTTTTAGTTAGATAACCCTGGCTGATTTGCAAAGCTTTTAAATGTGTCCTATGTTTAAAACCAAGACTTTTCATCTGTCTGCATACGTACTTCTACTTATCTTTGTCAGTTTGAGACTGTTTTAGTTAGATAACCCTGGCTGATTTGCAAAGCTTTTAAATGTGTCCTAAGTGTTTAAAACCCAAGACTTTTCATCTGTCTGTACATGTACTTCTACTTATCTTTGTCAGTTTGAGACTGTTTTAGTTAGATAACCCTGGCTGATTGCAAAGCTTTTAAATGTGTCCTATGTTTAAAACCCAAGACTTTTCATCTGTCTGTACATGTTCTTCTACTTATCTTTGTCAGTTTGAGACTGTTTTAGTTAGATAACCCTGGCTGATTTGCAAAGCTTTTAAATGTGTCCTATGTTTAAAACCCAAGACTTTTCATCTGTCTGTACATGTACTTCTACTTATCTTTGTCAGTTTGAGACTGTTTTAGTTAGATAACCCTGGCTGATTTGCAAAGCTTTTAAATGTGTCCTATGTTTAAAACCCAAGACTTTTCATCTGTCTGTACATGTACTTCTACTTATCTTTGTCAGTTTGAGACTGTTTTAGTTAGATAACCCTGGCTGATTTGCAAAGTTTTTAAATGCGTCCTGTTTAAAACCCAAGACTTTTCACTGTCTGTACATGTACTTACTATCTTTTGTCAGTTTGAAGTTTGATAACCCTGGCTGATTTGCAAAGCTTTTAAATGCGTCCTTTTGTTTAAAACCCAAGACTTTTCATCTGTCTGTACATGTTCTTTCTACTTCTATCTTTGTCGAGACTGTTTTAGCTAGATAACCCTGGCTGATTGCAAAGCTTAATGCGTCCTTTGTTTAAAACCCAAGACTTTTCATCTGTCTGTACATGTACTTCTACTTATCTTTGTCAGTTTGAGACTGTTTTAGTTAGATAACCCTGGCTGATTGCAAAGCTTTTAAATGTGTCCTATGTTTAAAACCCAAGACTTTTCATCTGTCTGTACATGTACTTCTACTTATCTTTGTCAGTTTGAGACTGTTTTAGTTAGATAACCCTGGCTGATTTGCAAAGCTTTTAAATGTGTCCTATGTTTAAAACCCAAGACTTTTCATCTGTCTGTACATGTACTTCTACTTATCTTTGTCAGTTTGAGACTGTTTTAGTTAGATAACCCTGGCTGATTTGCAAAGCTTTTAAATGCGTCCTTTGTTTAAAACCCAAGACTTTTCATCTGTCTGTACATGTTCTTCTACTTATCTTTGTCAGTTTGAGACTGTTTTAGTTAGATAACCCTGGCTGATTTGCAAAGCTTTTAAATGCGTCCTTTGTTTAAAACCCAAGACTTTTCATCTGTCAGTACATGTACTTCTACTTATCTTTGTCAGTTTGAGACTGTTTTAGTTAGATAACCCTGGCTGATTGCAAAGCTTAATGCGTCCTTTGTTTAAAACCCAAGACTTTTCATCTGTCTGTACATGTACTTCTACTTATCTTTGTCAGTTGGAGACTGTTTTAGTTAGATAACCCTGGCTGATTGCAAAGCTTTTAAATGTGTCCTATGTTTAAAACCCAAGACTTTTCATCTGTCTGTACATGTTCTTCTACTTATCTTTGTCAGTTTGAGACTGTTTTAGTTAGATAACCCTGGCTGATTTGCAAAGCTTTTAAATGTGTCCTATGTTTAAAACCCAAGACTTTTCATCTGTCTGTACATGTACTTCTACTTATCTTTGTCAGTTTGAGACTGTTTTAGTTAGATAACCCTGGCTGATTTGCAAAGCTTTTAAATGTGTCCTATGTTTAAAACCCAAGACTTTTCATCTGTCTGTACATGTACTTCTACTTATCTTTGTCAGTTTGAGACTGTTTTAGTTAGATAACCCTGGCTGATTTGCAAAGCTTTTAAATGTGTCCTATGTTTAAAATCCAAGACTTTTTATTTGTCTGTACATGTACTTCTATTTATCTTTGTCAGGTTTAGACTGCTTTAGTTAACCAACCCTTGCTGATTGCAAAGCTTTAAAATGTCCTATGTTTAAAACCCAAGATACTTTATGCGTCTGTACATGTGTACATGGACTTCTATTTATTTTTTCAATTTGAGACTGTTTTAATTTGATAACCCTGATTGTTGTTCAAAGCTTTAAAATGCCCTTTGTTTAAGACCCAAGATACTTTATGTGTCTGTACATGTGTACATGGACATCTTTTTATTTTTGTCAATTTGAGACTGTTTTAATTTGATAACCCTGATTGATGTTCAAAGCTTTTAAATGCCCTTTGTTTAAGACCCAAGATACTTTATGTGTCTGTACATTTGTACATGGACATCTTTTTATTTTTGTCAATTTGAGACTGTTTTAATTTGATAACCCTGATTGTTGTTCAAAGCTTTAAAATACCCTTTGTTTAAGACCCAAGATACTTTATGTGTCTGTACATGTGTACATGGACATCTTTTTATTTTTGTCAATTTGAGACTGTTTTAATTTGATAACCCTGATTGATGTTCAAAGCTTTAAAATGCCCTTTGTTTAAGACCAAAGATTCTTTATGTGTCTGTACATTTGTACATGGACATCTTTTTATTTTTGTCAATTTGAGACTGTTTTAATTCGATAACCCTGATTGTTGTTCAAAGCTTTTAAATGTGTCCTATGTTTAAGACCCAAGATACTTTATGTGTCTGTACATGTGTACATGGACATCTTTTTATTTTTGTCAATTTGAGACTGTTTTAATTTGATAACCCTGATTGATGTTCAAAGCTTTTAAATGCCCTTTGTTTAAGACCCAAGATTTTTTATGTGTCTGTACATTTGTACATGGACATCTTTTTATTTTTGTCAATTTGAGACTGTTTTAATTTGATAACCCTGATTGTTGTTCAAAGCTTTAAAATACCCTTTGTTTAAGACCCAAGATACTTTATGTGTCTGTACATGTGTACATGGACTTCTATTTATTTTTGTCAATTTGAGACTGTTTTAATTTGATAACCCAGCTTTAAAATGCCCTTTGTTTAAGACCCAAGAGAACTTTATTTGTCAATAATCCTTACAAACATCGGCCTAGTTTATTTCCTTCTTGTCAGGGTATAATGGGTTTTTTATTTTCTGGTTAACCAGTATGTAGCCTTGGAAACAAATATTATGAAATACTCATGAGGAAATCATATGGAGAGTGGAAAGATGCACTTCCTTGATTAAACTGAAATATTGTTAAAAATGTCTTAATGATCCGTTCCAAACCAACAAAACAATCCAGCCGACGTATTCATCTATAAACTCGAAATTTAGTTAAAGTTTGTCTTAAATTTTTTATTTAACGTCAAGTATGAAACAAGTTCTTACATTTTAGAATAATCACTTTTGATTCTGCTTCCTAGAGACATACCCATTACTTGGGCTGAATATCAATTAATGAAAGGTCGCTAAGTGAACCCCACTCGTCTCGCCCCTCATGCTGCGTTCTACCTCAGGCCTGCTGTTTTTCCAGCCTGAGCTGGATTTTAGGCTTTTAGGAGGCACAATGGTCATTCCTTTATTATGTTTGCCCATATCACATTGAACCTGATACTTCTAAGACCAATGATAACATTGAGTCTGCGATAAGAACTTACAAAGGTGTTGATTGGTTCAGACTCTATTCATCATCCAATTGGCGCCTCCCTTTTAAGCTTGACTATTTGAAGAATAAGGAGAGCTAAACTACTCACGTGGGCGTCGCTGTCGGCGTCACACCTTGATTAAGTTTTTACGTGCAAGTTTGTATCTCATAAACTAATGTACGGAATGGGTTGATACTTCACACATGTGTTCAGGGTCATACTTTTTTTTTAAGGTCCCTTGCCAAGTTTCATATCTCTAATTTTGAATTTAAGCAAATTATGCAGCTTTTTGTACTTAGTAAATCTTGGTTAAAGTTTCACATGCAAGTTTGTATGTACTTAGTAAATCTTGGTTAAAGTTTTACATGCAAGTTTGTATCTCATTAACTACTGTATGGAATGGGTTGATACTTCACATGTGTTTAGGGTAATAAGCTAAGGTCCCAGGCCAAGTTTCAAATCTTTTGTTTTAAATTTAAGCAAATTATGCGGCGTTGTTAAACTCTAAAACAATCACTGTTATTTGAAGCATTTCATAATAACAGATTTTATTTTGGCTCGGGAAAGTTCATTGTTATTGTTTTGATCATTTCATTTCCGGCAGCCAATTTTAACAGACAAAATCTATTTCTGGCAGCCATTTTTAACCAATCAACGATTAGATTGTCACAAGGCTCTCTATATAAACCTTAATTTTCACCAGTTTAGGTCTTTTCGTATTAAGTATCAGACAGAACTACTTGAAAATATCAAGTATATACTCAAAACATGCCGACGACACGTGCGAGAAAGAAGCCACTGGAAGAACCGGCTTTAGAAGATGCATTCTTAGACCGACTCAATCAAATTGACAAAGGTAGGGAGATTAAGTTCACATCACCGCTTTAAAAGGTTGTCGAAATTCCCCCATCAGCGAACGCCATAACTGCGATCCCCTCTTTCAGTCTTTGTCACATGTGTCATGGTCATTTCGACTGGACGTACCGGACTGTGTTAATTCTAGCTGACGAGGACCTTGCAGCACATGTCCTGTCAAGTTTAAAACGTCAAATGCCCCAGGGGCAATATATGTATATAGCATTGTTATTGAAGGGAGCTGTCGGGTTTTATGTTTTAGGACGTTATAAATAAAGAGACACAAACGTGGTCTTGCATTCGTTTATTGTCTGTCGAGGTAACAATCTATATATACACCGGTTTGGTCTAAAACACCAGCATAGTCCAGCGCGGTGGATACTACAACCCTCATCAATATGAATATGAACCAATCTGTTGTTCGTTAACACTGTTATTGTTTAGTTTTGTAGGGTTGAAGATAAACAAGAGACAAAGCTTTAAACATCAGATTTTACTAGACTCAATTGTCGGCATGGTCCTGACAAGGGAGATGACTCTAGCCCTTTTATTTGTACAGCTCAAGGGATAGTATTTCAATCCATTACATTCAAAGGATAGTATTTCTCAACAATATTATACTGTTACAGTTATCATAAATCTTTTAAACTACATAGGTATCTTAAGTATCAATGGAGATCAAAATTCAAACATTAACACTTGAATCAAAGTTAACAATAGTTACAATTTTGAAAATATTCAAACTGAAGTAAAATAAAACATGATTCGTCTGCCTTTCATACTGCATTTATTCTGACTAGATTAGAAGGTCTGACTAGATAAACACTGGTTTAAAAGTTCAGTAGTGAGCGTATATTTATGTTATCGAGTTCTTATACAGTTTTTATTTTTAACATATTAATTACTTTTCCATCAATGAATGCAAGTTTTCTTAACAGAAGGTAACTTGCGTTGCCTTAGTTACTTCTCAGGGATTATTATGCCCTTTAAAACGGTGAAGTTACTGCGAGATGCAGCTAGTAATTGTACTTTGAATTTAAGTTACATTTATTTCTAACTAAATGGAATTACAAGATCAATCAATTCTAACTTTCAGTTATTTTTGTTTAACAACTCGAACATAGTCCCTGAGGAGATTTGCGAATGCCACATGGCTGGTCCATTTTCTTCCCCCCCCCCCTTTTGAATTTGATCGTTTCCGCAGTAGGATAAGTACCTAAGAAAGCTCTTGACGAATTCCGCCTCATACACCACTTGTCATACCCAGTAGGGGAGTCGATAAATGATTATTTCTAAAGAGTTCCCAACTGTGCAATACGCAAACTTTGATGCAACAGTAAACATGGTTTAAAGCTTAGGTAGAAACCGTAAAATATTTAAGATGGACATAAAGAATGCTTTTTGTTTATTACTTTTCAATTAAAGGACTTTGAATTACTGAGACAAGCTTTAAAGCATGCTAGCGCTTAGAAAATCCGTAAAACTGGTCAATATGAGTAATAAATTGTGAAGGAATACATGTATGTTGAAACAGCAAAAAAAACACAGGATCATGACAATATAATGCGTGTAATATTTGATATCTAATTGTGTAAATGCTATTCTCGTAAGATTGGTGCCCACCAATTCAACTTCATTGTTTACATAGGAGTAATATCTGAAAATGCATGAAGCGCTCATACTAATGAGTAGCAATCACCTGTTTAGAAATGCGTGTGAAACACATAAAAATACTGTCATCTATCCAATATTTACAGCATGAATGTTCTAAATGGAGAATTTCTTGGTATTTATTGGTAATCAACAATTCTCGGCTGACCTTGATTTATCACTAATTGTAAATAAACCCTATAGTAATCACTCTTTTAAAAGCACCATGTGAATGTGTTACAGACTTAGTTCCTCTGTATAAGGGAATTTAAAGAACTTTAAAGTTTATTTTAAATTATTCTAGAACTTTCATAATTTAACTGTTAATGAACACAAGTTTGGCTTTAAATGAAAAGTTAAACATTGATAAGGCCCTGCCTTCTGGCACAGCAACAAGCTGCAAAACATTGGAATTGTCTCAACATTGTAAGAGTTTGCGGTTAAAACTATAAAATGACTTCTAACCATTTAATACACTATTTGTATGTTTTCTTGGGCGGGGATCATAACACTGATAAACGTGAGTCTCTAATGCACATATTTAGGGCTTGTAGGATCGACCTGAATGACCCACTTACTGATGATAAATTACAGGTTCAACAGAAGTATTGATATTTTTGGGTCTCGAACTCGACACTGTTAAAATAGAAGTTGGTATTCCAAGGGACAAAGTAGACGAGGTGGTTAAAAAAATTGAAGCAATGTTAGGAATGTAAAAGATCACTTTAAAACACTTCATTCATTAATTGGATCTTTGAATTTTGTTGTCGGGCAATCCCAGCAGGCGGAACCTTCCGTCGTCGTCTCATTAATGCTACATGCGGGCTGACAAAGAAATTTCATCACTTACATGTTAACGAAGAAATGAAACAAGACTTTGGTGCATGGCTCACCATCTTTTAAAAGCGCAATGGTATTTCACTTTGGGTTTCAAATAATGACATGGAATTTGTTCCCGACAGCGTGGGTAGTTTAGACTGTGGATTCTGTATTTATTTGAAGGACATTGGTGCGCAGCCAAATGGCCAGTCATGGCATATTAATGGCATAACCAAAGACATCACAACTTTGGAGTTGTCCAAAATTGTGGTAGCGATTTCAATATGGGGAGTTCATTTAGCCAACAAAATGATATTGTTTAATTGTGTTTAATTGTGATAACCAAACAGTAATGCAAATTTGAACTATATGTCTTCAAAATCAAAACGGGTCATGAAATTAATGCGTTTCCTCGTCCATAAGTGCCTGCAGCTGAATATTGTATTATCAAAGCATGTTCGAAGAATACATAACTCTATATGCGATGCACTGTCTCCATTTCGAATGTTAGCACCAAACGCGGAAGCGGAACCAACCGCAATGTCAGGCCACCTTTGGTTATCCGATCAAGAGCCTTAAATCTAGTTTCGGAAGGCCTGGTATCTAATTCAAGACTTACATACAATGACACAACCTGGGCTTTAGATAAATTCCGCAGAACCTGTTCACTTGAGCAGTCCTGGTCAGCATAAAGTCAACATATTATAATGTATATATCTTATTGCTTTGAGTCTGGGCTAGCCCCAGCCTCAATAAGTACCCATATTGTAGGAATAAATTACTGGCATAAATTACACAACTAGCCAGAGGTTAATTCTATTTTTATCATCAGAAAGACGCTTGAAGGGTGATCCTGAATCTGTTGACAATCGCGCTCCCCTTACCTGATACATTTTAATTGCAATCATAAAACAGCCCCCCCTTTGTATGCTACAATCATAATGAAGCTCCCCTCTTACTTTGGTTTAACTTGAATCGGTGAAATAGTTTTAACAACTTACAGATATATGGGTCATTGGCGACAGTATTCCACACTGGGCAGGGGTAAGGGCATGGGCTACTAGAATGCCAAACACAAAGGTCTGATGTAGGGCTTGCTTTTATTTGGATACAAAGGATTGTCTGCTAAAGCACAGGCAGGATTTTGGCGGTATAAATTACCAAAGTTGATAATTTAAAGTGGCGGAAAATCCTTATCGGGGCAATCGACTAGTTTATTTTTGTAACATTTTTTCTTTTGCATCGCACGAAAAATTCATAAAAGAATTTAAAATGTTCTTTTAACTCGGTCGCCACCGATTAATTGGTGAGGTTGGGTGCCCTATACACATATCCTCCCACCAATTATATAGTGAATGAAAAAACAAGTTTTTCTCCTTGCCGTGGCCTTATCCCCACATTACTGATTCCATTAGTGAGCCTTAATTGTAAATAAATAGTAAACATGAGCGAACATTAAAGTGTATGTAAAGTTAATCAGGTTTTTGTTTCTTTTCCGTGTCCTGAAAATAATCACTGTTATTTGAAGCATTTCATAATAACAGATTTTATTTTGGCTCGGGAAAGTTCATTGTTATTGTTTTGATCATTTCATTTCCGGCAGCCAATTTTAACAGACAAAATCTATTTCTGGCAGCCATTTTTAACCAATCAACGATTAGATCGTCACAAGGCTCTCTATATAAACCTTAATTTTCACCAGTTTAGGTCTTTTCGTATTAAGTATCAAACAGAACTACTCGAAAACCCATCCCTCCCTCCCTAAGTTGACAGTTCCCTCTTTTAAGTCGTTTACTTATGTGCCAGCCATTCAATTATTCAAGGAAGCAAATAACTCATGCCTGAGTAGTAACCACATTTTCTCCTGACTGACTTACGGAAGGCCGATGATTCTACCGCTTTGACTAGCTCTTATGGGCTGTTAAGTATGGGGTCTTCACCTTTAAGAGTGTGGCATAGCTACATAACTGAAATAATGTTGATGTGATGTAAAACCCATATATATATATATTATATATAAAAATAAAATAAAAAGTAATCACTTTTATAGACAGCCGGTGATGCAGTTGTAAAGGACATTATTCATTAAGATCTTTTCCTTCATGGTCAGGTCTCAATGCTTACCATTCATTATTATACAGCTTGATTAAGGCACGAGAGTTGTCTCAGTGTCACACATTATGTAAGCTAATTTTGACATTTTGCTGGCCTAGTTTTTCTTTATTTTGCAGGATGTCGATTCATATCCATCGGACGAGGGATACCTTCCAACCCAGTCATACAAACAATTAGAAGGAAGCCATAGCCAGTAAAAGGCCAAAGATGTGGTGGTAGTCACAACATTCCCCAAGGCAGGAGGTTACCCAATCTTGCTGGTGCTAGCAGCCTAACCCTTATTTATGTTCTCTCAATTATGTAATGACTTTCATTTAAAAAAATTGGGCTAATAAAGCTCATGTGTTTTAGAAATCACAATACAAAGAGTTCTACTCCACAGGAGTATTGTCGCGGTAAGGAGAAAACAAATATTTAAAAAAAAAAAAAAGGCTTATTATCAAAGCTTGTTGCTCACAAAACAAATAAAAAAATAAAAAATAAAGCGTATGAAAAGCAGGAGGGTTCTGTTCATCTTGGGCCTAGTGCATCTCCTGAGTTCAGGTCTCCACTGCTTTAAGCTATGTCTCATAGTAAATACTCATTTAGGCCACCAAGTAATGAATTAGTAAATAAAACAAGAGTCCAAGTGGACCCGTAAAAGCCGCTTATCCAAGTAATGGATTTGGGGCAAGCAAGGTTCTAGGTTAAGATCTGACATCAACAGTCTGTAATGGTATCATTTGAAGAATACAATGCGGACAGGGGGCGTCAGATAAACGTGTCGCTAGCTTCTGTGTAACGTCCTTAATACAAGTACATAAGTACTGTGTTACAGGCTGCTGGTCTGGGTACATGTTAGTCTTGCCAGAACCTTGAAATATACCAACCGTTTGTTGGTGCCAACTGTTTGTTGGTTAAAAAATAAAAAAAAAAAATAACAAAAAATAAAATAAATACAAAACAATATCTAATGATGCAATTTGGCGGAAAATCCTTATCGGGGCAATCGACTAGTTTATTTTTGTAACATTTTTTCTTTTGCATCGCACGAAAAATTCATAAAAGAATTTAAAATGTTCTTTTTACTCGGTCGTCACCGATTAATTGGTGAGGTTGGGTGCCCTACGCACATATCCTCCCACCAATTATATAGTGAATGAAAAAACAAGTTTTTCTCCTTGCCGTGGCCTTATCCCCACATTACGGATTCCATTAGTGAGCCTTAATTGTAAATAAATAGTAAACATGAGCGAACATTAAAGTGTATGTAAAGTTAATCAGGTTTTTGTTTTATTTCCCGTGTCCTGAAAATAATCAGCAGATGATTATTTATTTTAAGACTTGATGCTGAATTACAGAGTGCTGCTGGATCAATCCAAATTAACTCAACAGTTAAGCTCAGGGTCTTTTTTGTTTAAGAGGCAAACATCACGATTTAACTCACTAACTGTTGACGCAAGGTAAATTAAAAAAAAGAATCTTACCTTACAGATACACCGTAGATGAGGTACCAGGGTTATGGTGTACAATAATCCATGATTACGGTCAAGCTACGGAGATCAAATGGTGTCCCTCTGGCTGCTATAAATCTAATGAGGTAAATTTTTTATATACTACTACAATAGGGGAAAGCTGTTAAATAACTGAAAAACTGTTGATACAGCGTTAAACACCATACAAACTACAATATGGGGAGACAAGCAGAATAGATGTTTTGAATAAGAATTATTATCCGGTAAGGCATTGAATATCATCCTGTGAGCTTTTGTGGAATTGGATGATAATTCGAAGCTGAGTCTTATAACATTTTTTATTCAAAAACATCAATCATTTTTCTCTTTATCCTGTTACCTATAGTGTGTGTCATACAAAAGTACAGTGTTTGGTACAGTTTTAAAGAAGTTTATGGCCATGCATGAATACAAAATAAGTGGGATGATTGCAAAATGACTGAAATATTATTGATAACAGTATAAAACCACCATCTAACACAAATCAAACTTAACTCTTAACCCTTTCCCAAACAATAACGACTTTTGACCACTTTGTTGCAGATGACTTTAGAAAACATTGTGGGAAAAGTGAAATTGCTTGTAACGAGCAATTTTTCCTTTTCCCACAAGGTTTTCTGCTGTATCTGAAAAATATTTTTCAATTTCATCACATTTTGAAATGTCGTCTGTAAACTCTTTCAATTTGGGACAGTAGAAAATTTGTTGTTTGGGAAAGGTTTATGTATTTGAAATAAAATCAAACACCCTTCTTAGAACTTGAAATATTTTTTGGAATTTGGGTTTTTTCATTTTCTTTTCATTTTCAGGAAGATTTAGAACATTATTCTAGATTAGGGTTGCTGGCGGTTTCATTCACAGATGGAAGTATTCGTATATTCAGGTAATCATTTAATCTTCATCCTTATATTTATGCATTTTATAGCATTGTTGGTAGAGGACTCTGGAAACGATTAAAAGAAAAAGGAGAAATCACTCATGATGAGAAATTCTCCCTTTTTTTCCGAAATCCTTCTTGTCAATGTCTCAAAGATATGCTAGTTCTCATACTCAATCGTTGTTGACTGCTTTTGCTCTGGATAAAGTCCAGTAACAAGGATGTAAAAAAAAATCCACCCGTATCAGCAATAATTGAAAAGCATTCGTTTGCGCAGTCACGAAGAAAATGTGCATGACCTAGTCGTTAAAGGTCAGTGATTTTTTTCTAAATTAAATCAATGGGTTTTTTAGACCAAAACTTAAAAATCAATGAGTTTTTCTATAGAAATAGGATTAAAATGAACGAAAGTAATGAGTTTTGGGGAAATTTTATGAGATTTTTGGGGCCAAAATTTATCACTGAAAGGTGCTTGGTCACAGATGTGAGTATGTTTAAAGTTGATTTCTTTAAAAAAAAAACAAAAAAAACAACAGCTGTACTGTAGTATGATAGATGCTTGAGAATAGTCATTGGAAGCCAATTTAGAAAAAAAGAAATTTAATTCTTTTAAGTATATATACAGTGGGTTGAATTGAATCCAAAAGCATGACATTGATTTTGAGATCTACTGCATATAAGCTGTACATACTTTGATGAATTGACACTTCCTGAATTAATCATGCTTTTAATAGCTATTTTAATTGTATATCAAACAATAATACAAAACCTGTATTGTTTCAACGACATTGTATTTTGACTTTTAAATTCTCTCTTCTTTGAACAAGCACTTGGGCTCCCTTTCCCAAACAATAACGACATTTGACTACTTTGTTGCAGACGACTTTAGAAAACATTGTGGGAAAAGTAGAAATTGCTTGTTACAAACAATTTCTCCTTTTCCCACGAGGTTTTCTGCTCTATCTGAAGAATATTTTTTAATTTCATCACATTTTTAAATGTCATCTGCAAACTCTTTCAATTTGGGACAGTCGAAAAATGTGTTGTTTGGGAAAGGGTTAATCCTCACCAGCTGCACTTTTCATGAGAGTGTCCCAGTGCAAGTAACGGCTGAGCAATAGCCCATTGCAGTCGAAACCCAGGAAACCCATTGTACTGTTGACACTACATTAAACCTTGTCTAATCTTGTTTTCACTTGTCTCTACAATAATACATAGTATCGGTTTAAGAGTCACCTATGCCTAGCATAAATATGAGACTATAAACCCCTACCATTACCTTTTATCAGTTTAAGCAGTTTCAGAGAAAATCTTTCACAATTGTGAAAACAAGAGCAATTGTTTCGATTGTTACGCAATTCCACTTTTTGTCAAAATAACTTCTTCCCAAAATATCATAGAAATTGCTACAACCAAAACTTCTTGAATTTTTATTCAGTGTTGCTTTAAATATCACGAGGGAAAAATTTCTATATGAATGGGTGGGTTATTTAATCACTCATAGCTATTTTCTAGCTTGCCCTATTTACTTGTTGATATTTGCTTCCTTCCAGCTTGCCCTGTTTACATGTTTGGTATTTCTGTTTTCCAATTTGCCCTATTACCTGTTGATTTTTTCTATTTTCCAGCTTGCCCTATTACCTGTTGATTTTTTGCTATTTTCCAGCTTACCCTATTTACCGGTTGTAAATTTTTGTTATTTTCCAATTTGCACTATTTTCCTGTATATTTTTGCTATTTTCCAGTCTGCTCTCTTTACCTGTTGATTTTTTTTACTTTCCAGCTTGCCCTATTTACCTGTTGATTTTCTGCTATTTTCCAGCTTGCCCAATTTACCTGTTGATTTTTGCTACTTTCCAGCTTACCCATTTTACCTGCCCCAGACGAAGGAGAAATACGTATCTATAGACCTGCCCCTGTGATAAGTCTCTTACCACGTCGCCAACAGGAGAAAATAGATATCGCTTGTTCTTGTTTGGACTGGCATGTTGCGGGGTCTCACGGAAAAATATTGGCTGGATATTCCGACGGTAAACCCTCTCTTTACACCGTATTTTACTCAATTTTTTTTTATAACAATTGGGACGGAAGCTTGAAAGCTTGTTGAATTCACACACATTCATTTCAAGGATTCAGTGCAAGGCTATAGTAAATGCTTCATGTTTATGAAGCACTTTCTATAGTCTTGCACTGATCCCCCGATATTTGCTGTTATGTATCGCATTTGAATTATTTTTCTTATGTCTTACCAGTATTTGCTGAACATAACTTTTTTAGTTTATCAGAAGTGGATCCATTTCTGGAAATTTCTCTTCAAGTTTATCTGAAACCGAATGTTCCATTTTCCTAGAAATAAGAGCAGCAAAAGGGCTAAACATGTCTCTGACAAACATCAGGATCTGGATTTATAGACTAGTCAATTTCTTTTTTGGAAATATGAACAAGTCAAAGGTTCAGTGCTGAACCCTTATAGTGCTGGAAACAGCTTCATGTTTATGCAAACAGGTAAGATCACAGGCCAGCCACCAAGTAAATTGGCAGCTGGCTTGTGATGTAACCTGTTTTTCTTCTCTGAATATCTTTCCTCATCAAAATTTAGCAGATATTTAAGGTTTTGGAAAGCAGACAACGCAAAAATCTATTTTGAGAAAACTTCCCAGCATTCTAAGGGCTAACTATATGAAGGACATGTTATAGATTTCAGTTTAACCCTTTTAAGTTAGCAGTTGCTTGTTTTTTTCATTAACTGTTTGTGTTTCTCATTAGGTAGTGTACGCCTATTCAACTTGGAATGCCAAGATCCACCTTTGTGTTTCAAGACAGATTCAACTTCGGGACGATGTCACGCACCCTTCCAAAGCTTCTTTGCGCACGGAAAACTCGTTCGAGCTGTGCGATGGATATGCAATTTGGAAAACGTGGTAGGGACGGCATGCGAGAACTTCGAAACTTACTACTGGAACCTCAACAACACGGAATTCCCGCTGTTTCAGGATCAGCTTTTTTACATGATGACCACGTTAGCGTCCTCCCTATGGCATCAAGGGCTTTATACGGGATCTGACGATAATTATGCGTAAGTTTGTGGTCAGTTAATGCATTACACAATGTGGTATATTTTATTCTTTGTAAGATTGACAACTTTGTGTGAGTTTACTGGCATTTAATGCATTAAACAATATGGTATATTTGGAATGGCACAAACCTAAAGCCACAATACTTTTTATTATGGGTCAGATAACAACTATGTGTAAGTTTGTGGTCAGTTAATGCATTATACAATATGGTATATGTGGAATGGAACAAATAAAAAGCCCTTGTACATTTTATTATGGGTCAGATAACAACTATGTGTAAGTTTGTGGTCAGTTAATGCATTATACAATATGGTATATGTGGAATGGAACAAATAAAAAGCCCTTGTACATTTTATTATGGGTCAGATAACAACTATGTGTAAGTTTGTGGTCAGTTAATACATTATACAATATGGTTTACCGGTATTTGGAATGGCGCATATCAAAAGCCCCTGTACATTTTATTCTGGATCAGGTGACAACTATGTGTAAGTCTACTGGCAATTGATGCATTACATGTTAATGTAATGGTAAACTTGGAAAGTCAAAAGCAACTGTTGGGTCTCTCAGCGTGGGTTCAAATCCCAATTACACATTTCGATTTTCATGAAAGGTAGTCTTCCAAAAGGCCAATTGTTCTACCTGACTTGACCTGCCTTTATTGGCAGTTGAGTGTTGGGACTTTCTCCATCATTAATAATCGAGCATCGGAGCATTACTGAAATACTGTTGATGTGCTGTAGAATCCATATGCATGAATGAACAAAAACACCTGTTACAGAAACATAAGCCTTATACCGTCAAACTTGTGTTAAGAGGCCAGCCTATGGGACAGAGTAAATTGGCTTTTTAAGACAGGTTGGCTGCTTAACACAAATCGATGTACACTATACATTTAACAATGGGACTTTCTGTAGTGGTTGTTTAAGACAGGTTGGCTGCTTAAAAGGGTGGCTGCTTAACACAAGTTGGACTGTACATTGAATTTTTGGTTAGATGACAATTTGAGGGTTCAATGCCCGAAGGTATCTCGGGTTTAATCCTCACCAGAGGCACAAGGAAATCTAGGAAAGTTGTGAAATAATTGAAACACTGTGGACAAAACACAGTGTTAAACCCCATATGTATAAACAGTCGGATAATTGCACTGTCGAGCTCTGCTTAGTAATGATGAAATCCAGGAAAAACAGGGAAATAACTGAAATACTGTTGGCACCATACAAAATTGGAATAGTAAATGGGTTAACCCTTTACGGTATATAGCGCCGTTCGCCGCCTTATCGATTACCGTATAAAACCCTTTTCGCCGTTATACCTATTACCGTATAAAACCTATTTTGACGTTCTATCCATTACCGCATAGAACGCTTTTTGACAGCTGAAAAACTGATTCAACTTTAGCCCTTAATAACACGTCTTTGCACACACGTCATTTTCTCCAAATTTTATTTTCCTCTTAAATAAATATGTCTTCTTTCATTTCCGATGATAAAATCGTAGGGTCAAAGTTTAAACTTTTGCTCTAGAGAGAATCTTTTAATAATGGTCTCACGACACGCTTATGGAAATAACGCTATCAAATTGAGATGAAGGGAATCCAAATTACCGACCCAATTAATGAGAAGCCTTCCGGTCATAAAAGATCAAAACACTGCCGATTTGTAAAGACTCGATAAGGATTTCATGCAATTCTTTAGTAACTTAACACATTTCTAAAAATACTATCCAATTAAAACGAGAGCATACGGCACGCGACCTGTAAAGGATGTTTATGACACGGAGCTATTGTTCAAAGTTTAAAGGCGATTGAAAATCGAGCCGTCAAATAATTGACGTTATAAAGACGGCCTTTTTAAAATATTTAGCCAATTTGGTGTTTCCGATCGCAAGTCAGACATCAATGTAGATTCAGAGCAGTAATTTGATCGTTTTTTTTAAGCCTGAAGATGATGAAATGTTGATAAATATTACCAATTCACGGACAAGCAAATTAGATCATTCCTCCGACTTTGACTACAACTAGAGCTTATGGTAAATTCATCACCCATGGGCACGTATTTTACGGAAATATTAGCATGTTTCTTTGCCAAAATGAATTGAGTTTTACTGTTTTACATTTATTAGAAGGACCAGGGTTAACTTCTTTACAAAGCAATATTGCGTTGAAAAACATTCTTTTCTTCATTTTGGAAACTGTTTGAATGGGCATTGAAGTAAAACGATTCAGCTTTGTTGAGAAATATGCAAAGACAAAGTATGTATCTCGAATCATGAATGGTATTTTCGGCAACAAAATTCCCTGCAATTGATGACAAAACAGAAAAACAAATTAGGGATCTCTCAGGGAGAACACATAAGTCATTTTATTACTTTTGATTTTGTATAATTCATACTGTAGTATACAATCATTTTCATTGTTTGAATCAACTTAAAGGAAATTTTGTTCTCGTCGTCTTTTATTCTTTGAGAAAATCTATTAGATGAATGTAAAATGCATTAAATTGGGTTTGATTAACAGTACCCCAATCAATAACAATTATCGGAGATAATCCTGTGCAAATAGGTACCCAGGGTGACTAATTATGTATGCGTTAATGGTCTTCGATACTCGGATGGTTTATACCTATAGTGTCACTGATAAGCCTTATCTCTATACCTTAAAGGGTTAAACCTTACAATGCTGGGTAATTTTCTAAAAATAGATTTTTGTGTCGTTGCTTTCCAATACCTTCAATATCTGCTTAACTTGGATGAGGAAAGATACTCAGAGTAGCAAACAGGTTAGATCACAGGCCAGCCGCCAATTTACTTGGTGGCAATTTACTTGGCGACTGGCATTTGATCTAACTAGTTTGCATAAGCATGAAGTCAGTTCCAGCACTATAAGGGTAACTGTCATATTATTACATGTATTTGTTGTCTTTTTACAGATTGAATACAAACAGGGGTAGATATGTTGAGATGAGCAACATTGCCTACAACTATTATACACATGTGCGTAAAGATGAGATTGTATGCTTAAACTTCTCCGCTCAATCTGGCTGTATTTGGGTGAGAAAAATCAATCATTATTCTTATGTGTATTTTGTATTGTTTTGTTGTAAAAAAGAAAAAGAATCACATTGTGTGGAACTAGCACTATAGGTTCTGCCCCTGATTCAGAGGGTTACACATAAAACTGGTCCACCACTGTCTACTGGCTCCACTATGTTCCACAAGATAAACAACAGGCAGTCTTCACATTCTGAGCGATTCATTTGGATCATTCCAAAATATGACAACAACAAGGATAGTTTTATTTTCCCTGATTTATTGCTTTTTGATTTTCGAAGCAGACAGCCGTTAATCAGGCTTTGATAATTCATTGATTTGTAGTTAAACGTTTGTCAAAATTTCAATTTCGAATCATTTTGACCAATATTTCCGTGAAGGAAACTTCGTATCACGGCCAACAGTTAATCTCTAAGGATAGTATGCTGTTTTCCTTCTTTCCATTACCAGCCAGATTTATGCCTGGTAGATTTGTACTGTATGGGTCTCTATATCCTATAGATGAGCGACCGGTTCCCAGTCTAGTCCCGCATTTGATCCCGGCTAGTGGCGAGGTGAAAATGCCAGAATGCCAGGTCTAGCACATAAATTATTATGAGAACTGGTTTAGTTTCCAGGGGCCCGTTTAACTTAACAACTTACGGAAAATGTTTGCGTAAGTCATAATTGATAAACATGGATAGTATCTTCAATGAAAGCACAATGTTGCAATGTGACACATCATTGGAAGCGTCTCGGAGAGACGATTCCAATGATGTGTTACTTTGCAATATTGCTTCGCCCAATATTAAAATAGGATGAATTGTTGTTTTAGACTTACGCAAATCTTAAGCGTAAACTGTTTAGTAAAACGGTACCCAGGAAGCAGTTATTGAGCTTGAATGCAATAAGCTTTTAAAAAAAATAAAAAAATCTTGAGATAAAAGAGTGAGAAAAAATGATTATGGCCACAAAATGAGCCATTCCTCCCTTTCACATGATGATTTGAACTTTTTTTTTTCCATGTTCCATTTCTAGGAGGTGAGTTTCTCTAATTGGCTGAGCTACATCATGGCATGTGACAATCGGGGAAATATACATGGAATGGTAATGGCAGACACTGTGAAGTTTGCCATCGACACGAAAATATACAAGTATAGACAGGTAAGGAAACATTAAACCAACTATAGACACCAAAATACACAAGTATAGACAGGTAAGGAAATGTTTAACCAAATATTGACACCCAAAATATACAAGTATAGATAGGTAACGAAATGTTTAACCAAATATTGACACCAAAATATACAAGAATAGACAGGTAAGGAAACGTTAACCAATTATTTTTCGATTTCATTCTTTCTTTTTTTGATCTGCTGTAATATATGTGGGATAGAGTTGAAAATGTTGCAAAATGCCATTTAAACCATCTCGCAGATAATTTATAAAATAATTTATTATTGTTTTTCCTTCAAAAAAGGGTTTTTTTACTATTCAGAAGAAACTCTCATATGAAGGGGTAAGAAATGTGGTGAAATGGTACAATGTGGGTAATATTTATTGTGGTAAACAAAATAAAGCTGTTCAGCAATCAAGTGAAAAATGCTTCTTAACCCTTTACCAAATGCCCAATTTTCGACTGTCCCAAATTGAAAGGGTTTGCAGACGACTTTTTGAAATGTGACGAAATTGGGAAATAATCTACTGATAGGGCAAAAAAAAATGTGCGAAAAGGAAAATTTGCTTGTCACAAGCAATTTCTCCTTTTCTCACAATGTTTTCTAAAGTAGTCTGCTTCAAAGTGGTCAAATGCCGTTATTGTTTGGGAAAGGGTTAAAGCCAGATTTGAAACAAATGCATATACAGTTGGGGATATCTGTTGTGGTTAAATGATATAGGATGGGTAATATACATTGTGGCAAAATGATTTCAAGTTGATGCCTTTCTTACAAATTGCTTTTTTTTCCCCATTGTAATACCAGTTTGATGATAGCAATATTTTTTTTATGTTTCAGTTGCTGTTAAAAATCGATTTAAAGGATGAGAACAGTCAACAAAAGACAGAAGGGAAAGAAGATGCAAACAATTGTAATTGTGAAAAATCAACTTGTATTAAGTGCAATAAAAATAGGAATTCAGGATCAGAACAGAACTCTGTGGCCAACCAATCACCAGATGTTTTACAAACAAGCGGCCACAAGGATTCATCCAATGAAAAAAGTTCCAGTAATGACAAATCAGCAGACACATTATCAAAAATTGACCAATCAGGAAATAGCAATTCAAAAGAGCCTGACAAATCCAGCCAATCAAATGAGGCGACTCTCACAAAACAAGATGAATCCAGTGTTAAAAAGACCACAGATACCGAAAATAGTTACCTGATATTCAATGATCATTTTGAGGTAATGATAAGACCATTCATCGTTCATTCATCGTTCCTTGTTTGATAATAACCAACATTTTTTTTATTCTTTGTGTATTGAACGGTGCCAACAATTTGAACGCCATGCACACTTGTAATGCCATTGCAAAAAAAAACGCATTTAAACGCACTTTGATAAAAAGATAAGTTGCTCATGATGAACAACTGATTATCTTTAAACATTCATTTTGACATTTTGTTTTTAGAATATTTGTTTAGCTTGACTATTCGAAGAATATTGAAGAACTATACTAATCACCCAGGCATTGGGGATGCTGTCACACCATGGTTAGTTTTATATGTAAGTTTGTATCTTCTGCAGGGATGTATTGAAACTTTTTGAGATCATATTCTTAGGTTGCTGACCAAGTCCCATAACTCTGTACTGTACTTAATTAATCTTGCTTAAAGTTTTGTGTGCAGCTTAATGTTTCAGGAACAAATGATTGCTCCCTTGCCTTTATCCCTCTTAAACATTTATTGAACAGTCATGCATGCTGTCATATGGACAGCTCTGTTTGTAAATAATTATATGGGCACTTGGGTGATTAATATTTTTTCATGACATCTGCTGCACTCATAACTGTTTTATGTTGTTTGTTTTTTTTGAAATTGGACATATTTATTTGCAGACTTTTCAATCGGGATGGCCAGATACGCCAGCAGACACATACAGACGGGTCACACCAGCCGCATTAAAAACGGTAATTCATTTCACTTCACTCCATCCTTTACTGCATATACATGCGTTGACTCACACATGAACTTTGAGCCTTAAAAAGTTTATCTCAGAGATTGAGGGTTATCTTTTTGAAATAAAATGTTGTCTACTGATAGGATAACTGACCAGTTGTTGAAACACCACAAACTTTGATACCGTTTCATTAATGCACAATGGACATAACTTTCTTATTAGATGGTTCAGTACAAGACTGTTGTAGGTCTTTCACAAAATTGAAGCCCCATCTATCGTCTTGGATTGAACCCTTGCTTTGTGGAATAACTTCCAAGAAACACTGGGGCAGGGTTTTGCTGACTTGTTACCATTACACATGTTCTACCTGAATACAATATAATGTGGTAAAAGCAAAGAATTTTGAATCGCAATGCCCCTCTCCATGTGGGTTCAAATCCCAGTGTCAGCATATGGATTTTCATGAGAGGGAGTCGTAAGACTGACTTAGTGAAAGTCGATGTTTCTACCTGGCTTGATCAGTCCTTATGGTCAGTTAAGCATGGGGTCTTCCTCCATCACTAATATGATTAAAATATTGTTGATGCGATGCAAAATCAATATTTAACAATTCAAAGCATACTAGTGCTCAAAATACTGCAAAACCGGGTAAAACGAGTTATAAATTAAGAAACAACATGATAAAACATAGCAAAACACCACTTTATTATAACAATATAATGCCTGCATTGTTCATTATTGATGTTTCAAAGTGCTATTTTCACAAATTGTGTACAACACAATTCGACTTCATTCTTTACATATGAGTTATGTGTAAAAATAGGGATGACTGCTCGAAAGAACCAGTGGTGGTCACCTGGTTAGAAAAGTCATGTGATACACACAAAAATACTAGAACCAGTGGTGGTCACCTGATTAGAAAAGTCATGTGATACACACAAAAATACTAGAACCAGTGGTGGTCACCTGATTAGAAAAGTCATGTGATACACACAAAAATACTGTCAGGTGATACACACAAAAATACTTCATTTATCCAGCACATCAATCAAGCAAAATTTGTCTGATTTCATTGGACCCTAAAATTTTGCAAAATTTACCCCAGATATTCTCATTTCATGGATTATTGTAGGCAAACCTTATCATATAAACTCTTTTAAAGCATCATATTAACATACTACCTTATTGGCTTTGCTTTAAAAAGGAAGTAAACATACTTTTATGTTAATTGCTAACTATTCTAGAACATACACAATTTTACTGTAACTGAGCCCAAGTATTACTTTCAACAAACCTAAATCTACTTTACTAATGCAAATTTATTGATTATTTTTTTGCAGGCTACCTTCAACCCTAACCACTTACAGTGTACATGGATCGCCTATGCAGGAGACGCGGGTCTCCTTCGATTGTCCAACATTTATAAACTTTTGCCAAGGAAAGCTTCACAGCACATATAGAAAGAGTGACATAAGTCTGTGATTGAATTACACGCCTGAACATATTCTTATATGAAAATTAACTTAAGAATACTTAAATTCCCTTTTGACTCTTTACCACACACCAAATTTTTGACTGTCCAAAATTGAAAGAGTTTGCAGATGACATTTCAAAATGCGATAAAATTGAAAAACAATCTTCTGATAGGGTAGAAAACATTGTGGGAAAAGGAGGAATTGCTCGTCAACAGCAACTTTTCCTTTTCCCACAATGTTTTCCAGAGTCGTTTGCAACAAACTGGTCAAATGTCGTTATTGTTTGGTAATGGGTTAAAGTGTAACTGAGACAGCAACATGTTTATTTGATACTTTTCAAAAGACTTTTAAAAGATGATACAGTTTGTTTACAATTAGCATTAAAACAAGGTCAGCAAAGAATTTCCGGGTGAATTTTGAAAAACGAAGGGGACAAATAAAGTAGAAATTCTTCATTTTGAATATTTGCCTTGTTGTTTGATAAATGACAGAATTTATTGTGTATCATGTCGACAGAACTCGAATGTAAACAATGCAGTCAAATTGTGTTCTACACAATTTGTGATAATAGCGCTTTGAAACGAAACATCACTTATAAATAGCGCAGGAATAAAGAATATGCGAGTTACAGCGAAATGTTTACCTTTACACGGTGTCGGTGTATCATGATCATTACTATGAAGTAAGAAATACACATATTATTTTTTTTTGAAGGGAAATATAAAGTGTGTTAAGGAAGTGTTTATTTGGTCAAAACGGATTTTTAAAAAAATGACAATTTGAAGCAATGTCTTTCGAGAAGTTAAAATTCCTTAAGATAGCTCTGAAAAGAACTGTCTTCGTTTGGCTGTGGGTGTAGACATCTTCAAGTTGTATCTTCTTATTTCAATATCGAGAAATGAGATAGGTAGGTATTGTCGAGAGTTTATTTATAGGGAAAAGGAGCATATCGATTGAGTAATAATTGAAAATGATTGCCAGACATTGTCTCCCGATCGCTGGCTAAGCAGCCAATCGGCCAATCAACACCTTTTACAAACTCAACTATCGACATGCGACCGTAATTACAATAATGTAAGACCAATCAACTGACAGAATGACCGATTAACAAACAATCAACACCTTCCAGTACACTACACTAGGTGACATGTTATGGTCAAGCATACGTGACAGTTTGCAAAACGTGTGAATGCCGTTTACAACAGAAGACCGATCCCTTCATTCGCAACTGTAACCGCAAAATAAACGATTTTACTGGTTTCCGGACTAGCCATACGCATATACTATGAAAAGTGACTGTTGGTTCCCGAATATTTTTGTCCGGTTCCGGAACGCGGATTTTTCGCATTAAACAGTTAAATTGATGAAGGTAAGATCCGTTCCCTCAAAATTCTGTTCGGATGGTGAATATTCCAGATAAACGACGTTCGGATTATCGCGGGTCCACTGTATATGTGGAATGGAACAAATAAAAAGCCCTTGTACATTGTATAATGCATTAACTGACCACAAACTTACACATAGTTGTTATCTGACCCATAATAAAATGTGTGGAATGGAACAAATAAAAAGCCCTTGTACATTTTATTATGGGTCAGATAACAACTATGTGTAAGTTTGTGGTCAGTTAATGCATTATACAATATGGTATATGTGGAATGGAACAAATAAAAAGCCCTTGTACATTTTATTATGGGTCAGATAACAACTATGTGTAAGTTTGTGGTCAGTTAATGCATTATACAATATGGTATATGTGGAATGGAACAAATAAAAAGCCCTTGTACATTTTATTATGGGTCAGATAACAACTATGTGTAAGTTTGTGGTCAGTTAATACATTATACAATATGGTTTACCGGTATTTGGAATGGCGCATATCAAAAGCCCCTGTACATTTTATTCTGGATCAGGTGACAACTATGTGTGAGTCTACTGGCAATTGATGCATTACATGTTAATGTAATGGTAAACTTGGAAAGTCAAAAGCAACTGTTGGGTCTCTCAGCGTGGGTTCAAATCCCAATTACACATTTCGATTTTCATGAAAGGTAGTCTTCCAAAAGGCCAATTGTTCTACCTGACTTGACCTGCCTTTATTGGCAGTTGAGTGTTGGGACTTTCTCCATCATTAATAATCGAGCATCGGAGCATTACTGAAATACTGTTGATGTGCTGTAGAATCCATATGCATGAATGAACAAAAACACCTGTTACAGAAACATAAGCCTTATACCGTCAAACTTGTGTTAAGAGGCCAGCCTATGGGACAGAGTAAATTGGCTTTTTAAGACAGGTTGGCTGCTTAACACAAATCGATGTACACTATACATTTAACAATGGGACTTTCTGTAGTGGTTGTTTAAGACAGGTTGGCTGCTTAAAAGGGTGGCTGCTTAACACAAGTTGGACTGTACATTGAATTTTTGGTTAGATGACAATTTGAGGGTTCAATGCCCGGAGGTATCTCGGGTTTAATCCTCACCAGAGGCACAAGGAAATCTAGGAAAGTTGTGAAATAATTGAAACACTTTAGACAAAACACAGCGTTAAACCCCATATGTATAAACAGTCGAATAATTACACTGCAGAGCTCTGCCTAGTAATGATGAAATCCAGGTAAAACAGGGAAATAACTGAAATACTGTTGGCACCATACAAAAATGGAATAGTAAATGGGTTGAACCTTACAATGCTGGGTAATTTTGTAAAAATAGATTTTTGTGTCATTTGTTTTCCAATACCTTTAATATCTGCTTAACTTGGAAGAGGAAAGATACTCAGAGTAGCAAACAGGTTAGATCACAGGCCAGCCGCCACTTTACTTGGTGGCAATTTACTTGGCGACTGGCATTTGATCTAACTAGTTTGCATAAGCATGAAGTCAGTTCCAGCACTATGAGGGTAACTGTCATATTATTACATGTATTTGTTGTCTTTTTACAGATTGAATACAAACAGGGGTAGATATGTTGAGATGAGCAACATTGCCTACAACTATTACACACATGTGCGTAAAGATGAGATTGTATGCTTAAACTTCTCCGCTCAATCTGGCTGTATTTGGGTGAGAAAAATCAATCATTATTCTTATGTGTATTTTGTATTGTTTTATTGTAAAAAAGAAACTTGTATCACATTGTGTGGAACTAGCACTATAGGTTCTGCTTGGTTCTGCCCCTGATTCAGAGGGTTACACATAAAACTGGTCCACCACTGTCTACTAGCTCCACTATGTTCCACAATATAAACAACAGGCAATCTTCACATTCTGAGCGATTCGTTTGGATCATTCCAAAATATGACAACAACAAGGAGAGTTTTATTTCCCCTGAATTATTGCTTTTTGATTTTCGAAGCAGACAGCCATTAATCAGCTTTGATAATTCATTGATTTGTTAAATGTTTGTCAAAATTTCAATTTCGAATCATTTTGACCAATATTTCCGTTAAGGAAACTTCGTATCGCGGCCAACAGTTAATCTCTAAGGATAGTATGCTGTTTTCCTTCTTTCTGTTACCAGCCAGATTTATGCCTGGTAGATTTGTACCTTACCGGTCTCTATATTCGATAGATCAGAGACCGGTTCCCAGTCTAGTCCCGCATTTGATCCCAGCTAGTGGCGGGGTGAAAATGCCAGAATGCCAGGTCTAGCACATAAATTATTATGAGAACTGGTTTAGTTTCCAGGAAGCAGTTATTGAGCATGAATGCAATAAACTTTTTAAAAAGAAAAAAATCTTGAGATAAAAGAGTGAGAAGAAATTATTATGGCCACAAAACGAGCCATTCCTCCCTTTCACATGATGATTTTAACTTTTTTTTCCATGTTCCATTTCTAGGAGGTGAGTTTCTCTAATTGGCTGAGCTACATCATGGCATGTGACAATCGTGGAAATATACATGGAATGGTAATGGCAGACACTGTGAAGTTCGCCATCGACACGAAAATTTACAAGTATAGACAGGTAAGGAAACATTAAACCAACTGTAGACACCAAAATACACAAGAATAGACAGGTAAGGAAATGTTTAACCAAATATTGACACCCAAAATATACAAGTATAGATAGGTAACGAAATGTTTAACCAAATATTGACACCAAAATATACAAGAATAGACAGGTAAGGAAACGTTAACCAATTATTTTTAGATTTCATTCTTTCTTTTTTTGATCTGCTGTAATATATGTGGGATAGAGTTGAAAATGTTGCAAAATGCCATTTAAACCATCTTGCAGATAATTTATAAAATAATTGATTATTGTTTTTCCTTCAAAAAAGGGTTTTTTTACTATTCAGAAGAAACTCTCATATGAAGGGGTAAGAAATGTGGTGAAGTGGTACAATGTGGGTAACATTTATTGTGGTAAACAATATAGAGCTGTTCAGCAATCAAGTGAAAAATGCTTATTAACCCTTTACCAAATGCCCAATTTTCGACTTTACCAAATTGAAAGGGTTTGCAGACGACTTTTTGAAATGTGACGAAATTGGGAAATAATCTGATAGGGCAGAAAAAATTGTGCAAAAAGGACAAAATACTTGTCACGAGCAATTTCTCCTTTTTCTCACAATGTTTTCTAAAGTAGTCTGCTTCAAAGTGGTCAAATGCCGTTATTGTTTGGGAAAGGGTTAAAGCCTGATTTGAAACAAATGCATATACAGTTGGGGATATCTGTTGTGGTTAAATGATATAGGATGGGTAATATACATTGTGGCAAAATGATTTCAAGTTGATGCCTTTCTTACAAATTGCTTTTTTCCCCCATTGTAATACCAGTTTGATGATAGCAATATTTTTTGTATGTTTCAGTTGCTGTTAAAAATCGATTTAAAGGATGAGAACAGTCAACAAAAGACAGAAGGGAAAGAAGATGCAAACAATTGTTATTGTGAAAAATCAACTTGTATTAAGTGCAATAAAAATAGGAATTCAGGATCAGAACAGAACTCTGTGGCCAACCAATCACCAGATGTTTTACAAACAAGCGACCACAAGGATTCATCCAATGAAAAAAGTTCCAGTAATGACAAATCAGCAGACACATTATCAAAAATTGACCAATCAGGAAATAGCAATTCAAAAGAGCCTGACAAATCCAGCCAATCAAATGAGGCGACTCTTACAAAACAAGATGAAACCAGTGTTAAGAAAACCACAGATACCGAAAATAGTTACCTGATATTCAACGATCATTTTGAGGTAATGATAAGACCATTCATCGTTCCTTGTTCAATAATAACCAACATTTTTTTTATTCTTAGTGTATTGAATGGTGCCAACAACTGGAACGCCATGCACACTTGTAACGCCATAGCAGAAAAAACGCATTTAAAGGCACTTTGATAAAAAGATAAGTTGCTCATGATGAACAACTGATTATCTTTAAACATTCATTTTGACATTTTGTTTATAGAATATTTGTTTAGCTTGACTATTCGAAGAATATTGAAGAGCTATACTAATCACCCAGGCATTGGGGATGCCGTCACACCATGGTTAGTTTTATATGTAAGTTTGTATCTTCTGCAGGGATGTATTGAAACGTTTTGAGATCATATTCTTAGGTTGCTGACCAAGTCCCATAACTCTGTCCTTTACTTAATTAATCTTGCTTAAAGTTTTGTGTGCAGCTTAATGTTTCAGGAACAAATAATTGTTCCCTGGCCTTTATCCCTCTTAAACATTTATTGAATAGTCATGCATGCTGTCATATGGACAGCTCTTGTTTTTAAATAATTATATGGACACTTGGGTGATTAATATTTTTTCATGACATCTGCTGCACTCATAACTGTTTTATGTTGCTTTTTTTTTTTTAAATTTGACATATTTATCTGCAGACTTTTCAATCGGGATGGCCAGATACGCCAGCTGACACATACAGACGGGTCACACCAGCCGCATTAAAAACGGTAAATCATTTCACTTCATTCCATCCTTTACTGCATATACATGCGTCTACTCACACATGAACTTTGAGCCTTAAAAAGCTTATCTCAGAGATTGAGGATTATTTTTTTGAAATAAAATGTTGTCTACTGATAGGTTAACTGACCAGTAGTCGAAACACCTCAAAATTTAAAACCATTTTATTAGTGGACATTACTTTCTTACTTGATGGTTCAGTACTAGACTGTTGTAAGTTTTTCACAAAAGCAAAGCCATATCTAGAGCCTGATAGAACCCTTGTTTTTGTGAAATAACCTCTAAGAAACACTGGGGCGGGGTTTTCTGACTAGTCACATATTCTACCTGAATAAAAACCTAGATCTAGAGGCCTTATGGTTAGAGCATATAATCTTTAATCACATGGCCCCTCTCCATGTGGGTTCAAATCCCGGTGTCAGCATACGGATTTTCATGAGAGGGAGTCTTTAGACTGACTTAGTGAAAGTTGATGTTCTACCTGGCTTGATCAGCCCTAATGGTCAGTGAAGTATGGGGTCCTCTATCCATTATTAAGATAATTAAAATACTGTTGACACAATGTATAATCAATAGTTAACAATATATAGCATAGCTCAAAATACTGCAAAACCGGGAAAAATGAGTTATAAATTATGAAACAACATGTTAAAACATAGCCAAACACATGATTATCATGACAATATAATGCCTGCATTATTTATTATTAATGTTTCAAAGTGCTATTTTCACAAATTGTGTACCACACAATTCGACTTCATTCTTTACATATGAGTTATGTCTAAAAATAGATACGACTGCTCGAAAGATCTAGTGGTGGTCACCTGATTAGAAAAGTCATGTGATACACACAAAAATACTGTCATGTGATACACACAAAAATACTGTCATGTGATACACACAAAAATACTGTCATTTATCCAGCACATCAATAAAGCAAAATTTGTCCGATTTCATTGGACCCCAAAATTTTGCGAAATTTACCCCAGATTTTCTCATTTCATCGATTATTGTAGACAATATAAACTCTTTTAAAGCATCATATTAAAATACTACCTTATTGGCTACTCTATAAAAAGGAAGTAAACATACTTTTATGTTAATTGCCAACTATTCTAGAACATACACAATTTTACTGTAACTGAGCCCAAGCATTACTTTCAACAAACCTAAATCTACTTTACTAATGCAAATTTACTGATTATTTTTTTGCAGGCTTGCTTCAACCCTAACCACTTACAGTGTACATGGATCGCCTATGCAGGAGACGCAGGTCTCCTTCGATTGTCCAACATTTATAAACTTTTGCCAAGGAAAGCTTCACAGCACATATAGGAAGAGTGACGAAAGTCTGTTACACAACAGAGCATATTCTAGAATGACAATAAAATTAAGAATACTTTAATTCCCTTTTAACTCTTTACCATACACCAAATTTTTTGACTGTCCAAAATTGAAATAGTTTGCAGATGACATTTCAAAATGGGAAGAAATTGAAAAACAATCTTCTTATAGGGTAGAAAACATTGTGGGAAAAGGAGAAATTGCTCGTCAACAGCAACTTCTCCTTTTCCCACAATGTTTTCCAGAGTTGTCTGCAACAAACTGGTCAAATGTCGTTATTGTTTGGTAATGGGTTAAAGTGTAACTGAGACAGTAACATGTTTATTTGTTACTTTTCAAGACATTTAAAAGATGATACAGTTTGTTTACAATTAGCATTAAAACAAGGTCAGCAAAGAATTTCCGGGTGATATTTTGAAAAATAAAGGGGACCAATAAAGTAGAAATTCTTCATTGTGAATATTTGCCTTGTTGTTGGATAAATGACAGAATTTATTGTGTATCATATGACTTTTATAGTGTTCTACACAATTTGAGATAATAGGGCCTTGAAACATCACTTATAAATAGCGCAGACGTTATAATATTGTCATAATATTGTGATGTTTTGCTATATTTCATCAAATTCTTTCATGATTTATTACTCATTAAATGGATTTAATTATTCCCACATGTGGGAATTTTTGACAGGCCTAAATTGAAAGCAAATCACAAAAAATATGAATGAAATACATATGTGTTATACTACAAACCAATGTGATAAAAAGATAAATTTCCCCCTTAAGAGAAATTAATCCTTTTATCACATTGCCTTTCTCAGTCATCTGTAGCAGACGTGGCAAAATAAGGTATGATCGAGTAAGGAATTAATGAATAAAAAATAACACCAAGATAAAGAATAGACAAAAGGATTTGTTTTCATTCTGTCAAGTTTTTCTCATCACTATCATAGTATTGATTTCCCAGATTATTGTCCTTATTTTGTCAATCACTTCCTTTATCTGGTAATTCTTCTGCTGTATTTGCTGAAAAACAGACAAAAAGGATAATTAAACCCAAAACTCTTATTTGGAATGTTATGATTAATTTCACCCTTAAAATGCTAGGTAGTTTTCTAAAAATAGATTTTTGTGTCGTCTGCTTTCCAATACTTAAGATATCTGCTTAAATTTGTTGAGGAAAGATACTCAGAGTAGCAAACAGGTTAGATCACAGGCCAGCCGCCGCTGGCCCGGATCTAATCTGTTTGCATAAGCATAAAGTCTGTTCCAGCACTTTAAGGGTTAATACACATTATTTCACCGTATACCTGCTCTAAAAACTTAAATATTATATTTGCTTTCAAAGATAAGTACTCCATTGTGTATCACACAGCAGTACAGCTTTTGTACAGTTTTATGGAAATTCAAATTCAACTTCCTAAAGTCCTGACATCTGTGAATAAGCAGCTCAAATGGGATTGCTGTATTTTGCCATCAACAGAAATAAATAGTTGGGTTTTGAGCAATAACAGTTAAATGTTAAGGAAATTGGAGGCATTCAAGCCACTGGTAGATATATCCAACAACTGTCTAATAAAGTGCTTCCTGGTTACATTACCTTGTGGAAACTTGAAGTTTAGTTCTCGTAGATGATAAAATATCGACAACAACACACAGTGATAATTCAATAAATATTATTATCTAATTCCTGGGTAGGTCCTTGCATTTTCACCTCGTCACTAACAGGGATTGAATGGATTGAATCAAATACCAACGGTACAAAGGCCAACGCTCTACCACTACACCACTGTTGCCCCCTGGGTAATATCATTATGAAAAGGCAGTTCCAGGTCTAAAATAGTTTGGATACTGAAATATCAGTGTTATAAATAAATAAAACTGTTGCAAACAGCGACAAACATTGTTAAGATTAGTTTGATGTTTTTCGCTGTTTTTAACAGTTTTATTTGAGGTACAGTTTGTTCGTTATTTTAACATAGTAGGGACTGATTTGGATCCTAAGAATGGAGTGATATAAATGAATAATGTTGTTTAAAGCAGCAAAACACATCAAATAAATCATACCTCAATGATCTGTTTGTGCTCCTCTGTGACAAACTTATAGACGTCTGTATCTGTATTCTTAATCTCCACTGGATTTCCCTTTAAAGGGACTAAAACCTGAAAGGAACAAAAATTGGCAACTTTAAATTTGACAATTCATATACATACCTGCTCTAAACTTTTGTCTGAATCTACAATCATCTCTGAAACCTTTTGATAAATAGCATATGATTAATAGACAGACCGTTAAGCCTCATTTATCCGTTCCCAGGATTAATGTTCGTATTAACGAATTATCCAGAATAAACAATCAGCAAGTTTCCAGTGAAATTTTTACCTATACACCGTTTTTCATAATAATTACTATGAAGTAAAAAGAAAAAAACGTGATAATTGAAAATGATTGCCAGACATTGTCTCCAAATTGCTGTCAATGCAAACTCGACTTTCTGCACGCTTAAATGATTACAATTAGGTTGACCAGTTAACTGACTAAATGAACGATTTACAAACATTCAACACCTATCATTACACTACACTTGGTGACATTTTATGATCAAGCATACATGCGAATTTGACAAAGGTGTGAATGTTGGATTACCGCATCCTCAATAAACGTAGGTATAAACATTATGCTGGTTTCCGGATAAGTCATGCGCATATACTATTAGAAGTTAGGCTTGGTTCCCGACTTTTATTGTCCGGAGCCGGAACGCGAATTTTCTGGATTAAACAGTGGAATTAATGAAGGTAAGGACCGTTCCCTTCAAATTCTGTTCGGATGGCGAATAATACGGACTAACGACGTTCTGACTATCGAGCTCGACTGTACCTTTGAAAACTTTATAATAAAATTCATTAAACATACCTGTTCTAGATTTTTTATGTGGATCTACAATCTCTGAAACCTTTGGATGAATGATGAGTAATCTACAGACATCGTTTGGAGAGTTTATTTCATTAAATCCATTACCAAACAATAACGACATTTAACCACATTGTTGCAGAAGACTCTGGAAAACATTGTGGGAAAAGGAGAAATTCCTCGTAACGAGCAATTTTTCCTTTTCCCACAATGTTTTCTGCCCTACAAGGGGATTACTTTCCAATTTCGTCACATTTTGGAATGTCGTCTGCAAACACTTTCAATTTGGAAAGGTCGAAAATTTGGCGTTTGGTAAAGGGTTAACTTACAGACATACCTGTTCTAGATTTTCATCTGGATCTACGATCATTTCCGAGACTTTTTGATAAATGACACGTAGTTTACGGAATATGATTGACAGTTGTCTCAAACTGTCCTCGATCTTTACTCGCTTCTCCTGGTACAGGGGATTGTTGGCACTGTTGGGAAGCTGTAACGAAGAGGTCAAGGGAAGGTGTTTATTCCACTAGTAACAAACAATAATGTCATTTAACCACTTTGTTGCAGACGACATTGGAAAACAATGTTTTCTGCCCTATCAGAAGATTATTTTCCAATACTACTTTATTACTTTTCTAAACCCTTTACTGTGGTCACTCGCACATCAAGATAAGCACTTTTTTCCCCAAGCTACTCCTTTATTACCTATAAACCCTAGATTGTTTGTACTCATAAGACTCCTCTTGACATAACAACTCAGATTGTGGGCGACAGTGGTGCAGTGGTAGAGCGTCGGCCTCTTGTAGCGAGGGTCCCGGGTTCGAATCCCCGTTAGGCGAGGTGAGAATTGCCGGGGCTAACCCACAAACCGGCGCGAGTACTGGTGCAGTATCCAGGAAGCAGTCATCGAGAGTGACTTTAATAAGCTTCAAGCTTCCGTCACACTCGATGTAAAATAAATAAGTTTAAACTAAAAGTTTAAACTCAGATTGAATCCCTTTCTCCATAAAACATCATTATGATTCATTGCCTGCAAGATACTTATGAGAAATTCATACTTGGCTCAATATTTTTTACCTGATATCATACAGCAAATGTCATATTTTGTCCCCTGCTGTTGCATTCAATATGGACTGGTTGTAAATTCCCATGTTGTGGGCAACAGTGGTGTAGAGGTAAAGTGTTGGCCTCTTGTATCGAGGGTCCCGGGTTAGATCCCCATTAGACGAGGTAAAAATTGCCGGGACTAGCTCTCATATCGGCGTGAGTTAGTATCCAGGAAGCAGTCATGGAGAGTGAATTTAATAATCTTTAAGCTTCCGTCACAATCAAAGTAAAATAAAATAAATAAATAGAATAAGTTTAATCTAAAATATGACATGGGTTGAGATACTAGTGTATGATTTACCTGTGTAAGTTTGAAGGCTTTGAACAAATCAAGAAGTTTTGTCACCAGCTCCTGATTCGTCTCCTGGCCCAGTTTGCACAGAGAAAGAGTGTTTACAGACTTGATAGGTGACGTCATCTGAGGCTACAAAACAAAAAAGATAATGGCATTAATCCTGTTAAAATAATTATAAACTAATTTTACATATTTAACACAATGTTCAACTAGGTAAAGATTGTTTTTTTGGAGTTAATTGGTAAAGATATATGAGAATGAAAAATCTTTTTCATTAATTGGGGTTGATGTTTTCAAACAATTTCTCAGCTTTCTTATTAGTGGGGACAGTGTCTTGGGGTAGAGTCAGCTTTAGGACTAAAGAGTTGTTGGTTCAATTCCATCACATTTTGAAATGTCGTCTGCAAACTCTTTCAATTTGGGACAGTGGAAAATTTGGCGTTTGGTAAAGGGTTAAGAAACATGTATATACATATACCTGTGTTTGTGACTGGGGTGTACCAGGATTTCCCCCGGCGGTAGGAAAGGATTGTTGGTGGGGCAAACTTGGTGTGCCTCCTCCCTGCTGCTGTTGTTGAAAACCAGAAGTTCCACCCTGAGATGCCATGGTCTTCTCTTCTGTTGTTGTTTTTAAGCAAAGTCTTTATCTTAATATGGGAAGTTGTTTTAATCAATCTGTGTTTTTCATCATCAGTCTTTCTCCCTTTTAACTGGGCTGTAAATTAGATTGATATGTCAATTTTTTCATTCACTTATCAGCCCATTAGAAATCTGGGATGTTTAATGGCACTTTTTGTATATTGAATCTGTAAATGGATACCTTTATCAGAGGTTTAGATAGGAGGTGTATCAGACTTTTGTTAACAAAGACTTTCAAAACATTGTATATATTATGAAAATAATTGACCACATATTTGTTAAAAAGGTTACATAGACACACATCTAATGTGTACCCAAACAATAGGGTTATGAGATAAAATAATGAGATAAACATTCTTTGATAGACCTCAACTTTATGGTATGTTGGACCATGGTATGTTTTTTTTGCTCATGACGAGTCTGTAAGAAAATTCTACATGCAAACCGAATTTTCCCTTAAATATGAAAATACTTCAGACTGTACGACATAAAAATATTCCTCTTTAATTTCAAAAATCAATTTTAAATCCAAATATCTTCGAAAACGCTTGTTGTTTTCATAAAAACAAATGTCCGGATACCTCTGCTATCCGAAATATATTCCGTAAGCTGATAGTTTACATTAATTAAAGTTTTGCCGTCTGTTAGGGTTCTTATAAACGATGTCAATCATGTAAATATTGAGGAGGTTATCTGTTGTTTCCGAGTAGCAAGTCATCTGTATAATAATGAGCCACAACAAATGGAATAATATGGTACAAACTACAATTCCTTTATATCGAAAATCAAATTTTTCCTCCTGTTAAAATCGCAGCCTCACGGAAATTATAAAATGCTAGATCCCGGTAACAGTCGGGACTTGTCGTACATGGGTAAAAATCCGTTTCGTCTTGCAGGGGCCTGTCTCACGGTTTACTTTCTTAGGTTTACTTAGGGTTGGTTCCCAGCACAGGTCCTCTAGGGTCCTCTTTCGCCAGGCTCGTTATTTTCATTAATTGTATTTATCCTACATGTATTATGTTCTCTGGTTCCGTTAATGTTTATTACTGCCTTATGATTATCATACAGGACCTCCTGTTTATGCCAGTGTTTATCTAGTCTGTTCTTGAATGAATTACTTGATGGCGCTGAAACAACCTCCTCGGGAAGGCTGTTCCAGACTCTCGAAATTCTTATTGTAAAGGAGTTCTTTCTTACATTAGATGCACAATGTTGTGGAAAAATTTGAAGACAATTTCTTCTTTGGCTGCGTCTGAGTGAGCAATTATCCCAAAGTTTTAATAAGTTTGTATCCCCAGTATCATATAATTTATGTATAAATTTGTATGTTTAACAAGGTTGTACACCAGAAAAGCGTTTTCACACCTCGTTATGAATTTTGCATGTGAATGCTTTATGTACTTTTTAAAGCATGTTTATTTTTATTCACAAACCAGAGTTACCTCGAAGATTCATGGGTTACAACAATTCTGAAATTACAAATCTACGTGGAACAGACCCCTCCCTCTCTGTGCAGCCTAATACGGGGTATACACATGGGCCGGGACTAGTCCAGATAACTTGGTCTCGAAGACTATTGCTATTTTGACTGAAGCGAAGCACGATAAATGTCCAAATGATGAAAAAGCTTCGTTCACGGATCATTATTGAGACTAGGGCCGGGACCACAGGCTTCTCTCTGTGTTGATGCGCCTGGCTTTTTGACCAACTGACTTGGTAATTGATCTGACTGTATGAAATCAAAGACTTTGGTGAAATCCATGAATGCCTATAGCTTCTCTGTTGGTAACTGCTCTGATCGCCCTGGTTGCTTTCCTATTTTTAACATCATAGCTAATTATCCAGGTCGCAATGGTTGCTCTTGCTAACTACGTTGATCGCCATGGCACAGGGATTCCTCGATCCATGGACGCTTCGTCACAATTATCTCTCGGTAATCAATTAATGGTCACTTGGTATATGTTGCACATTGGTGAATGTAAATATTTAGACTAAGTTAAGAATGTCGGATCGGGATTTCCAGCTGGCTGGCTGTCCTATCGCGAATCTGCCTGTTTCTTTGATATAACTGGACAGTCCAGATGTAATATTGTCTCTCCAGCCTGGTATGTAAGGGTGCTCATCTGTGTTGAGTAATATGGTGGCATCAAGGGTTGTACCTCCAGATAGATTGTACAATGACTCCAGGAGTTCTTCCCTGTCTTTTTCCTGAATGCAGCATTCCAGGAGGTAATGTTCTGTAGTTTCCAGGACTCCACATGCACATAATGGTGGGACATTGATGAAAACCCTATGGCGATGTACGTTTAAGATTGAATATCCTGTCTTAAGTTGAAGAATTGCGCCATATGTTGTTTTATATGTGTAATCAAATTGTCGTTTTTTCTACAGATGGAAATATCTCGTAGAAAGTCATTCCGTTGGATGAGTTCTCCAATCGTTGTTGCCATTTGATCATACATGACTTATGGCTTGCTCTGTTTACTTCTTGAAGAATGGTGGTCCTGGAGTATTCTGGCATTGACGCAGCTTCCTTGGCTCCTTTAGCCAGGCCATTTGCAGCTTCGTTGCCCTGTAGACCTGCATGTCCGGATGTCCATATGAGTTACACTGTTATTGTTGGCGCAAGTTAGTCAGTTCTTTATTTCTTCGACTACGCTTCTATGGTCATTAATTTCCAGCCCATGGTAAAGATGCCGAACACGGTCTGGCTGTCGCTAAAGATCTGGATTATAATGCTTGGTGTGAGGTGTGCGTGCTGTATTATTTATTCTAGGACCAATAGGACTGCAACAGAATTGTGCCATGTTGTGTGACTGCTTTTTCTTTAGCATGACCATTTCACCGCCTGGAGGGTACAGGGTTGCTCTTGCACCAGTCGGGCCCGGTTAGTCAGGAAGGAACCATCTGTAAATGCGAGTGTACATTCTTGCGGGGCCTCCATCATGGTGTCCATGATGATTTCTTTTCCAATGCTTTCTTGTTCCTGTGTGTTCCGCTTTTAGATGATTCTAAGCGAGCGGCTTCAATAGTCCGGTTTAGTTCTGTTTAGTTTTAGATCTGTAAATAGATCCCATCTGGTAGTCCATCTCATGTTCTATTGAATTGATTGCGACCCCCAGTGTTTTTCTCCATGCCAGAAGCCTGGATAAGTGCCAATGCTAGTGGGTTAATATAGACTAATATGGGCTATTAACTCCTAGGGGTACCCTAACTACGAATCCCTGTGGCCATGGGTGTGTGTCCTGTCAACCATTGCTTTTGTCGTGAATGGCTTCGACGTGTAAAGAATCGAACAAAGAGACATCTCAAAGACACAATCACACCCGAACAATTAAAAACTGTGACCCGTATGTTTTCGATAACAATGCATTAGATGCGCAAATTTGCGCAAAATTTCAAAAACGATAATCGTGTATGTGTCTCCTTTTTAAATCACCATTGTCCTGGCTTTCGTAAATACCTTCCATAGATGTATGTTCTGGCTAATCCGCCCCCCCCCCCCTTTCCAATTTTATCCTAGCAGAATGGGGATGTCCTTGTTTAACGCCGATGCTATCTTGACTCCCCTGATAATCCATCCCAGTTATAATGGATGTCTTGATTGACTGTCATAATACCTCTCTCTCTCTCTCTCTCTCACACCTTGTTATAATAGGACCCACACTGGCGCAGTGGGTATAGGGGCTTCTAAATTAGGTTCAATGATTGCCCAATATCTTCTGCCAAGGGTTCGAACCCTGTTACCGGAAAGGAACTACTCCATAAACCTTTTTTTTTTGATGACATAGTGACAGTAAAGACTGAAGAATCTCTTAGTAACGCAAGCATGACATTCAGTTAGCTTGTTTTACATAGCATTTTAAAGTTGTCGTATTCATAGGTTCTGCATTTTAAACTCAAGGAAATAATAGGTTACCAATGTGTTATATATCGTCCTGTTTTTGACTATACAAGATGTAATTGATGAGGTCAAAGTTTAAAAAAAGGTGCTGTAAATAAAGGCCACTGGCCCACAATAAATCATACAATTGATACAACTATATTAACAATTGGTTGTGTGCCTAAACAAAAAATAATAGAACAATCTGTAATACAAGTTGACATATAAAACACATTGACATATAGAACATCTTACGTCTATGCAGATTGTAGTGAACTCTCTTGGCATGCTAACAGATATAAATTTTGCAATCTGACGGATAACGACAGCATTATTATTTGATATAAGACTATAGAAATGCCGAGTGTCATTTCATCCACTATACCTGGTATAAAGAAGATTGTGTCTTTCTAAACTGTACCTGACACATTGGGAAAAACGCATGATACTTAGTTTCTACAATAAAGGCTCCAGTGCGCAAAAGAAAAACCAGACATGACATGTCCTATTTTCTTTGTCAATGTTAAAGTGTTTACCCAATTCAATATTGGATTTGTGACATGAACACCATAATCTTGCTAAGGCCTTCCTTAGATGCGGAGAAATATCTATACATAGATATTTCTCCAGATTTAACAAAGAACAAATATGCCGGTAAAGATCACATCTTGAAGAAATATCTATCGTGTTTTGTAATGTTTGTATTGAACAGTCGGATATTCTTGTTTTAAATTTTACAGATCAAATTATCAATGTTGCCAATATCTTGATAAAACCATACGTATGCAAAACCATTCAAACTAAGAAGATTTTTTACACGGGAAGCCCAGTTAATACTACCAATTGCATCACGAGATTTAAGCATATATAATAACATTGTTAAAGGATTACGGTTGAACTTGATGAGTCTTGCCTTAGTTATCTGTCCTTGACCAGTTCTTACGATAACATAATGGTAAAAGTAAATACGTTATGATAATGTGAGAATCTTAACCCTTTAATCAAACGCCAAATTTTCGACAGTCCCAAATTCAAAGAGTTTGCAGACGACATTTCAAAATGAGATGAAATTGAAAAAAAAATCTTCTGATATGACAGAAAACATTGTGGGGAAAGGGGCAATTAAATAAATTTCTCCTTTTCTCACAATGTTTTCCAGAGTCGTCTGCAACAAACCAGTCAAATGTAGTTATTGTTGTTATTACTAGATAAAAACTTAACTGCTCGAATCGTTATAATGGAGTAATGTTCAGGGAATGTCGGGAAGTAAGGGGCGAATGGCCGTGAAAAGATAAGGAAAGTATCTATTAATGCTGCAACACTGGCCTCATAAACGATGCAAAGTAACGTTTCTGTGTTAAGACCTTACCAAACAATAACAACATTTAACCAATTTTTTGAGTCGTCTTTCTCCATAATAAAGATTCGAGCTGTTAAGTTATTTGGGTATTCCTCTATCATTAAGATACTTTCCTTCTCTTTTCCTGGCCATTCGCCCCCTACTTCACGACATTTTGTAAACAGACTTACAGTAAATGTCACAAATGTAGCTGATGGTTCAAAATGACAGAACCCACATACCACAACTTTAAAATGCTAAGAAACATGTATAAAGTAAATTTCGTGATGAAATACCGTGCTTAGAGATTCTCCATTGTGCCGATGGTTCAACCAGGCTTGACCTGTCCTAATTCTTTTTCCACTATTTGAAGACACTTGAAAAGTTCGTAATGAATAGATCATGAACGCCATTTGAATTAAGTAACATAACATAAGATTTATTGTAAATAAAGGCCTCCGGCCCAGAATACACACAATGAATAGCATAGCAAAAAAACTGTTTGTATCTATTTTTTTCCAATTATTTTTAAGTACTCTTCTCTTAGAAGTGAAGCCATGTATATATATGTAGACAATGGTAGTATACTGCTCTCTCTGGGATCTGACCTAATGCTATAAAATGCTTCCCTACAAATGGCATTAGTTATCCACGTTGTTTTGAAGCATTAAGTCTTATATCGCGATACAATTTACAGATAAAAAAGAAATGAAATTCGTCTTCAATAAGAAACAAATCATGATTAATTAAACAATAAGTACAGTATCGTAGTTCTCGATCGATGTTCAAATGCCGCCCTTTCTCTATCATAAGTTCGTGCCCTGAGCATCGGAAGGTCGAAAGCGCTCATTCTTTAGGAAAGGGCATTTTTACAGATAAATATCTCTCCGTGTTTAAAAGAGTTTTATAGCACTTGTAATGTTCTGCCTTTGGAGAAGCGTTGATAGTCGATTGTAACTTTTGTATGGCACAGGCTTTGATACGATCTGTAAACGCCGACATGAAAATCATATTTATCCAAACATATTGGTACAACAGTGAAAGGTACGCCAGCATTGTCCAATCGTTCTATACGGTATCAGTTTGAACAGATAATTTCCTTTATTTCTGTCAAATTGATGTACGAGAAAAACATTTCTACACATATAACAAAATATGAGAAAAGGTGTGTCATCATTAAAATAGAACTGAACGAGTAATCAAAACAAAAAGGTAAAGCTATGCCATTACTCACAACAAAGAGTTAAAAAGCAAGTCATTGAGAGTGACTGGATAGGCTTAGCTAAGCTTCCTTCACAATCGATGTAAGACAAATTAATCAAACAAACCAACAAACAAACCTTCTGCTGCAAACAGCATGTGAGGAAACACGTAAGCTGCAGTAACTAGAATTTAAATTGATATGTCCTGATCAACAACGATGTATTAATTACCCAATACATCCTACAGAATATTGAAAGCTACCGATAGTTAGAAAATGTTGCAGACGACACATTCAAGATCGTACCCAAGTACGAAAACTTTAAAATGCTAAGGAAAATATGTAAAGTAAATCAAAAAAGAAAAAGGAAAAAGGAACATTAATGGAATAGTTTCTAACCGGGTGCGGGATTCGAACCCTTGACAGAAGGTATGGGACAGTAATGTGAACGCATTTACGAGCCCCTCTACCCACTACGCCATTGTGGTTTCTATTATAACAAGGTGTGAAATTCGTATCTGAAATGAGAAAATGGAGTCATTAAAGGGAGATAAAATAGTTTAATTAGTTTGAAAAATCAAAAGCATAACGTATTAATGAACTCAAAGTGTTTATTCCGTTTTTTAAAGATATCTTTTGAATAGTCACATAGAATACAAAAGGTTTTTAATGCCGATGAATCTGTGAAATAAAATATTTTAGTAGCATCAACCTTACGCAATGTTATACCCCTGTTGAATAAAAGGTGACTCTGGGGATCGTCACACCTAAAGTGTCTGTACAGTATAAGACACGTCCCCTCTCCCCAACGAGAGAGAGAGAGAGAGAGAGAGAGAGAGAGAGAGAGAGAGAGAGAGAGAGAGAGAGAGAGAGAGAGAGAGAGAGAGAGAGAGAGAGAGAGAGAGAGAGAGGAGAGAGAGAGAGAGAGAGAGAGAGAGAGAGAGAGAGAGAGAGAGAGAGAGAGAGAGGGGGAGGGAGAGAGGGGGAGGGAGAGAGGTGCAAAGTCTAACGTTTGTAAAACCAACATGATAATGATATCCGAAAATACCGCTGCTCACCTATGGGTAATCCATATTAGAATTAGTCCGGATGACCCGGACGTAGATATTTCTTTCGATGTAACACACAGCCCGACACAGCTTGGATCATCCGAGTTATATCATAATTAGATTATCATTTACAAAATAAACCGTTAAAACGGGTTACTTCATCTGCAGCATATGGGTAAGAGTTTGCCATCAAAGCACTAATAGATTAGGAATCCTTTTTCAATGGAAACTCTTCTATTCGGCAACTTAAGACTAAAGAGAATTGGTTCGATCACCATTTAAACGTTTGCTAATTAAAGAGCACACTCTGAGACAGTCCCTTACAAAGGAATACCTCACTGATTGTGTTCTGTGAATAACACACACTAAATGGAGTATTTAGATAATCCTTATAATGAAATGAATGACCAAATTCAATTTCTTAACTATAAGAATGCTGAAAAGCTGTACGTTCTTGAAACAACTGTGTAACAACTTACCGTCCCTTTGAACACTTCGATGAATCAAATGATTGGCATATAAATGGCTCTCTAAGGTATATTTTGCTTGCTTCATTTGATAAGATATGAATCTGTCCGGGTACCTGATGCTTTAAAGGCACATCAAAGGAGAGGAGTACAAATAAATTACTGAAAAAATATTTGGAGTTCTTTTATTATGTTCATAAAAGTCATGAGAATGAGTTGAGCATAAAAGTCATGAGAATGAGTTGAGGAATGCACTGAGACCCATTAAATAGACTCATTTAAAATAATTTATTTTGTGCTTGAAATATAGTTGTCTTCAATTGACCTTACGACAGACTTTGATTGACAGCTGAACTGACCAATCAGCGACCACCTTGGTCGCTATCCGCCATTTTCTCCGACAAGCTGTGCGACTCCGCCAACACATAGCACTATTGTACTTTGATATGTCTTCGTCAATATTGTTTAAAATGGTTAAGAGATATTGTTAAAGTACTTACAATAGAGACATTATATGTAAGGAGAAACTTGTGGGTGAAGTCGAGTTATTCCCGTTTCCGAAATCTGTCACATTTATGGTGAAATGTCTGAGAAAAACACGCATTTAGTAAATTTATGCATACCGTTAATGTTTACGATGTAAAGGAAAGAAATATGAAATATTGTTTTATTCTAATTTTGTTCTTCCAGAATAAAGTAAATGTTTTTTTTTTCTTGAATCTTCGTTTGAAAACGAAAATTCGATGTTTTTAAAAACGGAATAAACACATAGTGGCAAATGTCAATAGTTGCGTTGGATTATAAATCAAATGTAATCTAAAGATACTTGATAATATTGATCGATAATGATGTGAGAGGACATGGTTTCCAGTAAGATATATACAAATTCTTCAAATTGGATTTTGATTAATAAATTTTGTTCTTAAATGGACCATTAGAGCACTTTATCAAATAATTTACTTTTTTGTTATAGGTCATCAATCTGCCTACCTGTCATGATCGATGTATCGTATCCAAATTTTAAAGCCATTACAAAAGACAAACACATATCTCCTTGTTGCACCTTAATCTGGATACAATAAAGTATTTGCGGAGACATGATTGCTTTGATATGTTGTAAAACACACCCTTGGTGGTTAATGGTTGATCACAAAGACCGCCGATCGGCTAAACAATAAAGGATTTGTGACTTGACCATAAAGTGCAATTGTGTCAGATTGATGTTCTTTAGCGTAACAACCCTTAATAAAAGAATGTTTTATGCAAACTTGGAAAATTTATTTACTTAGCTAATACTATACGTGACTCAGAATATAGCGATGTCACACAAGCCTCCATGATTGTATGATTATTGATAAAATTAACTTACTTAATTATAATCATGATAATAATAATAATAATAAAAATGATAATAATAATAATAATTATGGATTGTATGTGTATGTTTATGTAAATATATGTATGTATGTATGTATGTATGTAGCAACGACATGTAAATGTTATGCTAATAAAATGTTTGAACTTGAACTTGAACTTAATCCTTGTAACAATCGAAGTTTGTTAACCCTTTACCAAACAATAACGACATTTGACCACTTTGTTACAGACAACTATGGCAAATATTGTGAGAAAAGGAGAAATTGCTCTTAACGAGCAATTTTTCATTTTCCGACAATGTTTTCTGCCCTATCAAAGGATGTTTCATCATTTTCATTGAGATGTGGCCTGCAAACTCTTTACATTTGGGACAGATAAAAATTGTTGCGTTTGGTAAAATGAACCTCAGTTCGTAATCAAGTAGCAAATGTTAGAATAATCAAGTGAGTAGCATACAAAATGTTATGTTCAAATGGCTTTATTATCATCTTAAATGGCTACAAAATAGGGTGTTGTAATCAGCATGTTCTTATATCAGAATCGCAACATGACTAGCACTATTATACAATTTTTAACATGATGAAATTAGTAGGTCTGCATTTTGAATCATTCAAGATACGCTTTTTTAGTAGAATCAAAATTTAAAACGTTAAACAAAAATATAAGGTCATTTTGTTCGAAACGATCAAATATTTCATAATAACTGTTTTGAAGTAGCATGTAATACGGTCATTTTGATGGTCCGGTCGAACCAGTGCCGAACGGACCAATGTCGATCAGACCCGAGTCTGGTGGGACTATGAACCGATCGTATTTGCTGCCGATCGGACCCCACACCGCTGGGGTGAATCACTCCTTTAACGCCAAAGACACATATAACAGAGCTTATTAACTATGTATACGCTAACGCTCACAAATTTAACATCTTCTTAACAAATTGTCACGCTATGTACGTAGCATCCAGCAACAAAGGCAAGTGTTTATTTTGTTAGAATATCTCCGATTTCAAATAAGATTATTCGAAGTCGTCAGACAGGGATCTAGTTTGTGCTCTGACGGTATTCTACATTCTACTCGGAATGTCGGAGAAAATTAGAGTGACCTCTCCTATTTACGGTGGGCGTGGTTAACTGCTCTGTGTCGTAAGGTCAATTCAATCATGTTTATCAACAACCTGTTTGTTTACATATTCAAAATAACAAATTTTGATTGGTCGGTTCAAAAATGTGTGTATCAACTGTCAAGGTCAGAGGTGAAGAATCAGGAAATCTGAATTATAAAACTTGCTAATCTGGGTTATTTCTGGTTTACTTTCACATTCAAATTGTGCTGATGGTGTTTTCTGGTGATAACTATTTGAATCTGTCCAAAAGTTTACCAAATAATATAGTTTGATATAGCATTAATCTCCTTTAACGGGCCTTTAACCTCTGAAGATTATTTCACTTCTCATGACAGAAAATGCAGATATTTATTTATAACATAACCCGTTTGAACAGTTCACTATATCTGCAAGATGAATGGACCATATCTCTACCAAATTAAATGAGAAGAGAAGCATATCAATGAAGTATGTTGTACCGAGGGCCCCAGGTTCGATCAGCGTTGGCGGCGCGGTTAATATTGCCGGAACTATCCCTCAAATCGACGCGGTTAATGGTTAAGTATCCAGATAGCAGTCATCGTTGTGAATTACAATCGATGTAAAATAAATAAGTTAAAACCTTTTAACGAAAACTTTCTGGATATTTTTAGACATTTTTCACGAACCATTTAACGGTGGTTGCTTAACCCATAACCCAACAATAACAACATTTGACAAGTTTGTTGCAGGCGACTGTGTAAAACATGATGGGAAAGGAGAAATTGCTCTTGGCGAGCATTTTTTCCCCTTTTCCCACAATAAATTCTGCCTTATCACTGTCATCACATTTTGAAATGTCGTCTGCAAACTCTTAAGATTTGAGACAATAAAAAATGGCGTTTGGTAAAGGGTTAACACAGATTGTCTGTTCTGGTAATGTATAAGTGTTTTCTAGAACTTGTTTCACAATTGGTGTAGAATAAATAAGTTTAAACTAATGTAAGGGTTTTCACGGGATGCATTTCATTACACGGACAATGCATTTTTGGACAAATATACTGGGACTATCCTATGGCTGGTCCTTCTTTATTTGTATGAACTAACTTGATGATTAATAACGCATCCAATGGAGAAGATATTGTTAAGTACGCACATTGTCCTATTTCCTGTATGAAGATTCCGTAATTTTCGAACAAGAGAACTACGTACACAAACTTTCATGCCTTTTTTTACTCACGGGAACCCCTTTCTGAGAAAGAGTAAACACGTGTGTACAATGAATACAGGTGTGTGGCTGCCTATACTCGAGTACCCGACTGAATCTACATTTTTCTGACAAAAAATCAATGTACATGTATATAATTAAATAAATTAATGTATTCTATTTGACCCTGAAATCGCCAAAAAGTAATGTAACGCTCTCAAGTTTGTAACCTCTGGAACGAAGGTTTGCTTATTTGAGAGCGTTACATTCAAACAGAGACATATATAACAATGTCTCTGATTAAAATGAACCAGAATGCACCATTATTTTAAACATTGCCCCCTAACTCCATGGCTTAATCTTGAATCCACATCCAGCAAGTGCTAGCTACGCACCTGGCTTAAAGTCGACAGCGTTGAACGAATGTATATTATTTGTTTATCCGCATTCATGAGATGGATTTATTATTCGTGGAAATAAATGCATTTGATATTTCCAGAGACATAGATAACATCTATATGTATAAATATATGTCTCTGATATTTCTCATGTTTTCCATTATTGTTTCTTTTTTCTCTCGTACAAAGGCAAACTCTTTTTGTGTAAAAAAAGAAAATGATTTTTCTCAACTATTCTTGGGATGTTTAGACCAAAAGCCTTAAACTATGCTTATTAAGTTTTCGTTTTAACTAAACATGTGTTCGGACGAAAAGAATCAAAGACCTTATTTTTTTCTTTATCTTTTTGGGTCTTTAACAGTCCTCAACCGAAATTATTAGAAAATGTTGGTTATTGCTTGCTTTTTTCATATACAAAGAAAACTAAAAAATTAATATTAGAAATAACTATTTTGGTACGTTATAGGCGTGGGCCAATTATAGATGTATTGGTTTTCGGCTTGCAGTCAAGTTCAGGAGAGAACCAGCACATGCTTTAACTTGTCGTGACGTCATTAATTGGTTGGTGATTTGTTTACAAATGGCCGCCACTCAGGTAAACTTTAAACTTTTTCATTGTTTATTCGGTGTAAGACCTTGCGGGGCTCGTTTCATATTTACTCATGGTTTACGGATAATTATATGGATACTATGTAATAAAAGTTGTTAATGGTAATGAACTCTAAAACGATTTGTTTCGACCCAAGATAGGTGCAGGAAGTTATGAAATCAGCAAGGAGTAGAAAAAAATTTGGTCTGCTAATCGATTTCTTTATCGAGTAAAGTACTTGATGTGAATGTTATTTCCCGTGTGTTTCCACTGTAATTTAGTGGTGAATGCATCAAGCATATAACAAAACAGTCTTAAAGGGTCCAAATGTATTCATTTTGAGTTAAAAAGGTAATATGCTCCTTGTACCAGTTACCGGTGCACTTAATTTGAATGAAGGATAAAAGCAGTAACAATAATGCTAATGTTGATTAACTTACTCATATAAGATGAAAAAATATCTTGTCTTTCATTGAACAGCTTTGAAACAATTAAAAAATTCGCCGTTCACCAGTTATTCTGGTCTATTTTAAGGCATGTACACATCAGGGTCAAGGTCAGTTTGGTACCTATTACCGGTGTAGTCATAAAATATCCCCTCTGCTAAAAAGTCCCAATGACAATATCATTGAAATCAATTTCTATCAATAGTCTTATGTGTTTCAAAGTAATTCTCACAAAAATAAGATCTATTTAACCAAAGAATGTTATTGTTTTCACAGCTTAATTATGATTATCTTGTTATTTTAGCAATATGATCAACATTTGGAACAAATGGTGAACTTATAACATTTTATACAAAAGTTTGTTTTTGTGTTTTTCATTGCTTAGACCCTTGTTTCAGGGTCACAGTGTGTGCAGAAAAACTGTGATCCTCATTTCAATACCCAGACTTTCATGTGATATACCAAGTGGGCCAAATGTCCACATCTGTCATAATTGGCCCTCTTTGCAAACCCAATTACAAATGTGAGATTGACTGAGGATGGTATTTTTTTTGTCTAAATACAACACAGGTCTTCATCTTCATCCATTATTGAAATGTCTGAATCAGACTCTGTTATTGCAGGAGGAAAATTTTCCTTTGAGCAGTTTGGTCTTGGGGACATTTGTTTTGGTTTGACTTTTTTGGTCTTGGATGTTGCAGGGAAGGACCTGGCTGGTGTGTTAGGTTTTTTAGCAGACGCTTTGTTTTTGGAGGATGACAACCTCCCTGTGATGTATAGGAGAACAAACTATTTTTCTGGACTCCTGCGCTGTGACAGCAATTATTTTGCGATCTTCAAGCAAGATTTTGCAAGCCACAGTCTTTCTACGTTTTTATTTTACCTCTTGTCTTGAGTTTTTGGGTAAATGACAAACGACATGACCTTGGTGTTACTGACTTAATTTTTGCATAGTGGAAAGATTCCAGTATTTCTGAAGGTGCTAATAAGATTGCTTTGAGAAAAAGCTTTCAGATATGCCCTTGAAGCGATTGAGCTCTCCAACAGCATATCAGTCAGCTTTTTGATCAAGGTTTTGCCTCATGTATGTTAATTTGGCACTCTGTTATACTGAGCTTAAAGGGGCCCAAAGCATCCAACATATAAAGGTTGGGATCCATGTGATGTGTGTGGTGGCAATATGTAAAATTCAATTCCATGTTCTTTCCCACAGTTTGTAAGGGAAAAAGAGGCATGAGATTTGTGGCCATCAAAGATCATGACCAAATGGGTTTGGCCATCTTTGATGTTCACAAATATCAGGAAATTATCAGAGAGGTAGTGTTTAATTGTGATTGAGTTTGAACCACACTGTTTCATTCAACTCTTCATCAGCACCAGTGCAAGTGTTATTTAGAAGTTTCCCACACCATCCCTTGCCTGGGAACACATAATATGGTGGTTTCATTGATTCTGCAGCATTGCCATAACCTGCCATAGCCATTTAGGATCACATTTTTGCCCTTGGGAGAGGTGAGGGCTTGTGGGGGTTATGCCTTTGTGACAAAAGACTTTTGGAGGTGTATGCTCCATCACTATCCCTGACTCATCAATGTTCCACAGGCTGTAGGCCTAAATGCAAAGTGCTCTCTTGGACACCATATTTACGAGCAGCTATATAAACAGAGAGGCCATAATTTCACTGCTTTGAAAGCCAAGCAATCTGGGCAGGATCATAAACTCTCTCTGCCCTTGATGATTTTCTGCTTCCCAGAAGTTTGAATCTGTAAAGAGTGAACAAAAAATGTTTCATGATGTCAGATGTTATATAGAGGAAATAAAAATTTCTGTAGGACCAAATTGAAGGGAAGATATTTACCGTAACACCGACAAGAGCATCGCGAAGCAGCTCAGACAGTTATAATAACTAGAAATCGTAGGATGAACACTCATACTTATGGGTGCAAAGCAATGAAACTTCAATTATTTTGGCCCTTTTTACAATTTGAGGAATTAAAGTGTTTTCCTCTCTAAAAGAAGCTATTCTTTAGATTTTTCTTGTGCCTGCTAAATTTGACAGATGCCGGGAACTCAAAATGAAAATAGCCGGTATGCAAATTAGGTTACGTCATTAGATATTCGGATTTTTCGGATTGCACCGGTAACTGGTATACACCGGTAATAGGGTAAGGGAGCATACATTGTTTGAAAAAGCAGAAATTGGTTGGATATGGTATTTATCCTTGTATGATAATTTTCTCTTCTTTCCACTATTTTTCAAAAGTTTTCTTTTGTTTTTGTTAAAATAATGGAAATATTTGGTAAAGTGCCAATCTGAAATGAATACGAATATTAGTTTAATTTTTTGAAGATTTTACATAAAAGATGAAAAGTTTTATATCAGCAGTTGCTTACTTTGTTGCATTGGTTTCAAGAAATTTATCTGCTCCATATGTCAATCAGATGACAAATAAGATCAATCTTTATCTGAGTTGTAATTTTTTGGTTATTGCAAATAAGAAATTGTGGCAATGAGCAATATTTGCTTTTTCCGACAATGTTTTCATAAGTTGATTTCTGAATAATTATAATAATTTCTTAAGTGCAGGAAAAATAACTATTACAAATGTAGGAAAAGTATATACATGTATACAAAAATAGACTTTTTATCTTCCTTAGATATGACATGCAAAATGTTTTTGTGACAATTTTTTATTTTTTTTGAAAATTCCATCAAAGGAGATAAAAATCTTTTACATTGGGGGAAAGGTGTCTATTCGCTAATTTGATTCAGTTCCTTTTTCTCTTTGTATTAAGTTTCAACATTTGTCCTTCAATTTCTATTTCAAATTCAAGTTTTAAAATTTAACTGGACCATTGCCAAAATTGAACAATTGAGGTATTGAAGATTTTTAAATAGAGTCCTTTGTAGATGTGGTTGATAAAAAAGAGTGGTATAACTCCTTAAATAAACATAAATACTCTTAAACCATTTCCCTTTTTGTATCTTTGAAACTTGTTGAATTGAAAGTACATTGTTCATTACAGAAGTGCAGATTGACCTCTGTGTTATATTGGATAAGATAGTGAGGATTCGGTGCAAAAGTATAGTAGGTCATTCACAAATTGAGGGTTCAAGGCAAGACTATAGTAAGTGCTTCAAAAACATGAAGCACTTGCTATAGTATTGCATTGAACCCTCGAAATGTGAAACACTTACTGTGGTATTGCATTGAACCCTTGAGTCCTGCTAATGGCAAGGAGCGAATGCTCATTTCAATATAGTGTGACGGGGTACAGACAATTCCCCACTAGGACAATAACCCACTAGGACAATAACCCACAGGACAATTACCCACCGGACAATACCCCACATTTGTGTCAAATAGGACAATTCCCCACTGGTAAAATGAAATGGTCATAAAACTTTTTTTTCAAGAATCTGAATTAAAGAAGTATTAAAATTATTTTCAAACCATTATCTTCAATTTACACATGAAAATATATTTATATTACAATAGCCAAACAAATGACACATGGTTGAAAAAAGGTCAAAAGATTGGTCCTTTCACAAATCTTTTTGTAATGAAAATGATGACAATTCCCCACTTTTAATAAATAATAGCAATGAAATATATCTTTTGATATATTCATGAATCTTTATTATTGAGGCAATAGATTAAAACTAATAAAAAATCAGTATCCTGGGTTTAAGCGCATTATTTGTCCATAATGTAAATGTAGAAAAGAATGAATTACAATTCAAATATTCTATCAATAATAATCAACCCATTTATTGATTTAGGCAATTGAAAACAGTTAATTGATAAATTTATATTTTGGCAAGCTTATTAATTTTGGATTTGGGTTGAATTTATGATTGCTTTGCTCCACACCTTTAATCATCCTTTAGCTACACCTTGATAACAAGGTCTTTAATTGATATTTGATATATCATGTTTTTCAGTCTGTGTTGGATTTTCACATTTTAATTCTTCATTTCTTATTTCTTTTAGAATTGTTTTATGATCCCTATGCTTTCTAATAATTTATCCCATTAGACCCCACACTCCACCTACTTGAAATATGTAAGCATTTAAAAATCAATATCAAAAGAATTCACAAAGAGTCTTGTAATTAGAATCTTCAATATTTGCAAAGTAAAGTATTTCATATTCAGTGAAAATTTTGAATCAACAGTCCAATTAATTGGTCATTGATATTAACTTGATTTTTCAATACTACTGATAATAAATTGTTACATGCATTCTGTACAATTCTTTTATCAGTATATATTTTTGCCGACAAAAAAGGAACAATGCTTCAAGTCTCTATTTTGATAATTTTCCACTCTTATTTTAATTGTTAATTATTACAGATAACGTAAATAATGCAAAATCTACATTATAAATAAAAAAAACATCATTAATTTGAACATATGTTTTATATCAAATAGTGGGTAATTGTCCCAGTGGGCAATTGTCCTAGTGGAAGAATTGTCCTAGTGGGGAATTGTCCTGTGGGTTATTGTCCTATTGGGAATCGTCCTAGTGGGGTATTGTCCTACACCCAGCGTGACTGTGTTTCTTGTATTACTTGTTGGTGACAACAGTATGAGGTTTCAATGCAAGATTATAGTAAGTCCTTCACAGACTTGGAGCACTTACTCCAGTCTTGCACAAAACGCTTATTATGTGGGGATTCATTAAAGTCATCTCATTTACCATGGCAATACTGTGTAATTTTCTAAAAATAGATTTGTGTGTCGTCTTCTTTCCAAAACCTTAAACATCTTCTTAATATTTATGAGGATTAATACTCAGAGTAGCAAACAGGTTAGATCACAGGCCAGCCACCAATTTGGTCTGAATATAATTTGTTTTCCTAAGCATGAAGTCAGTTCCAGCACTATAAGGGTTATCATGACTACCCACAAACCAATTTGTTTTGTAAAATGGTACATCTAGCATGTAACACTTTAAATTTAAAATAATGATTTGCTCCATTTTTCTAGAGTATTCCATTCATTTGACTGTCATGATTAAAACCGTATAACACCTAGATGAAACATAAAGTTCAAAAACTGTCCTTGTTTACTTGTATGAATTGTAATGATCATCTACAAAAATGATCAATCTTTAATTATCATATTGTCAGTAAGAAATTGAGTATAAAACATTTTTAACATATAAAGAAACAAGGATTTCCATAATTATTCCTCTTTAGTTCTCATCTTATCCCTTTACCAAACAATAATGACATCTGACCAGTTTGTTGCAGACGACTCTGGAAAACATTGTAGGAAAAGGAGAAATCGCTCGTAACGAGCAATTTCTCCCTTTTCCACAATGTTTTCTGTCCTATCAGGAGATTATGTTTAAATTTCATCACTGTTTGAAATGTCATCTGCAAACTCTTTTAATTTAGGACAGTGGAAAATTTGGCGTTTGGTAAAGGGTGAAAGTTCTCAACAAGCAATTCAACATGGAATTCTTATGATTAACAATTTTTTTCTGCTTCTACTATAGATCTCTGCCTTCGAAAATGGTCTATTTGATTACTTGATATCAGGTAAACATTAATTCCTAAGTTTATTAAAGGTCCTTTTGAATATTTTCAGTGATTCGTTCACCAAAGAAGTCGGCCATAGTTTCGAAAAAATCTAATTGGTAACCATGGCAACTGCTGACCCAAAGATGGAGAAGGACCGAGAGGATGCCGATGGCGAGTCTGCGGAGGAGTTAGATGGCAACAAGACCCGTACAACGGTAAAAACATAAACTGAGATTCTAACTTATTTATGTAGGACTAAACCCTTTCCCAAAAACCAAATTTTCGATGGTTCCAAATTGAAAGAGTTTGCAGACGACAATTCATAATGTGATAACATTGGAAAATAATCTTATGATAGGGTAGAAAACCTTGTTGGAAAAGGAGAAATTGCTTGTTACAAGCAGTTTCTCTTTTTCCCACAATGTTTTCAAGAGTCGTCGGCAACAAAGTGGTTAAATGTTGTTATTGTTTGGTAATGGGTAATTCTTTTCTCATTCAATCTTCATTCTAGTATCAGAGGGTTCAGGGCAATACTATAAGTGCTTCATATTCATATATGCAGTCTTGCAATGAATCCTCGAAACAAAGAAACATAGAAAAATAACAAAAACTACTTGTATATGAATGGTTCTCTGTGAGAAACCTATCCTTCTTCTCATGTAGTTTTATTGCCAGTTTGAATATAAAAACATATTTGTTTCATTATTGATAACTTCCACGTTCTGATGCTATATATTCAGACTTATCTTACAATTAGAGAAATAGGTTTAATTGGATATTGCCACAGTCAAAACAAAGAGACATCCTCAATTATCAATTATTAATAATCGATCAATCAATCATTTATTATCAATTATACTGTATGATATGACATCAGCATTTATGCTTTTATCAAATCTCCATTTCAAAGTTCACATATTGTAAACTAGAAAATGATCAAAGAAACCAATATGACAAAAGAAGAAGTTGCTCAGAATGATTCTGAGCAATGTCTTAATCATAAGGGCTTCAATTCAATATCACAAAAAGTATTTATCGTGCCTAATAATGGTCATATCCTGTTGCCTTTGATTTGCAAAAGTTGATCAAAATAAGTGGAAATATAAAATCCAACTTGTGTTAAGCAAACATCCTTTGTAGCAGCCAACCTGTCTTAAGCAACCACTTCAGAAAGTCCAATTGTTGGATTTATGGTGTACACCAATTTGTGATAAGCAGCCACCCTGTCTTAAACAGCCAATTTTCTCAGTTCCATAGGCTGACCTCTCATCACAAGTTTGACTGTATGTAATAGATTTTATTTCCTTGTGTTTCAGACAACAAAGACAGAGACGACAACAGAGGAGATCACATTAAGTCAGTCAATTGAAGAAGACAATTTCAAATATGGTAAGACAGTGACACCCTGATATATTTCCAGGGCCCTCCATGGCCTTGTGTTCATAGTACTGAAACTGCAAAGCCACTTTCCACATCAATTTTAATCAAGGTCCCATAGATTTGATTCTCCTGGCTGATGAACTAAATATTGATGGTCCTTCCTGTCTTGCCTGGCTCTTATGGGCATCTAAAGTGAAAAAGGTTGCCAAAAAACCCCTGTAAAACCAGGTGAAATAAGTTATAAATTATGAAACAATGTGTTTAAACATAGCCAAACAACATAATATCATGACACTATAGCGCCTGCCCTATTTATAAGCGATGTTTCAAAGAACTATATTCACAAACTGTGTAGCACACAATTTGATTTTATTGTTTGTTTTCAAGTTGTCTAAAAATAGCAATGGGCCCTCAAAAAAAGAGTGGCAGGGATCTGATTTGAACTCTTACTAAAGAAATACCAATAAACTAGGAATTCCTCATATAATATTTTTCCATAAGCCCCATATACATTATTGTTTATGTTTTTCAGTGCCGCCAAAGTTTGACAGCACATTGCCAGACATTTACCGACTCTTGGACTCGCTCGAAGATGAAGGTGGAGATTTGAGTGAACGGAGGCAGCCGCCATCTTTGTTTACAAGACCAGAACATTCAACAACGTACCAGAAAATATCAGGTACAACACCAGGGTCTTCGTCAGGCTTTTTATGCGCTGTGAGGCGCCAGTGCCTGAATTTTAAAATCATCACTTTTTCCTTGAAGATTCCAATGTGCTTGAAATTTTCACAGCGCTTTAGTATCCTGCAGGCAGTCGACTTGCTACTCACATATTTGATTTGGTTTTAAAACGGTAATTTTTGTTTATTTAAAAAAATGTATCTATTAAATTGCCAATTTTGGATGAATATTCAAAAATTATTTGACAAGGGAAGGAGGTACCTGCTATTATGCCAAACATCCTTTCCTCAGCATCAAGCACCCCAGCGCCTGAAAAAAAAATCATGGGGACGACCTTTTACACATAACTAGAGGGATTCAATAATGTATTTTCTACATGGAGAATGCTTGCTTTAGAATGTTGAAACATTTGACGACCTACCTGAAAATGTAAGGTACAACCCATAACTAGAGGCATTAATGAATTGTTTTTTAGACATCAACATTGTTGGAAAAGAACTCATCTTTCTATATAAGGTCTGAAAATTCTTTGCAAAATAGAAAATATCTGGCACACATGGCTTTGGTGTTGAAGCCCTTGTGTCTTGCAGAAGACTTCTATTGTTTGGATAATTTTTAAAATATTGTGATGAAAGTAGAAATTTCTTCAGCTTGAAATTACTTGACATTGGAAATAGTTCCTCTATTTCCGTAGATAGTCTAAAAGAACAGTTTTCCCACATAGTAAAGAGTCATATGATTTAAGAATTTTATTGTCAATACTCGCACTTAAGATAAGGCGAGATTAGGCTTAACAGCCTTGGCTTATGTTGTAGATACCATGAACATAAATAAAACTTCCAAATTTGAAAGCTTAAGTATGATAGCTTGTGAGACGAAAGGGTTCATCCACTAATCCTAGATATATTTACATTGATATAACCTCCTCATTTTAGAGTTTAAGCTCAATCTGAAGGAGGAAGAGATGAAATCTAGATCAAAGTTTCATAGCTAGAGTAATAAAACGGTTATACCACCTATTCTCATTATATGCACATTAATATAATCCCTTATGTTATAGCTAAAGCTCACTCTAGAAGAGGAAGAGATGAAATCCAAAGTTTCATAGATAGTGTTATGAAACGGATTGTCCACCTATTCTACATACATTTACATTAATATTACTTCCTAATTTTAGAGCTTAAGCTCAGTCTGAAATAGGAAGAGATGAAATATTAATCCCAAGTTCCATAGCTTTACCCTCCTCATTTTAGAGCTAAAGCTAACTTTAGACGAGAAAGAGATGAAACCTTTATCAAAGTTTCTGAGCTAGCTAAATGAAACAGTTTTTCCACCTATTCTAGATGCATTTACATAAAGTTCTTTTGAGCTTGTAATTTAAATCTATGCTAAAGTATTGTTCTACTGTTAGTAGTGATTTATAATGTTGATGGTGTGTAGCTTTCGATGAGGTCTCTATATCGCTGTGAAGCTTTTGTGAAAAACAGTCAATTGACTTTGCTTAAATGTTGAGAGAAATTATAATTAATTAATATAACCTGTTGATTTTAGAGCTGAAGCTCACCCTAGAAGAGGAAGAGATGAGTCCGTACCTCGACCATTTCGACACGGGAGTGAAGGATGATATGGTCATGCTCGGCAACATTTCATTGGACGAGGTTCAAGAGGAAGAAAAGAACCTGCGAGATGAACATATTCAGTATCTCGAACAAGAGGTAATTATAGAGATATAGAGAATAGATGGCTGGTGTCTTGAATCTGAAATATTACCAGGCAAGGTTTTTGAATGTTATTTGGTGATACGAAAGTGACACAGATAACAATCTGAAACCAAGCCAGATAAAATTTCCCATATACTGTATTCAGTACCTCAACAAGAGGTAATCACAGAGATAGATGTTCCTTTTACATTTTGGCTGTTGATTTGTGGTTGAAATTCTATGCTTTGATAGTGATGAGAATTGTCACATTTATTCTAGTGGTACACCTCCAAAAGACTCAAGAATTGTGTTCGTGGTCTGAATGAACAGACATGAACAAATAGTGGTCATTCGTGAACACAAGTTGTTCATGAACTTGTTAAAGAGGGTCAAGTACATGTTGATGGACTCCATTAACATGTGCATGAACATATTTATATCCATGAATACTTTTACTAATATGTTCTTGTTGTTCGTGAACATAATTAAGCGCAACTTGGTGTTTTTTTTATTCATGTCTGATCATGTAGTTTATGAACACAGCTCTTAAATACTAAGCAGGGTTTACTCACATTAAAGAACTAGAAAAGGAATGAACTGTTGTTGTTTTTTACAATGACCTGTTAAGTATCTTATATCTTAGCATGTTTTTCAGAGCCGTAACAATACTTATGTAAATTATCATTAATGTTAAAGACTTGCATTTAGTTATCTTTGACATTTTCATTGTGCTATACTTTTAAAACCCAATGTCATAAAGAGTATCACCTAATCTGTTTTTGTTCATCTTGCCATAGATATGTTATAGGACAATGCCTGTAATTTAGCAATTTTATATATTAACATCTAGGGGCCTCTGTGGCCTTATGGATAGAGTACAGAACTTGAAATCACATGTCCTCTCTCTGCATGGGATTAGAATCTTGGTGAAAGTAATTGGGTTTTCATGAGAGGAAGTCTCCCAACTGACTAACAGAAAGCCGATGGTTCTAGTTCACTTAACCTTATGGGTGGTCAAATATCAAATTTTGCCTCCATCATTCGCCGTCAGGCATTGCAACATAAATTAAATAATGTTGATGTGATGGAAAAACCCATATAGATGAATAAAAAACGAAAATAAATCTAAAACTTTTAGAAATGTTTCAACATGGTTCATTCATGCAGTACCTTCCACACTTTGATAATTTCAGGCGGCGGAGGCCAGAGATCGCCAACAAAAACTGTTGCGGAGGGAGGAAGAGGCAAAAAAGCGTGTGGCAAAATATACCCAGCTACGCAGGGAGGAAATCATGCGACAAGAGGTATAACATAGCTGTCTACTCGGCCTGTGTTCTCAAAACATAGTTTTTAAGTAGGACCAGTAGCATCGATAAATGCATCAGTTACTGTTGAATATACCTCTGTTGGAAAACTGTTGAAAATGATGCAATCCTTTTATCAAATCAAGCAATCTCTCTTTTGTTCATATAATACATGAATTCATCTTTTATTATGTATGGAATTGGTGCATGATATGTCATTTTAGGGGAATACCTTTTGTTTCTCCAGTAGTTTATCACATGCAATAGCAGTTATAGTATGTCTTAATCGCTGGCACATAATCTTCAAAATTGAAGGAGTGTCAAAAACTAAAAGAAGAAGAATAATGGATCTGTCAGCTCTTTTTCCAAAGATCAGGCTTAATAAAACTTTACATTGAGGGTTAAGTGCAAGTGTAAATGCTTCTTATAATAAGGTATTTAAACCACACAGGGTTATCCTTGTTCTAGAAGAATGTTTGTGAAGAACTAACTATAGTCTTTGATTGAATCTTGGGCACCGTTTCACCTAACAATTTAAAGCCATACTTGCGCTCATTTTCACTAAAATTGTGAAAGTTCAAGATTAATTGAAAGTTATTTAAAAGTAGTTTAAATTCACTTTTACGGAGGATTTGAGACTGTAACATGTCCACATGATGCTTTTAAAATAGTGAATACTACAAGGTTTGTTTACAATAAGCGATTAAACAAGGTCAGCCGAGAAACATTGGGAACCAATAAACCCCAAGAAGTTTTCCATTTTGAATGTTCATGTTTTTAATATTGGATAAATTACAGTATTTTTATGCGTTTTACATGATATTTCTAACCAGTTGATCGTCACTCACTAATCCGAGCGCTCCTTGCTATTCTAGATGTTACTCAAATGTAAACAATGAAGTTAAATTGGTGGGCACCAAATTTATGAAAATAGCACTTTGAAAAATAGATGATAAAAGTGCAAACCTTATATTGACATGATCCTGTGGCTTTTTCGCTAGGTTTCAACATATTCTATCATAATTTATAACTCATATTAACCAGTTTTGCAGTTTTTCTGAGCGCTAGTATGCTTTTAAGGAAAATATTTGCGCAATTTAAAACTAATAAACATGGATAGTATTCTAAACAAAAGTTTAATATTGCAATGCTACCCATCATAGGAAGCGTTTAAGAGGGATGATTCTTCCAATGTTGTGTTACTTTGCAATATTGCTTAGCCAATTAATGAAATAGAAAATGTAATGCTGTTTTAAACATACGCAAATGCAAATTTAAAGCGTTAAATGTTTAGTAAAACAGTACCTTTGACCTGGTGTCTTAAATCACTAAAATATTTTCTTTATTAACCACTTTTCAGGAATTTTTAAGATCGAAGGAGAAGATGTTGATGGACCGACTACACCAGTCATTTAGACGTGCCGAGAGCCAGCTCATCAGTGTACTTGAACGTAGAAAGGGGGAGGTCAAGGTAATTTATGTTCAAGTTCACTAAAGGTCATGACCTAATTGATTTTCTGAAAAGTGCAATTTTTTTTCCTTTTTTTGCCTTGGTTTTCTGGAAATTTAAAAACAGTTGTCTCCTGAATCCAATGATTCAAAAGGCGCTACATTTTTAAAAAGATTCCTTTAAAGCACATTTAGCTGAACGTAGCAAGGGGGAGGTCAAGTTAATATATGTTCAAGTTCACCAAGGGTCATGACCTAATTAATTTACTGCAGAGTGCAAGGAAAACTTACTCTTTGCATTTGATTTCTGGAAAATTAGAAATAGTTGTCTTAGTTTAAACATATTTTATTCAATGAAAAAAAACACCATTATATACATTACAAACAATTTTGTGAAATGGATTGGAACGAAAGCTAATAGCTTATAAGGTTCCTCTCCTTAATGGCGACACGCAGGTCGTTTACAATATAATAATGTTAATTATTATATGCGTATTGATGTAATACAGTGAAGAAATAAAGCATTATAATAGTAATGATAATCAAAACAACAAATAAACATTTGGAGTGACGATAAATTGTTGGAACCAATACATGAGGCTGTTGATAGATAATGCAATAGTATCTAACAAAAAAACTAATGCAACATCTTGGTTTGCTGTTTAGTATCTTTAAACATACTCTAAAGGATTATGCCAATGATAGTTCAAACGTATTCATCAGAATCTCTTACTATCACGAATATAAATATGAACAGCACTAAAAATGGTTTCGTTTTCTGTTACAGATAGTTGTCTTCGGAATCAAAAGATACAAATGGTGTTAACCCTTAGAATGATAGGTAGTTTTCTTCTAAAAACAGATTTTTGTGTCGTCTGCTTTCAAAAACCTTTAATATCTGCTCAGTTTTGACGAGGAAATATATCCGGAGTAGCAAACAGGTTAGATCACAGACTAAAATGGCGGCTGGCTTGAATTAAACCTGTTTGCATTAGCATGAAATCGGTTCCAGCACTATAAGGGTTAAATTTTTAAAAGATTCCTTTAGAAAACATTAATACTTAAAACTGCTTGATGCTTAAAAGAAATCTTGGTTTGAAAACTATAAACCTTTGAGCAGATATTGATTTACCGGTAGCTCTCTGTGCTTGGCATCATGTCATTTTCTTGCATGACAAAAGACAATTCTTGATTTTGATTCTTTTTTATTGGCACATGTTCCAAGAAATTGAAGAGAAATTATGGCATGTATGTTGATTTTATGTTGAAGATATATTTTGTTTTAGATGTCGATGTACTGAATTGCATCTTTAAGTTGTCTGGTTTCAGACAACTTTGTGATGATTTCTATGTTGAAGTTGACTGGTTTTAGACAGATTTGTCCTAATTTAAAGCTTTATGGTGACTTGCTTTAGATTTGTTTGTATTATTTGTTAATTGTCGAATTATTTTCATTTTCTCTTGTAGTGTCCTTGGGCAAGACACTGCAGAGCCCTGCCTAGTACACTTGAAATCCCGAAAAGTGTAAAATAACTGAATTATTGTTGACACAGCTTTTAACCCATATCAACTAAAATCAATTGAACAATTTTAGACATTTTTGAAGTGATTTGAGTCTTGATAATGTCTGGTTTTAGACAAATTGTATGCTAATTTGCTGACTGGTTTCAGACATTTATGTACTGATTTGGACCTCAAAGTTGACTGGTTTCAGACATTTATGTACTGATTTGTACCTAAAAGTTGACTGGTTTCAGACATTTATGTACTGATTTGTACCTAAAAGTTGACTGGTTTCAGACATTTATGTACTGATTTGTACCTAAAAGTTGACTTGTTTCAGACATTAGTCTACTTTTTTTTCTTTTATTGATATGGGTTTCACATCACATCAACATTATTTCAGTTATGTTACTATGCCCAACCCTTAATGATGAAGGAAGACCCCATACTCAACCGCGCATAAGGGCTGATCAATCCAGGTATAACCATCAGCATTCTGTAAGGCAGTCAAGAGACTACCTCTAATGAAAATAGAAATGCCATCACTGGGATTTCTATACACCCTAAGAAGGGCCATGTAATTTTAAGTTCTGTACTCCATAACCTCTAGGCCATGGAAGCTCTGTACTAATTTGTATATTAATTGGTTTCAGACATTTTTCGGAGATCTGATGATGACGGAGGTGCAGTATGGTGGGGCCCGCGGGCGTCGCTGGAAGGTCGACTGGAATAGAACCCCACAGCCAATACAGGTCAAACTCAAATGCCTGAGAGGGGTCAAGGACAAACTTCCACGTAAGTTTTAACCCTTTACCAAACGCCAAATTTTCAACTCTCCCAAATTGAAAGAACACGCAGACGACGTTTCAAAATGTGATAATATTGGAAAGTAATCTTCTGAGATAGTAGAAAACATTGTGGGAAAAGGAGAAATTACTTGTTACGAGCAATTTCTCCTTTTTTCACAGTGTTTTCCGGAGTCGTCTTCAACAAAGTGGTAAAACGTCCTCGCTGTTTGGTAATGGGTTAATGCATTCTTTCCCCCATATGGGAAAAATTTAACTGGTCCAAATTGAGAATTCAAGTACCTGAGAGGGTTAAAGGTAACATGTTATGTAAGTAAACCCAATCCCCAATGTGGGTATTTGTCACTGGTGCAAATTGAGATCTGATTTACCTAAAATGTTGAAGGATAAGCTGTTATGTCAGTGTAACAAAGGTAATAAAACATGCAGTCAGACCGGGACTCATAACTAGGCACACCAAAGAACGTGTGAATGCTCTACCAACTGAGCTTTCGAGCCCACTTACACATTCAACTCTATCTTTTTTATTGAGACCCTTTCTTGTTGTTGGTAGTGGTCTGTAGCTTCATAGTTTGTGTGTATCACATGACTTTTTCAAACAGTTGCCCCCAATTGTTGTTTTCTCCAGTGTGCTTCAATAGTTTCTGATGGATTTTAAATGTAAACAAAAATGTTAAATTGTTGTCCCAACAATTTGTCAAAATAGGACTTGGAAACATAAATAATAAATAAGGCAGTCATTGTAAAGTCATCATCATATAGTGGTCTGCTATGTTTGAAAGTATGGTTTCAATATATATAACTCAATTGGCACAGTTTAACGGTTTTGTTGGGGTTACATTCTGGCTTTAAAATCCTGTATCATTATACAAGGCTTGGGTTGTTGAACATAAATTCAATGAAAATATTTAATAATGTATTTTTTATTGAATAATGATTGAATATGCAATCATGCGTTCTATATACAATACGACGCTTTTTTTTCCCTGAAATGGGAAGAGACCTAGGCCTGTTGAATTTGGAAAGTTTTGGCTGCTAAATTGAGGAAACCCAAAAGCTGGTATGACTTTGAACTTTTGGGAAAATTGCATGATTTTAAAGATATTTCCAATTGGAAAGGTGCTTTTTATAGGCCCCTGTTATAAAACTAGTGAAGCCCTGCAAAATTCAGAGATCGAAGTACTTTCAGTACTTTGCATGCTATTTCAGGCGGGAGATATGTGCTGATGTGCTCAATGTATGACAGACTTGGGGGTAATATCCTACGCTGGGGGGAGATGAAGGGACAACACTGGGGCGGGGCCACTCTACCAGTCCACCATGAGGGGGCCTTCTACAATGTAGAAATGAAGGTAAGGAACAGTTTAGACGAAATGGGAATAAACACTCAAAAAGGGTAGACAAAATGGTGGGAATAAACACTCACATAAAGGAAGACAAAATGGGAATACACACTCTAAAAGGTATAAAAAATGGGATTATACACTCAAAAAGGGCAGACAACTCTACCAGTTTGACCAACACATTTTACAATGTGAATGTAACACTTGTCATTTTTCACACATTTTAGCTGGACCAAAGTATGTTTACAGTCCTACCCTCAAAGCAAGCAAATTTCATATGACATAACTAGATAATAGATATGAATAAAAAAATTGTTATTTTTCACATATTTCAGCTGGACCAAAGTATGTTTACAGTCCTCCCCTCCAAGGCAGCCTTAAAGCCGGGCATGTGTCTGATCTTCGAGCTGTTCCTGTTACGAGGCTCCGTTGTTACCACAGACCGCGTGGTCGGATGGGGATGCTTTCCCATCTGTGACGCACAGTTTGATATCATAGAGGGGAAGTAAGTAATTCTTTTCATATATGATTCATTCATTCGTCATTGGTTTATTTGTTTAACCCATCCTCTTCTTATGCCGTGACCTTATGTCTCCTAAAAATTTGGGACACTATCTGAACTATACAAGTAGAAATTAATGTAGTAATTATTAGAAATTGAAAGTCGTATGTACTATTGTGAGGAATTGCTCCATTTGTTACAATGGTTTTTTGCAGTTTCAGATTCTGTGAAATTAGTATCTAATAATGGAATAATTTCTTCTTTTGTAATAGGACTTTGTTTGTTTAAACTTGTTAATTTTACATCAACTGTGAAACAAGTTCTTACAACTTTGATTTATCGGTTCCAGCACTATAAGGGTTAACATTTGATGTAAAATGAATTAGTTTAAACTAAAAAGCAACACATTCCAGATACCGTGTGCCGTTCCTGCGTGGAGAAGTGGACAACAAGATCGAGAAACACGAGACCATCGAAAAACTCATCTCTCACGAGCTTGATCATTGGCTATGTAACTTGTACTTTGAACTCGTGAAATTACCGAGGTAAAACTGCTTTTTGTATATGAAGATATTTTTATTCTTATTAATGAAACTCGTCGCTCACAAGCTTGATCATTGGCTAAGTTACTTGTACTTTGAACTCGTGAAATTACCGAGGTTAGATTGCTGAAAGTATTTCACAGGGCTTTTTTTCCTTGAATTGGGAAGAGGCCAAGGCCTATTAAATTTGGGAAAAATTATTGCTGAAATTGCTGAATTGCGAAGACGAAAACCTGGTACGACTTTGAATTTTTTTGAAAACTGCATGATTTTAGAGTAATTTCCAATTGGGAAGGTGCTTGTTGTGGACCCCTGTTATATAACACAAAAAAGCCCTGTATCAAGTTTTTTTTATTAATTACCATTAATTAAACTGAAAAGGTTGAAAGACTTAGGGTTGTCTGTGGCCTAGTGGTTAGAATACAGAACTTGAAATCACATGGCCCCTCTCAGCTTGGGTCAAATTAGGGTATTGTCATTTGGGTTTTTGTGAGAGACAGTCCCCTGACTGACTTACAGAATGATAATGGTTCTACATGTATTGATCAATTAATTTCTTAAAACGCCTCTCTCCTTTGAGTTCAAATCACGGTGGCGGCATTTGAATTTTGATGAGATGTAGTCTTGCAACTGACTTACAGAATACCAATGGTTCCACCCGGCTTAATCAGTCCAAATGGGAAGTTAAGTATGGGGCCTTCCTCCATCATTAAGATGGAATGGAAATAACATTATGAACAAGAATTTTTCACAATATTGATCACTGGCTATGAAACTTGTATTTCAATCCATATTTTATTGTCAACCGAATTACAGATACCTTGGCGGTATGAAGGAGTACGAAGTAGAGCTTGAGTTTTCTTCTGCTCTAACGTCCTACCCAGACAGACGAAGGACCGGCGGAGAGAAATATCGCGATGGTGAAGCCCCCATGTTGGGATCCCAGAGTGATATTAACAGCGATATGTGAGTTGCTTTACTATATGTGTTTCTGGCGAGATCTCTTAACCCATTACCAAACAACAACGATATTTGACCAGTTTGTTGCAGACGGCTCTGGAAAGCACTGTGGGTAAAGGAGGTATTGCTCTTAACAAGCAATTTCTCATTTTCCCAGAATGTTTCCTGACCTATCAGAAGATGATTTTTTAATTTTATCACATTTTGAAATGTTGCCTGCAAACTCTTTCAATTTTGGACAGTAAAAGATTTGGTGTTTGGTAAACGGTCAAGTGACCTTTTTAACTCTTTTCAGAAACAAGTTGCCAAGAATGACTTGCAGTCACTTTTTTTGTTAGTACTATTCTCAAAGGAAATTTCCTTTTCCGAGTTTACAAATATTACATGCTTATTCATTTAGTAGTAGAACTGCTTTATGAAAATTAGTTAAAACCGATACTTCCTGCAACATAATTCATCTGTCTCTAACCACTGAATGATTATGCTTAGTTAAAAACAATAATTCTTGGGACATGATTAATTTGTCTCTAACCACTTAATGGTTATGCTCTTGTTGGAAAACAGTCAGCAATCCAGAAACAATGTCTACATGGATAGGTGCTCTGACTATTGGTCATACGCCTGTTACTTTTGAGACCTTGAATACCTAAGGATAGATTCTCCCCCACCCACTTATTATCAGGTATTGAATGGTGTAAAATGTTTACTAACATTTTATTTTATGATTTAGGGGCCTCCGTGGCCTAGTGATTAGAGTACAGAACTTGAAATCACATGGCCCCTCTCCGCGTGGGTTCAAATCCTGAGAGGGATATGGATTTTCATGAGAGGCAGTCTCCCGACTGACTTACGGAATGCCGATGGTTCTACCTGCCATGACCAGCCCTTGTGGGCAGTTGATTATGGGGTCTTCCTCCATCATTAATAGTCAGGCATCGCTACATAACTGAAATAATGTTGATGTGATGTAAAACCCATATAAAAAAAAAAATATTTTATGATTTGTATTTTCAAGGACCAATTTGGCTTCACAAAGTAGTAAAGATGGGTAATTTCTTTTAATTCTCTGCATGGTTCACCATCCCATAACCAACTACCAAGCAATCCTAAGATTGGACTATAGTATATTTATATTTTGCAGAGGACTTTTGAAATTGTTGTTGGATAATTCCTTTACCAAACAATGACTGACGACATTAATTTTGATGACTTTCTTGAAGACGACTATAGAAAACATTGTAGGAAAAGGAGAAATTACTCATAACAAGCAGTTTTTCCTTTTCCCACAATGTTTTCTGTCCTATCCGAAGGTAATTTCCATATTTCATCACATTTTGAAATGTCGTCTGCAAACTCTTTCAATTTGGGACAGTCAAAAAAAACTTGACATTTGGGAAAGGGATAAGGAGGAAATGCTCGTGCTAGCATTTGATCCAGTTCAAATAATAATTTCTATTATAGACAACGAATAACCAAATATCTAACCAATTACCAACCAATTCTCAGATAAGATAATATTTATCATTTGCAGAAGACCTTTTCTTCAAATTCTTTTTGGAAATGGAGAAAATACTCTTGCCAGCATTTGACCCTTTTCAATCAATGTTTTCTATAATACCAGAAAAATAACCAAATTTCAAATACCATTCAAAAAGTATTTCAAATTCGGAGATGATTAAGATTGTTTGTGGTTCTAGAGGCTTTAAGGATTTATTTTTGGCCTAAAGATAGACAAGATGTGTATTCTTTATATATCTTATTGCATGTTTAAACTTCCTTTCCCCTCTTTTGGAAAAAACAAACAATTTTAAAAAAATATTTGCAGCAGACAACATTGGACTGAAGGCTATAAGGAGACATTGTGATGTTTAGTTAACCCTTTCGCTGCCTAGATGATGGCCAATGCCATCCCATAAATATGTGCTTGAAAAAGGCCAGTATGCTGTTGACATAGGAAAATCCCATAAGGCAGCTGTATCAAAAAGTAGACTCTAGCAGGAAACCTATGACAAACTTGTACAATCGGGTTTTTCATTAAAATTGCTGTCTAAAATGAGCGCTTACGGGATACAGCCTCGATTTAATCTCGGGTGTTAGAATTTCGGAAGTGATTTGTGTAAATGCAAAATGGTGGACAGGTCCATCATAGCCAATCGGAAATTGCCTGGCAATACATTGCATATAATATATATGATTGGGTGCCAGGCAGCGAAAGGGTTAACCCTTTACCAAATGCCAAATTTTCCACTGTCCCAAATTGAATGAGATGAAATTTGAAAAAATAAAAAATCTTCTGCTAGGGCAAAAAACATTGTGGGAAAACAAAAAATTGCTCATTACGATGAATTTCTTCTTTTCCCACAATGTTTTCCAGAGTCATCTGCAACAAAGTAGTTAAATGTGGTTATTGTTTGGTAATGGGTTAATGGCCAAGGTATATTGTCAAGACATCAAAATTGTATTTGGATGCTATTCACATACAGACAGGTTTTTCCATATGAACAGAGGAAACATGAAACATAACAAGCTTTATTAGGAAATTGTAAGAATATGTTATCTGTAAAAATAGATAAATCCAACATATGTAATTTAAAAGAATAGATGAATACCTCATATAATATATGTAAATAAATATATCCAACATATGTAATTTAAAAGAATAGATGAATACCTCTTATAATATATGTAAATAGATAAATCCAACATATGTAATTTAAAAGAATAGATGAATACCTCATATAATATATGTAAAAATAGATAAATCCAACATATGTAATTTAAAAGAATAGATGTATACCTCATATAATATATGTATATAGATAAATCCAACATATGTAATTTAAAAGAATAGATGAATACCTCATATAATATATGTAAAAATAGATAAATCCAACATATGTTATTTATAAGAATAGATGTATACTTCATATAATATATGTAAATAGATATATCCTGCATATGTAATTTAAAAGAATAGATGCATACCTCATATAATATATGTAAATAGATAAATCCAACATATGTAATTTAAAAGAATAGATGTATACCTCATATAATATATGTATATAGATAAATCCAACATATGTAATTTAAAAGAATAGATGTATACCTCATATAATATCTGTAAAAATAGATAAATCCAACATATGTTATTTATAAGAATAGATGAATACCTCATATAATATATGTAAAAAGATAAATCAACATATGTAATTTAAAAGAATAGATGTATACCTCATATAATATATGTAAAAATAGATAAATCCAACATATGTAATTTAAAAGAATAGATGTATACCTCATATAATATATGTATATAGATAAATCCAACATATGTAATTTAAAAGAATAGATGAATACCTCATATAATATATGTAAAAATAGATAAATCCAACATATGTTATTTATAAGAATAGATGTATACTTCATATAATATATGTAAATAGATATATCCTGCATATAATTATTATCTGTAAGAAAAGATCTTTCCCACAAATATTGTTTGTATGAATAGACCTATCCAACAGGGATTATTTAAAGGAAAAGATATATCGAACAAAGATTCTACGCAAGAAAAGATACATGTATATTCTGAATATATTATATATGAGCCGCGTCACGGTAAAACATGCCTTAATGACATTTTTTGAGAATTTGAGATTTTCACTTACTATAATAGATGAATCACAGTAGATTTCGGCGCTGAAAACCGTTTTTTAAAAGAATATGTAGTCTTTGAGATATAGTGTTTTAAAGACGCTTGGTCTTTTTACATTAGAACGTCAAAAAGAGAATAAAAGACGTCACGTCAAGCTGAGTGCCAACGTTCACTAATTTGATGCACGTGTGTACTCTAAGCATGTAAGTAATATTGCTAGAACAGTATGTGTGCCAAATTAAGTGAAACATATAGTTTTCATTTATGGTGTGTTTGGGTTTGGAATTACATAATTAACAAAGTATTCAATATACAGAACATGGTTATAATTACGACTTAAATATAGAAAAAAAACATGTGTTATCAATCAAACAAATAAAGAGTAACCCAAATTAGGTCTCTTCGGGGCGAATACAGAATTGGTTCTGAAGAGTAGGGCGGATGTAAGGCCGCACAGACTTATATAAGTAATTCTGTCTTTCAACACTCAAACCCTGACAGGGCACAGGTTCAGGTCTGGTTGCATTCTCGAACCGGAATCTCGAATCCTTTAAAATGCAAACTTTTATCTCTGGCGCCTCCCCACTTTCCTTTACCGTAATTACACCAGGGTCTTCCGCAGACAATCGGAAATACTGGTACTTCCTGGAATACAAAACAACAAGAATCAGCATATCATTAATAAATATACTAAATCACATTACTTTAAATTCTTACTGAGAAGTCATGTATTTGAATAAGCATGCGAATTTGTTTATATTGTGTGTGAAAGTTTGGTATTAGATAGAGTGACATGTAAATTAAAAGAAAAGATTATTACCGAATCCCGTTCAGCGATCTGAAATACTGCGATAGAAAGGTCTTCCAGTCCCGCCACTACCATTGTGGGTATCTGACAGCATGGTTGGTCCTCGAAGAACGGTTTACCAGAGCCTCTAACTCACTCAATGTGACGCAGTCGGATCTCATGTAAAGTTTATTTATGTGGGCAAAGCCACCATCTATTAGGCATCTTGCATGCCCTGAAAAAAAAATGCACTATGATTGTGAGGGTGTATAAAAAGAGTCATATACCTCATATTTTACGAGGCCATACAATGTGAAAGGGGACTTTTATCGGACTGTATTATCGCAATTTTCGGCGTCATGGTGTTGGTTTGACAGCTATTTTACCCATCTGAGTATAGAGTTTGACTGTTCCTGCATTTGTTTATGTAAGAAGTTCATAAATTAAAAACCAAGGATGTACTATACACTATGAAATTCCACCTTATTTAACTGTTATTTATAAAGTTTATGTCACAAGATAACTACCAAGTATGAGAAGTTGTGTATCAAACACATTGAAACGACGAAACAGAAAAGTTTCCTTTCTTGATTCTTTATACTTCTTGATTATTACCTGGAATCTGCATAAGGTATTCGAGACTTGTATTTTGTCCAGTCATCACTCGCCAGGCAAGATATCCCAACACATATTTGTTCTTGTTTTGACCTATAATCAAATTAAGCATGGTATATACAATTCATCATATACAAAATATAGCATCTCATATTGCTGAATCTGTTAAATAAAGTTCAAATGAAAGATAATTGTCGGACTAAAGCTACATGTATGAAACAATTGCATGTATTTTCGTTGCAATTATAGAAAATATTATTTGACCAAATATCAAATTGTGTCCATATAATTCTAAGTGAACTACATCGATTTAAAATGACGAATAATTAAGATAAAGATGTGTGCATTTTCTTAAAAAAAAACATTTTTATTATTCTTATTCAAATGAAATTAGAGGTTTCCAAACCTGGACAATTGTCTGCATGTATTGCGAACGATGAACCCTCCTGGTTCCTGTGTTCCAGTGCCCAATCTACCATGGAGATTACAGAGTTTGGGCCGTGCGTGTCACCGCCAGCTCCACCCATCGTCTCACCTTCGTCAACGAGAAAGTTCTCTTGCACAGGATTGCCGTCTACACGGAAGCCGAATATCTGTATTTTTCGGAGGGACAGAAAATACAATGGACCCATCTGGCGAGAAAAATGCGGAAGGCTCACACACTGGCTGAAGTCAAATGTATAGTGTGTGTAACGTTCATCAGCCGGAAGATTTCTTGTTTCGATGCTCCTCCGTATACCGGTACATCAATTGTAGATATCTCTTTCCTAAAACAAAATTATACTTATATTGCTATACATATGCAATAATCATTCTTAGTTATATGTGTGTGCCTATAAGTCTTTTAGACAATAAAACTGCAGTCACGTCGCCAACAGATATCTGAAGTCATGAGTACTTAAACAACATTGCACAATGCCTTTCAAAAAATTCTCGATTAGTGTATACATGTATAAAATAATTCAATTTTTATAAGTAGCACTCCAGTATACATGTGTTAAAGAAATAAGAAAGAAATGTTAAGATTCCTCACCTTCTGTGCCTTCAGTACATGATCCCTCATCTCTGTTGATGCCACCAGTTTTTCTTCTTCTTCCACCGCGTTTGTCACCTTCTTCCTAAGTTTTTCGCACGTTGCGCACACATCATCCCTCGGTGACGCTATCTTTATGTGAGGGAGACAGGTCAGCCATATAGTCTTGAACGAGCTCAGCTTTACAGTCCTAACTGGTGGATCACTATCGGCACTGGCAGCAACATAATCGGAATGGAGCTGACATTTGGTTGTTTCTGCACTGAGATATACTGGTGGTATATTGTCTCTTCCATGCAGTGCTGCTGGCTGCGGAATTCCATTAATGTCTGCATGGTTTGTGATATACTTAACTACTCGTTGAATGTCTTCAAACTTTAAGGCATTGTACTTGGTCTTTCCTTTATTGCCATGCTGTCTTGGGACTATACCATGGTCTGCCATATGCCTAAGGATGTTAGCCAGAGCAACCCTTCCTATGTCATAGGCTAGCATAAAAGTCCTTTTACATACAACTCGACCTTTAAAACGAAAAACGTGTCGTACACATTATCTCTTTTTACCACGCTTGGTAGACTCCGGGTCACAGTCGTCTAGTGTTCCCATAACGTACAGTTCCCTTTCTTCCCGCGTCATTTCACGCACACTCATTATGTGATCAAATAGTTGTGCATGGTTTAGTGGCACATTACATTCCAACCTGCAGCCACATCCGTCCTTGAAGAAATTTCTAATTGCTTTAGTGTCTTGGTCGCTGGTTTCTGCTGCGTCTTCATATTCCTCCTCAGACTGATCGAAATCCGGTGTCTGATCATCTACATACTCCCGAACCCGGCCTCCAATTACATCATCAACATTCATGATGACGCTCTCCTCACAGTCGTCTTCCTCATCCGAAGATCCATCGCTTGCTTGAGAAGCGTGAGGAGAGTTCAGTGGGGTTTGTCCAAAATGTTCCGACAAAATACTCTCCAATTCCTAAAGGAAAAATGCAATGTATTTATTAAATTACCCTATACAGCCTTAAAGTGCATCTTTGGTATGCTTCATTATGATGTAAAAATAATACAAGAAAACTTTCAACGATTGTTTATTAATTATCATTCTTTAAATTGTAAAAACAATGAAATAGGTTCCTTAACTAATATAAGTTTACAGAAGAGATTGATGTATCATTGTGATTTGAAAATAAAAGAGTGTATCCTAAGGGGATTCGAACCTGTGACCCATCTACTCCGGCAAACGTGATGAGTTGGGCTATGTATCCAACCAAATGCGCCACCTTGGTTTCGTAGATTATATGGAGTAAATATTTATACTTATAAATTCTCGAAGTCACGTATGACAAGATGATTCATCATTTTTACTCGAATAACGATAATACATAACAAATAAATATAATACTAATCTCATTAAAGTTTGATCAAATTCCCATTTTAATAAGTTTCATGCTAAAGTAAAGTGTAGATAACCACCAATACAATCTATCAGATCTATAACGCAATAATAATATTTTACATAACTATTATTTATCAAGTCTAGCAGTCTGTTGTAAAGCACTGCGTTAAAAATATTATGCTTGTTTGTCTCATAAAAGAAACGCATTTAGATGTACCTTATTGAAATAGATTCGTTGGCTAAGTTTACCTCGCAATAGATCTAACGTTTATGTTATGTAAATAAAAGTAACAAATAGCGTACATGATGGACCTTGTTCAATAGGCATTTATCTTTCTTTCTAATATTATTACAAACACCAGACTTCTTTGAAGCTTGCATTTGCTACTCAAGATAACAATTGAAATTATACTTACAGCAAGTTCTTTCTCCATTATATATCATTTATCCAGATCAAAACACATTTCGAAAATGTAAACACCGACTTTAAAAATTTCGCGCATTCTCGAGTCATTAATGACGTCATTTCAAAGTGGATTTTCCAAGAACGTCATCAATGTCATTAAGGCAGGTTTTCTTATGACGCGGCTCATATATATATATATATATATCTGCTAGAATAGATATTTGCCAAATATAGTATTTTTTAACCTTTAGAATGCTGGGTAATTTCTAGAAATAGATTTTTGTGTCATCTGCTTTCTTACACCTTAATTTTGATGAGGAAAGGTACTCAGGGTAGCTGACCTGTTTGCATAAGCATGAAGTCAGTTTCAGCACTATAAGGGTTAAGAATAAATATTTCCCGTATATAGTTTCTTTAAGAGTAGATTTATCCTGCATATATCATTTCTAGAAACATATATAAAAAATATTCATAGTTCTGCAGGAAAAGATCTTTCCTGCATGTATAATCTGAAAGTGTAAATTTACCCCACTTGATTTATTTGCTATGATATATCTAGCCCACATAATATTACATTATATGTAAGAATAGATTGATTACACATACAGAACATATAGGGATAGATATACCCAACATATTGTATATGTAAGAAAAGTTCTTTAATCTAATGTATCTATAAGAAATGATCTTACCAACCTATATTAACAGTTTTTATAAGAATAACGTAACAGGGTTACATCATCTGTGAAAAGAGATATGTGTCACATATTCATTTCATATCCATCCAAGCATGATATTTAACCTTGTGTAGCAAACCAAGCAAACAAACCTTTCAAGGACACACTCACTTCTGATCAGTGAAAAACACTGTCAGCCATTGGTTGGTTGTGCTGTCTGTCTATCTACCTGCATGTTCTCTATAACAATGCTTTAGGTTCTCAAATTTTCATAAACGTTGTATGAAAGTTACATTACTCCTATTTTCAGAAGATAATAATATTGATAAATGAATAAATTGTTTACATTATTTCTTCATTTGTGTTATTTAACTGAAGCATTTGGAGGTCACTTGATGATAACGATTGAGTTATGATAGCCGTGAACCAGGTTGCCACTTCGCTACATATATTACATTTTATGAGTTTTAATTACTTTTATCGCAACGTTTTTCAGGAGTTGTCATACACTAAATATATTGCAAAGGTTTTTAGTGCTTTTATACCAATGTTTTTCAGGGGTTGTTATGCAATAAATGTATTGCATGAGTTTTGAGTTTTAATTACTTTTATCACAATGTTTTTCAGGAGTTGTTATAACACTACATATATTGCATGAGTTTTAATTACTTTTATCACAATGTTTTTCAGGAGTTGTTATAACACTACATATATTGCATGAGTTTTAAATACTTTTATCACAATGTTTTTCAGGAGTTGTTATACATTACATATATTGCATGAGTTTTAATTACTTTTATCACAATGTTTTTCAGGAGTTGTTATAACACTACATATACTGTATGAGTTTTAATTACTTTTATCACAATGTTTTTCAGGAGTTGTTATAACACTACATATATTGCATGAGTTTTAATTACTTTTATCACAATGTTTTTCAGGAGTTGTTATAACACTACATATATTGCATGAGTTTTAATTACTTTTATCACAATGTTTTTCAGGAGTTGTTATAACACTACATATACTGTATGAGTTTTAATTACTTTTATCACAATGTTTTTCAGGAGTTGTTATAACACTACATATATTGCATGAGTTTTAATTACTTTTATCACAATGTTTTTCAGGAGTTGTTATAACACTACAAATATTGCATGAGTTTTAATTACTTTTATCACAATGTTTTTCAGGAGTTGTTATACATTACATATATTGCATGAGTTTTAATTACTTTTATCACAATGTTTTTCAGGAGTTGTTATAACACTACATATATTGCATGAGTTTTAATTACTTTTATCACAATGTTTTTCAGGAGTTGTTATAACACTACATATACTGTATGAGTTTTAATTACTTTTATCACAATGTTTTTCAGGAGTTGTTATACATTACATATATTGCATGAGTTTTAATTACTTTTATCACAATGTTTTTCAGGAGTTGTTATAACACTACATATATTGCATGAGTTTTAATTACTTTTATCACAATGTTTTTCAGGAGTTGTTATAACACTACATATACTGTATGAGTTTTAATTACTTTTATCACAATGTTTTTCAGGAGTTGTTATAACACTACATATATTGCATGAGTTTTAATTACTTTTATCACAATGTTTTTCAGGAGTTGTTATAACACTACATATACTGTATGAGTTTTAATTACTTTTATCACAATGTTTTTCAGGAGTTGTTATAACACTACATATATTGCATGAGTTTTAATTACTTTTATCACAATGTTTTTCAGGAGTTGTTATAACACTACAAATATTGCATGAGTTTTAATTACTTTTATCACAATGTTTTTCAGGAGTTGTTATACATTACATATATTGCATGAGTTTTAATTACTTTTATCACAATGTTTTTCAGGAGTTGTTATAACACTACATATACTGTATGAGTTTTAATTACTTTTATCACAATGTTTTTCAGGAGTTGTTATAACACTACATATATTGCATGAGTTTTAATTACTTTTATCACAATGTTTTTCAGGAGTTGTCATTCACTACATATATTGCAAGGGTTTTTAGTGCATTTATACCAATGTTTTTCAGGGGTTGTTATACAATAAATATATTGCATGAGTTTTGAGTTTTAATTACTTTTATCACAATGTTTTTCAGGAGTTGTTATAACATTACATATATTGCATGAGTTTTAATTACTTTCATCACAATGTTTAAAAGGGGTTGTTATACTCTACATACACTGTATGAGTTTAAATTACTTTTATCACAATGTTTTACAGGGGTTCCCAGCCCAGCTTACACAGTTCAGAGCCCCCTGCATACCAGGTCACCTCCAGGACAACAGCCACGGTGTCAAAGGTCAAGTTGGAGGTAATGTTTGGTTACATTTGTTGCCAAAGCCCTTACCTTAACCCTTATAGGGCTTGAACTGACTTCATACTAATGCAAAAGGTTTGATCCAGGCCAGCCAACAAGTTAATTGACAGCTGGCCTGTGATCTAACTTGTTTGCTAGTCTGTGTATCTTTCGCCATCAAAATTAATCAGATATTTAAGGTTTTGGAAAGCAGAGGATTCAAAACTCTAGTTTTAGAAAATTACCCAGCATTCCAAGGGTTAAAAAGGTTGCTTAACCGTTTACCAAACGCCAAATTTCCTACCTTATAGCGCTGGAACCGACTGCATGTTTATGCAAACAAGTAAGAACCAGGCCAGCCGCCAAGTAGATTGGCGTCTGGCCTGTGATCTAACCTGTTTGCTACTCTGAGTATCTTTCCTCAACAAAATTAAGCAAGTATTTATGGTTTTGGAAAGCAGACAACACAAAAATCTATTTTTAGAAAATTACACAGTATTCTAAGGGTTAACTCCATATCAATTCATTTTGAAATGTCTGCTGCTATAAAAATGACTGGAACCATTGTGACAAATGAAGACATTGCGTGTGGCAAGAGCCACAGTGTCAAAGGTCAAATTGGAGGTAATGAATGATTACTATTTGTTGCCAAAGGCTTTAGCTTAACTCTATTACACTTTATTTTAAAGCATATCCTGCTTAAGATGACAAAAGAAAAAATTGCTTCAATTGGGTTCAAATCCCGATGACAGGATTTGAATTTTCATGAGAGACAGTCTTTCAACTGACATACTGAATACCGATGGTTCAGGCTTGACCGGCTCTTATGGGCAGTTTCCTCCATCGTTATGAGCCAGGCATTGCAACATAACTGAATTACTATAATGTTGATGTGATGTTAAACCCAAAGTAACCCAAAGTAACAATAAAATTAGATGAAAAATAATATAAATGATAAAAGTAATGAAACATTACTGAAATATTGTTGATGTGATGTAAAACCCATTATACAGTCAAACTTGTGTTTAGAGGCCAACCTACTGAACTGAGAAAATTTGTTGTTTAAGACAGGTAAGCTGCTTAAAACAAATTTATGTACACTATAAATCAAACAATGGGACTCTCTGTAGTGGTTGTTTAAGGCAGACTGGCTGCTTGAAAGGATGGTTGTTTAACACAAGTTGGACTGTAATATGAATGATGAAATAAAGAGCTGTATATATAACAGGATCCTGATAAGCCCACCTCCTACGGATCCAGGAAGCTCCACAAGGACAAGAAACTCGACTTGATGTTAATGGAGGACAGTGACCCTGAGGACTCTGATCCCGAAGATGTCAAGGCCATTAAGAGTGAAGGTGACTTCAGAAAGGTCAAACGTGTGTCAGGCATGTACTACAAGGTAAGATGTCAAGGTCACAAAGATCTATGTGGAAAAGTTAATTATACACCTGGTTTGTACTACAAGATAGGGTGTCAAGGTCACTATGAGTGAAGGTGACTTAAGGAAGGTCAAATGTGTGTCAGGCATGTACTACATGTTAAGGTTAATGTTATTTATAGTCTTTTCTTTTAAAAAATCAAAATTAACCACACAATGTGAATTGGAGACCTACCTGACTATACACACTGTATACATGTGCTGTACACTTTTTCAGAAAAAGATTGGAAAACAATTTGCAAGAAATCGCACCAGAAGTGTCCTTGAAAATATATTTTTTCATATGGGAAGGTCAAGACCCCAGATTCCCTGCAAATTCATTAGAAACCTATTTTGCTTTCAATGAAAAATATCACACAGATGCCCATGTGAATGAGTAAATATGTGCTATTTTAGCACTTTTAATGTAGATATTTCAAAATTCTCTTTTATGTAGGAATTTTAAGTATTATTGATATAACTTCGATAACATATAACTAAAATATCCTTCTTTTCAACAGAAATATGAGAAGAATCCAATGGATGCCTACCATGACAAGCTATTCACCATTCTGCCCAAAACAGCGATTACGGAGCCAAGCTACAAGATTCAGACCTTGACACATCTAGAGGAATTGGAGAAACACACATTCTCTGTACAGTAAGTTGAGCGCTCTGTGGTAGACTATAGCAAAACCATCATAAAAGTGAAGGTCTTAGAAAAGGCCTGTATTGAACCCTCAAAGTGTGTTGTTATGAGAATTTACTATACGATTGAACCATCATTTGGACAAACAGGCTTTAACTAATTGCATCATCGGGCATTTTATCCCTGGTCTAGATTGAAAGCAAAACAGATGTCTGGAAACAACACTTTCTTTGTGTCTGGTCCTGATTGAATAAAAATAGCAGTGCGATTGAAAGCCAAACAGCAACATGAAAACGACATTTGCTTTTTGATAAGTGGTTGTTCTTTGAATTTATTAGGGGAAAGGAATTGAAATTGGTTAAGATTTTGATTTTCTAATGACTTAGTCTTTTGCTGATGATTCTACCCTAATATGGTACTTTAACTACAATTCAATATTCATTTACATAATTAAAACAAAACAGCAAGAAATATTAAAAACAAACTCTTATAGCATTTCAAGATTAAAAAAATCTTAATATTGACATGTTTTTATTGATGACCATTTTACAGGCCCCCACTAGCCGAGATGGGCAGAATAAAAAAGCATGGACACGAGAGAATGGAATATGTCGGCCGCCAGTTCCTATCAGAGCTCGGGCTGTCGCAGTGGCGGGGCAGGGAATTCTGGGGGATGATGTTTATGTTGATTCTGGCCTTCTTCCTGCGAATCTTTGTCCATTATCCGGGACAGTGGATCTTCCTGAGCGCACTTAGTATCCCCATCAATATGTGAGTATCGTCCTCTCTCTTTTGCTACCAATTTTATTGGAAAACAAATGCCAATTAATGTTTGAAAATCACAGAAAAAAAGGCTGTATCTGTTTAAAGAATCATAAAATCATTACAATATTAAGTTGAATCTTTAAACATAGATTGCACGTAATAAACTGTTTAGTATAATAACATACTTAACAATGTACAGTCTGATCAGATGGCCTTGACCTTTGATGACATTGACCTTGACGCCTTGTTGCAAAATACGGTAACAAACAATGCAGAACCTAACTGCATGTTTCAGTCAGTCTTATATTATATAGTCAATTTTACACAGTGAAACTGGATTACCAGCAGATGTATTCACCAATAACAAAAAGTCCCCTTGTGTTTAAATAAACCAATAAAAATTTCCTTCCATACAATATTTCAGGTTTAATTGGCTACCGTATACAGTGGAGCTAAACAACCAGTATTCGCCACTCACTAATACTTTCCTTGTGTAATGATTAACCCTTTATCAAATGCCAAATTTTCGACTATCCCAAATTGAAAGAGTTTGCAGACAACATTTCAAATTTTGATGAAATTGAAAAACAATCTTCAAATAAGGCAGGAAACATGGTGGAAGAAGGAGAAAGTGCTCGTTTAGAGCAATTTCTCCTTTTTCCTCAATGTTTTCTAGAGTTGTCTGCAACAAAATAGTCAAATGTCAATATTGTTTGGTAATGGGTTAACCAATAAGAATGGACATTATCTTCCAGGTTTAATTGGCTACCATACACCGTGGAGTTAAACTACCAGTACTCCCTACTGACCAGCCAGCAGGAGATCGCAGTGGTCATCCTTGGTCCACTGTTTGTCCTACTGGTATTCTTGTTCCTGATTGCCCTGAGCTGGACATTCCAGAGACTGTTTGACCAGATCCCGGACTTTGCCTGCAAGTTTATCATGGCCTTTGGTATCATGACTGTCCTGGACCCTTTGCTTATACTCGCTGTGGACTGTGTACTCGGGGTAGGTTTTTTTGTTATCCTTTTTTTCATGATATTCCCCAAAGTGGGTGGCCTCCTTTTCCCACACTGTTTTCAGCAATATCAGAAGATTATTTTTCAATTTCATCACTTTTTGATGGAAATGTCATCTTCAAACTCTTTCAATTTGGGACAGTCGAAAAGTTTGCATTTGGTAAAGGGTTAAAAACACCTTTGACACAATTGCTAGTTTGCAATACTATTTTCTCTTAACTGTGAAAAGTTTCTTTTTTGAGCAGCCAGATTGAACGCCTTCAGATCGCCTTCAGATCGCCAATCTGTTCTGTTAAAAATCAGTCAATCAAACTAATTGACAACTATAATTGCCAGCCAATCATGTTTTGGTGTGTCACAAAATTCAATAATTATACTAAGAATAACTTATCAAAATCATAATTGCATGATTCTAGCTGTGGACTGTGTAATCGGGGTAGGTGTTTGTATTATCCTTTTTTCATGATGTTCCCCAAAGTGGGTGGCCTCAGTGGCCTAGTGGTTAGAGTACAGAACTTGAAATTCCTTAAAATGACCCTTTGTTGATACTAGCTGTGGACTGTGTACTCGGGGTAGGTGTTTGTATTATCCTTTTTTCTAGACATAGGAACATAAAGTCAAATATTCGGTTTTAAATCTGCGTACATGTATTTAAGTGGTGAATTACTATTTAAATAATTTATTTTCATTGAGCAAATACTGCTGTTTTGGGGCAATTTAAACAATTGATATTCAAGTTTCATTTATCTACACCCTCTAAACTGATCAATTAGCAAACACCTGTCAATACATTAAGGTATAGTATCCAGGTGCAAGTTCCATGTTTTAAGAGTCTGGCATCGCAACGTTACTGAAATAATGTTGACACAATGTTAAACCCTTAAATATAAAATCCCTCAAGTTAGAGCATATAAGTTCTGCCATCTGTCTGTCCAAATACTTCTTCTTTTGTTCTACCATGTTTATAAGTCCTACAAATATATACCTATGTGTATGAGAAATCATCAAAATCGATTGAATTTTTCAGCGTTATAAAGACAACAGTGTTGTCCCGACAGCCGATTTCGCAAAACTCTGGTATCATTTCCTGCGTGCAGAGGGCTCTGGTCTGGCGGGCGTGTTTATTACAAGTTTCCTGTACCTGGGCTTCATGTTTATCAGCGGAGCATTCCTTTACATGTACTTCCTTAGGTAAATGTTTTTATACTGTATAGTGCTTTATATTTGAGGTTGCAATATTTCATGTTTTTTCATGGTTCCTAAAATGGCAGGTTTCATATTTCGCAATGGTAGCAGGTACCTCGAAACCACACCACCAAAGATTGTCGATATCAACATAAAAACTACTCTGAAATACCTGTACTTATTTTACAGCAAGGATCACACTTTGTTTTGTAATCGAAATGAGAAAAAAATACATATGTTTAAAATGCACTGCTTGAAAATTTTAAAAATAAAACAAGTTTTAATTTTTCATTTATCTGTCATTGTGTTTTATAAAGTCAACATAAATGATTGATAAGGGGATCAAATGATTAATTGATACTCGTGAAAAGCATGTCATATGTACTTCTCAACCAAGGATGCTGATTTGTTTGCAATTAAACCCCAATTGATACACGCCTACGGCATTGTTTGACATGGGAATAACAATTAACAGATTAATTTTTGTTGACTGCGAAGATATTGTTAAGTGTTTAAAATATAATATCTGTCTTATATTCTGACCAATTTTTTCATCAAATCTCAACTTGCAATCGGTCACATGAATTTCGAAGTTATTGAAAGCAACAGTATTGAAAAGCATTCATCTTCAGAATCAAATACAATAACTGTGCATACCGTAACAATACATGGTGGAAGTGATGACAGAGTGAGGTCCAGGTTAAAATGGCGACCGCTGTGGCACACAGAAATACGTTGAAGTGGCTTTTATAAGCGATGTTTACAATTAAATAATACTTATACAGTACATTGTTTTGTCAATTTCAATTTTGATTATTTGTCTTAATTTGCTGAGAATTCTATTTCAACTTGGACCTCTCTAATGGTATAATGGAAGTAACTTGTACAGTCTTATACAAAGACTTAATCAAGTTTTTCGAAGTTTTCGAAGATTAGTTTAGATTTGGTTTTTGTTTGTTTTTACGTTGACTTATCTCTAGAAAACACATGTATTTGCACTCCACATTTTTGTTGTTTTTTATGTCACCACACTCTTCTTAATCACTTGTACTGATGACAAAAACCTACATATACCATACCCCATTTGCAATAAGGCAGAATATACATCAATAGATAAAATGCTGAGGATTTGTTCAAAATACAAGTACTGTTGAAAACAGGGTGAACTGCAATACGTAAAACAATCACAAGTATATAGTATCATCATAACTGTAAATTTTTTACATCATTATTCCACTTATATCTCTACTTTTTGGATTTGATGTTGAATAAAAAAGACATTTCTGTAACCCATATGGGTGTTATTGGGTTTAACCCTTTACCAAACGCCAAATTTTAGACTGTCCCAAAATGAAAGAGTTTGCAGACGACATTTCAAAATGTGATGAAATTGGATAATAATCTTCTGATAGGGCAGAAAGCATTGTGGGAAAAAGAAAAATTACCCGCTATGAGCAATTTCTCCTTTTCCAACAATGTTTGCAAGAGTCATTTGCAACAAATTAGTCAAATGTCGTCATTGTTTGGTAATGGGTTAAAAAGCTTGTTTCTTCGGAGCTTGTTTTTAATAGCTGAATACACCCATACATGTGACAAGTTTTTCTATATGATCGGAAACGTATCAAGTTAGCAATCTCTTTTTATTCACTTTTTATATCTCCTTGCCAAAAATGTAAAATAGTTATCTCTATTTATCTCACCTGAAAGGTTACACAACAATGGCCGACTACTGGATTGTTACTGGCGACTGAGAAATAAGGAGAACAACTTCTTCGTGCCGTACGATCTTGAACTGTCCAATCAGGAGCTTCACTACATCGTGTCGCGGGCGGAGGCGTGGCGCGGGGAGGAGGGAGAGAGGAGGAAGATTGCCGTGTACGACTACATCTGGGAGGAGGAAGATGTAAGTTTAGTTTAGTTTAAACTTATTTAAACCTATATCAAACACCAGTTTTCGACTGTCCCAAACTGAAAGAGTTTGCAGCTACATTTCGAAGTGTGATGAAATTGAAAAATAATCTTCTGATAGGGCAGAAAACACATTGTGGGGAAAGGAGAAATTGCTCTAGACGAGCAATTTCTCCTTTTCCCACATTGTTTTCCAGAGTTGTCTGCAACAAACTGGTTAAATATTGTTATTGTTTGGTAATGGGTTAACAGGGTTGTCATTAAGAGCTAGCTGCCGGCGAATTTGATCGCTTCAAATGACATTTTAGTCAGCTCAAATAACAAGAAATATGATAAGTGGTCATTAGTAACAACTAATTTTTGTTGGGTGTTTGCTTCATTGGCCTTCTCAAATTGAAAGTTGGCCTCTTACTCCAAAAATTAATGACAACCCTGGGTTGAACAATTTTTTCAGCTCTATTTATACCCTCTTCATCATGCCTGGAGAAACACCTCTTACTTAACTGTTCATTAGACCAGAAAAAACGAGTAGAACCATGGGAATTCCATTTTAAAACATATTAAAACCCACACGCCTGTTTAATATCAAAGGTATATAGTCATTGATTACTCCTTAATGTTTCAACTGATTAATTTACATCAATATGAAACAAGTTCTTACAACATAGATTTATCACTCTAAATTCTGCTTCTTGGATACATAACTAGTACTTGTGCTGAATGTGGATTAATGAAAGTTAGCAAGGCCGGTCCCGCTACTCAGTTTTGAACCCAGGACCCTCGTGTCCTGAAGCCGACTCTGTACCCATGGACCACTGTTCTTTTACCCCTTTAACACTTTCCCTTTTTATGGTAATGTTTAATTTGTCTTAATTCAAAGCCAACAACAGATCAAATATATTTTTCTTATGATATTTCTGCAGCATTTTTTAAGTCCAATCACACTTTGCATTGATCAAAGTTATGAAAAGTCTATCAAATATCTTGCTTTCTGTAACTTAATGAATCAGTAAAATACATCCTATGTGAGATAGTCCTTTCAACCTAATTTCCAAGAGTACTGTAACTATTTCTGAATTGGAAACAGGTTGCATGAGAGGCAGTCTCCCGACTGACTTACGGAATGCCGATGGTTCTGCCCGCCTTGACCAGCCCTTATGGACAGTTGAGTATTGGGTCTTCCGCCATCATTAAGAGTCGGGCATCGCTACATAACTGAAATAATGTTGATGTGATGTAAAACCCATATGAAAAAAAACAAAAAAAAACAGGTTGAGTAAAACCTACACCCATTTAAAACACTTTCAGCTTGAAGACACAATCTGGCAAGAGACCACCCTTGAGGAAGATGACAACAAACGTAAAACAAGCAACAAGGAAATTACGACACACGTCTCCATTCACACGATTCATCTTGATGGTCTGCGAGAACTCTACCGACAGTTTCTGCGTCTGCCAGACGGTGCAGTGGTTGAGGTACGTACTTGTTGAGGTTTAACCCTTTCCCAAACAATAACATCATTTGGCGACTATGTTGCCGGCGGCTTTAAAAAACATTGTAGGAAAAGGAGAAATTGCTCGTAACGAGCAATTTTTCCTTTTCCCACTTTGTTTTCTGCCCTATCAGAAGATTATTTTACAATTTCATCACATTTTGAAATGTCGTCTGCAAACTCTTTCAATTTGGAACAGTCGAAAACTTGTTGTTTGGGAAATTGTTAATGAGATTTCACAAGTGTTTAACCCTTATAGTGCTGGAACCGACTTCATGCTTATGCAAACAGGTAAGATGCAGGCCAGCCGCCAAGTAAATTGGTGGCTGCCCTGTGATCTAACCTGTTTACTACTCTGAGTATCTCTCCTCAACAAAACTAAGCATATATTTAAGCTTCATACATGATGGACTTGCTGTAATAAATAGATAAACTTCGATGACTGTGTGCATTACAAATTAATTCCTTTCATATAATTACAAGACATTCACATTTTCAGTGGCAAGACTGGGTGGAATTTGACCACAGTTTCATGTCTTGTAACTTGTGTCTTGAATAAACTATGTAGAGAGGTTGAAACTTTAAAGAAGGCTTTATACATGATGGACTTGTTGCTTGAAATAGATAAAAGAAATGGCATTGTACAATATAGCTACGCGCCATTCAAATTTTCAGTGACAAGACTGGGTTAGATTCGACCACAGTTTCATGAATAAACGTTGTAGACAGGTTTAAAGATGGATTCATACATAATGGACCTGCTGTATGGAATAGATAAAAGAAATGGCTTTGTACAATACGTTACCAAGCCGTTCCTATTTTCAGTGGCAAGACTGGGTTAGATTTGACTACAGTCTCATGTCTTGTAACAGGTGTCTTGAATAAACTATGTAGAGAGGTCTTAAGAAGGCTTCATATATGATAGACTTGCTATATGGAATAGGCAAACTTCAATGACGTTGTGCGATATAATTACAAGCCATTCACATTTTCAGTGGCAAGTCTGAGTTAGATGCGACTACAGTTTTTGAAAGAAAGCTTCATATTTGATGGACTTGCTGTATGAAATAGATAAACTCAAATGGCATTGTACAATATAGCTACAAGCCATTCACATTTTCAGTGGCAAGACTGAGTTAGATTCAACCACTGCTTCATGTCTTGTAACAGGTGTCTTATGTAGAAAGGTTTAAAGAAAGCTTCATACACAATTCACTTATTGTATAGAAAAGATAAACTTAGATGGCTTTGTACAATAAGATAACAAGTAGGGATGGGAACAAATATTCGAATATTCGAATAGCGGGTCGAATATTCGAATAGCAAAATAGTATTCGAATATTCGATTTTAATGAACCCATATTACTGTATGTTTACCATAAATTTTATTCAAAAATAATGTTGTTTTATTTTCATTTTCTTCCTCTAAACCGATCCCAAATATCGAAGAACGTGCCTAGCTCCCAGGTGCAGTTACGATGTTTTTACAACGTATGTCACACAGTAAAACACCTGTGACAAATTACCACATTTTTTGACAGTTTGCAAAACGATTAATTCCTAAGTGTGAAAATAGTCGATTTTAAGCCGCTAAATCTAACACCTTAATGATCTGCACTTGCTCCTTATTATCCAAAACAAGTCAATCACGCTAATTGACAATTGTCAGTGTCAACCAATCACGTAACTTGTTTGTCGTGAAATTAAACAATTACTCTTTCAATAACCAATCATAATCATGATTGCATATGCACAAAGACCAATCAAATAATGTGTTAGAAAGTATATTTTTCTTCAGAATAATTTGTCAAACTTGTCTTCAATCTAATTTCTACATCTATTCGATAAACATCACAATGTCTCCATCACGTGTCTGGAATTACTTGACTCGTTCTGCCGACAAGTCGAAGGCGACCTGTAACCTGTGTAACCAGGACTTTGTATTCAAGAATACAAGGTTTGAACAGAGGACTAGTTTACTAGTATTCGGACATGCAGACATTCGGACATCAAAACGAATTCTAAAATGGAATATTCAAATATATTCGAATAGTTCTAGTCGAATATTCGAATAGTGATTTCACTATTCGTTCCCATCCCTAATAACAAGCCATTCACATTTTCAGTAACAACACTGGGTTGGATTCAACCACAGTTTCACGCTTGTAATTGGTGTCTTGAATAAACTATGTAGAAAGGTTTAAAAAAGGCTTAATATATGGCTGCTTGAAATAGATAAAAGAAATGGCTTTGTGCAATATAGCTACAAGCCATTCACATTTTCAGTGGCAAGACTGGGTTGGATTTGACTACAGTTTCATGTCTAATTTCAGGTGTTTGGTGACATGGCTATACCAGGAATGGACAAGGACATCAAAGACGCCATGAGCAAAGGAACCGAGGGCCTGGAGAATATGATGGGGTCTAGGACCAGTCTCAGGGAGAGAGGGGTCAGTCTTTTTGAAAATCTCGTCAATGATAAAATCTCCACCTGCTTCACACTCCTTTACTTGTACATGTACCATGAATAAAATCTGCTTTATCCCTTATAGTGCTGGAACTGACAGTTTTAAAGGATTATTTCTTACCTTCCAAATTTCCTCACATCTGTGAACAATCACCTTTAACCCTTATAGTGCTGAAACCCACTTTATGCTTATGCAAACAGGTTAGATACAGGCCAGACGCCAAGTGAATTGGCGGCTGGCCTGTGATCTAACCTGTTTGCTACTCTAAGTATTTTTCCTCATCATAATTAAGCAGCCATTTAATGTTTTGGAAAGCAGACAACACAAATTTTTTTTTTAGAAAATTACCCAACATTCTATGGCTTAAATACTTACATGATGATAGCTCAATTTTGCTGTTCCTGCTTAAGAAGACTCAAAAACCAATGTGATAAATGAATTTATTACTCATGATGAACTATTAATGTGGTTGTTATAACAGTTTCTATCTTATACCATTAAGAATAGAGTAATCCATGTCAATTCTGAAGGCCATAAGTTGATTTCGGTGGATTCTGCTTAGTACCCTATATTCAAGTAAATCTTCTTCCAGCCCTTTGTAAATGCCGAGTTTCCTTATAATATTATTACTTTGCTATTTCAGGCACGGGGACGAGAGAGGGTCCAAACGAGCAGCGGTTTCCGTACGAGTCAGAGGCCGGATTCCCCAGTATCTAGCAGCGGGTCGTCTTCCCTTCCGAAGAAAGGCAAACATTGGTAAAGGGGAACCAGAACGGACAAAACTACACAAACAGATTGATTGGCTGGCTGTGTCTGAACATACTGTGTTTGATATACTGTGTTTGTTCGCACATAGTTTGATTCTTTAGTAGACCTTTTCTACTAGTGTAAACAGAAAATATTGCAAATTCTAATAATTATTAAAAGAGACAAAAAATGAACCTTTTAGAACTTTCAATGGAAATTAACCAATTTAAGACTTAATTATAATGGGTTTTTTCATAGAACATTTGCAGAAATTAAAAGAAAACATGTTAGGACAAAAGCTAAAACTGATTATTATGAGCAATTTATTCTGTCAGACTTTGTTCTTGTTCAGATCAATTCAAAATTTATTACATTTCTATGCTTGACATAAGAAAAAGAGTTGTCTATCTAAATAAAATAACATTCTTTAAGACCACCTCAACAAAAATATCTTATTAGATACCGTGTTATTCTGATTTGAATTATAAATTATAGATATCTTTGAAACCTCCTTAGTAAGACCTGTCAACAACTGGTCTATTCCAAAAAGGTTTCACTGTAATATTTAAAAGCTTTCTTCTGTTAATTCCATAGTGATGTGTCTTACTTAAGGTTAATAATGAGATAAAAGATGTAGTATTAAACCTAAGACAAAAAATGAATAAGATTCCATTAGATGGGAACTGTGTGGTAATTTTATTCAAACAATTCTGTGATATGATTAATATGTCTATTTTGTGATAAATGTGTATACACTTGTATGTTTTTTTAGATGATTTCTTTTCAATACATTTTTGTTTTATCTTTTAGTTACTTAAACAGTACAAGTTACACAATTCTACTAAACCTTAGTATTAGTTATTTGATAAGATACTAAAAACCTAGCATTTTTAAGGGTTAACCCTTTCCTATATAGATTCTGATTACATTCATCTATAATACATAGCTCTAAATACTAAATACTATGGGAAATGGAAAATTATAGTTATCTGGTTGACTTAAGGAATGCCGATGGTTCTACCGCCTTGACCAGCCCTAATTTGCAGTCGAGATTGGGTTCTTCATCCATGATTAGGAGCCATGCTTAGCAACATACTGGAAGAATGTTGACATGATGTAAATTCCATATGAATGAATGAATTAAATATTGTATGTTAAAAGTATATAATAGTCCCTTTGACAAATTGGTTTCAATTCAAATTCACCAAGACCTATAAAATTGCCATCTGCTGTTGGCTTTTTTTTGACCAGTTTAAAAATCCTGGAAACCCTTAAGAAGTTTGGTTGCATGATTTTTTTATAAAAACTATAGCAGATCTATATATTTGTGTCAATATCAAAGTCAAAGAATGGCACGGTTAGTTAAAGAAAACAACTGAAGCATGTACAACATTTCCACTGCATTTATTTTGATTGATATTGTTAAAAGTTTTAGTAAGGCTTTTGTGCTTTACAATAATGAAAATATTTTTGTTAGGACTTTGCAATGTTTTTTTGTTTGAAATTTATCCTTTGCATTTATCAATTTTATAGCTTTTATGATCGGTGAACTTTATCACTGCATTCTGACCGAAGTGTTAAGTTTTTGTTTTCTGCCTAAAAATTATTGACATATTTTGAGTCACGAATTCAAACGGTTTTGTAATTATTTGTTATATGCATTTATCAAACTTTATTGTTATTATTGACTTACTTTATAATTCCTTGCCATTTTTAGAGTTTATCCATTTAATCACATTTTCTATAATAAATGTTTCTCATTCAATTAATGCTACACTTTACAATAGTTCTTGTTTCTAAAATATTTAAGTTAAAACAATCTTATCAAGAACAATTCTTAAAATGACAAATTTCAAATGGTTAGATACATTTGTATTTATGGTTCCATTTATTTCATGCAAACATAACTTAAAATTTACTAGTAAACTTCTGCACTGACATATTTTTCCCTAATCTACAATCCTACCGTAGATTTAGATTGAACTGATATTTAGGTCTTTTTATACACCAAACTAACAGTGCTTTACATAGAAGCAACTTTCAATCTTTTCTTTGCTGTAGCTGCATGTAGTGCCCAGCAAAGAGCCTATTTTAGCCTATTTCACTTAGCATACTTAGATACAAAAAACAACTTTTAACATTATATGTTAGACAAGAGCCCCACGTTCTTTATATAGACTGGACTGATAAGACATTTTCCTGACACAGAAAATTCTATTTGCATCAGAAGACAAGTTAAAACATTTGATTGAAAACTTTATCAAATGGAATTCGAAATGAGCATGGCTAAAGGAGTTTATATACTGAATGTGTAATGGGCTTGATTCTTGTAATTATTAAGAAGGCACTATTGAAATCTTTTTTTTTTTTTAGAATCATACCACAAACTAATTAATATGCTGTTTAATCCATCACTACATAGATGAACTTTTATTGCACCTATATTTGAAGTAATTAAAAAAAAACATTGTGAAAGAAAAAGAAATAGCCTGAGAAGACCAATTTCTTTTTTTGTAAGAATGCTTTTCTTCGCAATTTTAAAAGGAAAATCTTTTCTTTTGTGAAAATGTTTTAGTTCTATAGCCTACTGAACATTCAAATCGAAAGATTTCCTTCATTTTAATGACATGTACCACATGACTTAAGAAACAATTGTAACATATGAGAATAAATTGCTCTGTAAAAATACAAACATACCGTAAAAGGTAATTTTAGTTAAATGTGATGTTACTGGCATGAGAAATCTTTATTTTTCCAGCAATGATTTGAATTAGGTATCTAGGACAGTTTTAAAACAAGATTTGTTATAAAATGTTTCGAAGGCATCTGTGATAGGGAATGGTTATTATGTATACATGTTCACTTGTCATATCTTATATATAATCAAGAATGTAATGTTTAAATCTTAAGCCACCACCATATGGGACTGTACTGTGATGTTTATTTTTGCCTTCTTGTGATGCTTTTTGTTTTATTGAGATAACGTCCATTTTTGTTGTATCAGCTTTTGAAACACATTCTTACATATCAACAAGTTTAAAACAAATTTTGTGACAAAGGAAGTTATTGCTCGTAACTAGCAATATCTTATATGTAATCAAGAATGTAATGTTTAAAATCTGAAGCCAGCCCACATGGGACTGTGATGTTAATTTTTGAATTTTTGTGATGCTTTTTATGTTTTATTGAGACACCATCCATTTTTTGTTATATGAATTTTTGTAACACATTCTTACATATCAACAAGTTTAAACAAAGTTTGTGACAAAGAAAGTTATTGCTCTTAACCAGCAATATCTTATATGTGACCAAGAATTTAATGTTTAAATCTGAAGCCATCCCCACATGGTACTGTGATGTTTATAATTGCATTTTTGTGATGCTTTCCTATTTTTTATTGAGATACCGTCCATTTTTGTTATGTCAACTTTTGTACCAATCCTACATATCAGCAAGTTTAAACAAGTTTTGCTGCAAGAAACTCAACTCAAGATACAATTGTGACAAAAGAAGTTTTAGCAATTTGTTCCTTTGTCACAATGGTTTCTTCCCAATCTCATAATCATTGTGTTGATTTTTTTCTCTATTTCAATTTTCGTCTGCAATTACCTTCCAATTTGGATCATCATCAAATGGTTTTACAAAGGTGTATTTTTCTCGACGAAACATAAGCTGAGTTAAGGATGTTGTTAATTGAAGCATGGAGATAAGATAAGCACAAATCAAATCAGGTGGCAAAATCATTTGTCTGTATTGCACAACTTATCCCAAAGCCTGAACGGACAAGTGAATTTTTACTGAATGTACTATAGAAATATTATATGCACAAGTGCAAGAAAAGATTCCACATTCACGGACAAGTAAATAACAATCACATATTGCCACCCCTGGAATGGATATGAATAATTGTTGAAAAAAGAAATAACCCCTCACACGGCCATAATAAGTTCCATTGGTACCTCTGGTTATGTAGGAGTGTCTTTTGGCAATACACTTCTTAACCCTTAGAATGCTGGTTAATTTTCTAAAAATAGACTCTTGTGTCATCTGCTTTCCAAAACCTTAAATATCTGCTATATTTTGATGAGGAAAGATACTTAAAGTAGCAAACAGGTTAGATGACAGGCCAGTCGCCAATTTACTTGGCGGCTGGCCTGTGATCTAACCTGTTTGCATAAGCATGATTTCAGGACCAGCACTATAAGGGTTAATCTTAGCCCAGAACAGGTGAATCCAGGAAAGCCATGGAATATAACTAGACAACTGTTGACATGGCATTTAACCTCATAAAGAATGTAAACAGAAAGCAATATGTAAATTGTATTTTTTATCTGCTGCTGGCCAGCAATTTTTTCTAATGAAAATGAGATATGCGCGTGTTTGTTATTTCTTGTGATTGACGAATTATTTTAGCTCCCTCTTCTTTTTCTTTGTTGTAGAATATATAATTCTTCTTGAAAATTGTTTGTCTTTATTCCCCCCCCCCCCATTCGTCTTTGTCACTTTAATTTGTTACCTACATGCTGGCTGTCATAAGTCCCTTTTTTAACCCTTTACCAAACGCCAAATTTTCGACTGTCCAAAATGGAAAGGGTTTGCAGACGACATTTCAAAATGTGATGAAATTGGAATATAATCTTCTGATAGGGCAGGAAACATTGTTGGAAAAGGAAAAAAATGCTCTTTAGGAGCATTTTTTCCTTTTCCCACAATGTTTTCTAAAGTCATCTGCAACCAAGTGGTCGAAGGTCGTTATTGTTTGGGAAAGGGTTAAAAGAGTATTTAAAGGTGCTTTTTCACAGATAGGAAACTTGAAAGTCAAAATGAAGTGTGGTTGAAACAGTGCTTTGCAGCAGTACTTTTTTTCCGTATTGTTGTTTGGTATGCAATTAAAAGTAGCTATTGAAAGTTTAATTAATTCAGTGAGCATCATTTATCTAAGTATACATACAGTTTGTATGCTTTAGATCTCAAAAGTATTGTCACATTTTGGGATATATATACATGAATACTGTGTACACGTTTTAAAGAAATTGAAAACGATTTAATTTTTCTTCTAATACCTTTTTTCAGTGCGTATCATATAACAAACAGTAAAGCTATAGAGCAGTTTTAAAGCAATTGAGTTTTTACAAAGACCTAATGTAAGGTCTGGTTTTAACTTCCGTATTTCCTCACATCTGTGAACAAGCACCTTTAAAGCTTTTCCAATGACGTAGATAATTAATTACCTTTTTATAGGAACCCGGAGTTGCCGATGTGATCCTATTTGATCACGTGACTTTGATTAAACAAACAATTGGGGCGACAAGAACATAATTCACACTGTGACATGTGCCTTACTCTTCCTTGGGAATACGATCACTCCCTTTACCCTATCTAAGTATTATTATTTATTGTTGCTACTCTCCTCTGTCCATTCAGAGACATAGATATGTTATCTATGTCTCCGGTACATTGAAGAATATCATCCTTCATTCATTTTTTCAAAGACCTAATAGTTTATTAGGTGTTTGTTCCTTTTAAAATGCGGAGCGGAAAGGTTATGAAATAAGGGAAGTTATTGAAACACGAAATGGTAACCCATTCTGAAATTCCTAAACATATCCCTTACCCAGAGGTGACTGGATTTCTTAAATATTTTTTTCCAATCGATTCTTCCAGAAACGTTCTCAAATGACGGAAAAGTGAATATCCGTACAGGAAAACAATTACCATACTAAACCGCACTCTATTGCACGACACGTCGGGTGCCAAACTGTCCGAAATTAGCTCTTTTGGCTGCCCATAAAATATGACTTGAAAATGGTAACGCCGACAACGTAAGATTTGTATATTTTCAGTAGATGTCGATTCCTGGCTGACTCACATAATGCCCGTATTTACCTATGAAGAATAGGTGAAGAATGATCCAGACGATTTCATTCTAACACATTTACAGCTTGGATCATCCATCTAGTCTTGACCAGGGTACTGTTTTACAAAACACCTTATGCTAAAAAACTTAGTAAGTTCGAAACATCATTCCCTCTTATTTCAATATTGGGCTAAGCAATATTGCAAAGTAACACATCATTGGTATCGTCTCTACGAGACGCTTCCAATGACGTGTCACATTGCAAAAAATATATTGTACTTTCATTGAAGATACTATCCATGTGTATCGGTTTGTCTTACGCAACTATATCTTAAGTTGTTAAGTAAAACGGTACCCATCTAGTCTTTTGGGTGGTTAATCTCGGGGTCTTTCCCTATCGATAATGAGCCGAGAATCGGGATAAAGCTGTTCTAGTGTTGTTGCGATGTAAAGTTAATAGAAATCAGCACTAAACAGTGGGTGTTGATTAGACGAGTACCTATTTACGACCTAACTAATGTTTATTAATTGTGTACAAGACATGTGACAAGTTGACCTATAATCTAATTCACCATCTTGTTAAAATGAACACATACTGATATATCAAAGCAGCAGCCTACTGTTTCAAACGGAACACTGATTTGGAAAGGTCAACACATAAAAAAGTCATCTGCAACGAAATGTTTTCAAAGTAAGAATAAAAAAGCATCAACCGTTCGTCACTTTTCCCAGAGACAGAGATAACAATGTTATCTATGTCTCTGCTTTCCCCAAAAATACTTACTTAAGTGACAACCCTAGCTTAGCCTTTGATCTTTATTTCCTTTACCAAACGCAAGATTTTCGACTGGCCCAAATTAAAAGAGTTTGCAGACGACATTTCAAAATGTGATGAAATTGAAAAGTAATCTTCTGAGCTTTAAATGTAGATAATCAAAGTCTGCGAGAGATAAGCAAGGACTTCGACAAATATTTGTGCTTCACAAGGTTAGAATGATCACCAAAGACCTTTTGGATTTGGAGTTTAACGCCGTTATCAACAGTATTTCACTCATATCGCGGCAGCCAGCGCACCTATCAATGATTCTAGTATTCCTACATAAGTACTGTACTATAATCCTTCCTGACTGCTTTCTCACATGGACAGAATTGGTCAGGACTGATAGACGAATGACTCATGTTGCAGTGACTACATTCAACGTCAGAGAGTATGTTGGACCACCTCAGAAAACGCTATTGTCTGAGCTTATGAATCTCTTGCCTTTGGCAGATTATACACTTGCTGGTAGACGCGTATTTTAACATCTGAATATCACGGAAATACCCGAGTAGTTACGATTCGGTATTTTGTATGAAATATGCGAATAGAAACTTAAATCCACACCAGTCGCTTGTTATTTGTTACCAAACTGACCCAAAACAAAGTTATATGTCTATAAATCGTATATATATGGTCGCATTAAATTGGTCTTTACATGTGAAAAATGGTGCAAAATTTCATTTAAAAAGAATACGAAAATAATCGCTGCTAGCTTTAAGAGAGTAATGGCGGATTCAGATTGTAAACACGTTATCAAGTCTACAAAGTTTATAAAAAGGTAAGGTTCGGTGAATACTGACCATACATCATTACAAATGATGACACAAAATCAGTTGTTAGAATACAAGATATGAAAGAGTTTAACCTGTTTACAAAGCTCTCAATGGTAGATTGAAAGTGTTTGTTTGAAAGTGGGTGGGGTAATCGTATGGCCACCTATTTCAAGGGATTAACTCAGAGAGTTGTGGTCTGGGTGTAAAACAAGTTATATTTAAGTTCTGGTGCATCTTGCTAAAGCCACATGACAAGAGCAGTTAAATGTTCTGAAGACCCAAGGCACAATGGTATCTAAAAATAGCACCTCTTATTCTAAGTTTAGCCCATTGTTAACAAAATAAACCTGTTTAAACGGTTTGCAACATCTGCAATACAAATGATCTATGTCTTTTTTCTGTACCGTTATAAACAGGATTGGAAAGCTGTCGATAATCTAGTCCTTTGTTTCTTTAGAAAAATTTGTTGTCATTTTATCATTAGAAGACAATCTATTTTAAAATGTTAAAATCCAAACCTATGAAATAACCCTTTTGAGTTATGGACTTATTTAATTTGCTGACATGCATTTGTCTCAGGAACAGTCATTACAACCAATTGTATCCAAGTTTTATGTGACACTTTTGTCAAATAATAAGAATGAACCAGGTCAATTTGCATCTCTATGTGGTATATTGAATAGCTCATCTTTACCTTTTGATTGCCACCAAAATATTCTTTATGACAACATTTGGAGCCTGTTTCTATGTAATGTAGTTGTTTGCTAGTGTAGATGTTTCACTATATTTGTTTTTTATCAAGCCAAAATGTACAAAGGTGGTGTTCTAAAGACTTCTTGGCCAGATCACCCACATAGTTCAGAGGAAAGGATTTTGAAGAACTGTATTCATGAATTTTGTGAAGGAAAAATGGCCATTCATGAACACAAAGTTGTTCTTGAGCAAGGTCATGAGCATCAAGAATATGAATTTAAGTTTATAGGTACCTTCCTTTGTAAAACCTTAATCATAAAAGGAGTGGGAGAATGTCTGGTTCGAAGCTGGAAAACAGGGAACCAAATTTTGAACCCTGGCATGGACAATGTTGTTTAACCCATTACCAAACGATAATGACAATTGACCAGATTGTTGCAGACCACTTTGGAAAACATGGTGGGAAATTGCTTTTGAAGAGCAATTTCTCCTTTTCCCACAATGTTTTCTGTCCTATCAGATGATTATTTTTCAATTTCATCACATTTTGAAATGTCGTCTGCAAACTCATTTAATTTAAGACAGTTGAAAATTTGGTGTTTGGTAAAGGCTTAACACAATGAGTTGAGTGGTGTAATGTTTCGTTTCTCACCATACAATTCTGTTCCTGTAGGAATGCAGATAGTGCCTCGGAAGGATTTTTTGTTTTACCCTTAGAATGCTGGGTGATTCTCTAAAAATAGATTTTGTGTTGTCTGCTTTCCAAAACCTTCAATATCTGCTTAATTTTGAAGAGGAAGATACTTAGAGTAGCAAAAAGGTTAGATCACATAAGCATGATGTGGTTCCAGGTAGGGCTGAAACAGGTACCCGAGTACGCAGGTACGAGCCAATACCCGGGTAGCAAATCACTACCTGTTACCCGACATTATTTTTACCTAGGTTAAATGTTAATGTGATAATTAGCACTCGTTGACCAGTAAATCATGAGTCTCTAAATCCAAAACTAACAATAATTTATCCCAAACCAATTTCTCAACATGTGCACAAATGTTTCACACGCAATATACTCTCCAACTTGAAGGCTGCTCATCAGCTAGCAAAACTATCAACAATTTTTGTTCCGATTATTACAGTAAGTCACTAGCTCCTGGAACCATTAATCACGGCCATTTATCAGTTGAATGGTAGTCTAAGGGTGGGAAAATAAATGGATCTAATAGAGAACAGTTACTGTATCGACTGGGTATCCAGGGTATTAAATTGCTACCCGTCCCAGCTCTTGTTCCAGCATTATAAGGGTTAAACATAGGCGTAGGAGCGTTTTCAACATTGGGGGGGCCAATTTCAGATAAGGACCAGTCTAAGAATAGATGTTCCCAAACTTTTATGACTATTCATGCGTTTACAAATTTAATAACATAATAAGAATTAAAAGAAAGCGTATGAAAATGTGAATCTTTAATAAAAAGAAATAAAAAAAGAAAAAGATAAAAGGATATGTCAGGTCTCGATCTCACGCGGAACTCAAATATATTGATCTAATCGAAAAGTTGCAGCGACCAGGCTGTCACAGCCACGAATTCGACTATTTTCAACAGTCAAATAATTTAATTATTCTTCAAACTTTAGCTTACAATTAAAGACAAAATTGAGTTTGACTCCGTTGAACACGTTTTACACCACTGTTTTCATCAATCAATACTTCCCGGGTGTTTTTGTCGGCCAAGTTATCATTAGATAAACCCGATGTATTCAGATTGCCATTTGCAATGATGAAGTCATAAAGATTTTGGTTATTGTTCGTAACAAAAGGCGAATTGGTATAAGATAAAGCACAAAAATACACATTTATCTTTATTCTGCTGTTAAATTTCGTTTCTTTCATTTTTCTTTTCAAATATCTTCATTTGCCATTGTGAATATTGGGGGTGGTGGTGGCCCCCCTGGCCCCCCCAGCTCCTACACCTATGTTAAAGAATATTGTGCAAAATATAAGAAGAATCAATATACAAACTATGGCAGATGTTGTGACATAACTGCACTACTGGTATATATAAAGTAGGGATGGGAACGAATAGTGAAATCACTATTCGAATATTCGACTAGAACTATTCGAATATAAGAATTCGTTTTGATGTCCGAATGTCTGCATGTCCGAATACTAGTATACTAGTCCTCTGTTTAAACCTTCTCTCTCCTCTTCGTAACGCTTCTCAACTCTGGATCGAATCGTCTTCCTACACTGGACCTTGTAGTCCGGTGCTACTAATGTCATCAGCTTGCGGAACCCGACTCCCTCTACAAGGCCAAGTGGTAGGTAGTCTGATACAATCATGTCTGCGATGGTCTGTGTAATGGTTTCGTTGTCCGCCTTCGATTTCTTTGGTGAGTTGACAAACAGGTTCATGGTCGTCTGTTTTACAGTTTCGGACGTCAAAACGGATGGATGCTTGCCATTCAAGTGATTCAGTAGGTTGGATGTTGTATTCTTGAATACAAAGTCCTGGTTACACAGGTTACAGGTCGCCTTCGACTTGTCGGCAGAACGAGTAAAGTAATTCCAGAGCTTCCCGGTCAATTCGTACCCAAACCAATTCGTACCCACTCTTTTTTGTATAATTCATACCCACATTTCGGTCAATTCGTACCCATCCTAATTTTTAAGAAGTCAATTCGTAACCAGTCTATAATTTAATACGAATTATAGTAATTATTAAATGAAAATTCTTAAATATTTTGAAACGAATTATAGAACATAATAAATGTTGTTTTTTTCAAACTTTGAGCTTTGAGGCATGTAAATTAGCTATCAATAGGCAATTTTTGTAGATAGGCGGCCATATAAATTAATTTCCGAAAGAAACTTTTAATAAAAGAATTAACAAAACAATAACATATAAAAAGGACTATCAATTTTATCTTATTGTAAATTACAAATCAATACATCAGTTTATAATGTATCTGTGTTTTCCAATCACAACATATCGGTCTCAATTTTATTTGAAAATAACTTATCATAAATTAATCAATGACAGTTGGTTTTAATTTGCTATAATTTTGTAACACCCCTTTTGTTGTAACTGGCTTATGATTAGCCTAGTAATTAAGGACACCAATTGATTGAACTATTAATGACAGTTGACGCTGCATCCCCTGCGACCATTCTTCAGTTTGCATGTGATGAAAAGAATCCATATCAGCTAGTTAAAATGAGGTAAGTGTGAAAAGCAAGAAAACAAACCTGGATATCAAATGAACTAAACATATATAACTCAAAGGGAAACACTATATCATTTTATTTAATTCTTGAACACCATTTTACGTAAAACAAAGCACACATACATCTACTCACAATGCTTCCCTCAGGAAGCCCAACAGGCTAGAAAAGCAATTAATTGCATTCTTATGCTTCGTAGATATATGGGTAACATTTCTACACGTGATATGTTTAAGATATTTGATGCCTCAGTGAAGCCATTTTGTGCTATGGATCACATATTTGGGGATATCAATATGTTGATAGGATAGAAAAGGTTCATATAAAGTTCTGTAAAAAACTATGCTTATTATCTTGTAACACATGTGATTTCCTAGCTCTAGGTGAATGTGGAAGGTTACCACTATGTATAACATATATGTCGAACTGTGTCAAATACTGGTTGCATGTAGTAAGAATGAATAATAACAGATATCCTAAGCAGTCCTATTTCATGTTATTTCGCATGGATGAAACTGGTAAAACGACATGGGCTACATATGTAAAGAATCTTTTATTTTCTTATGGCTTTGGACACGTTTGGATAGTACATGATGTGGGAAATATTGATGAATTTTTAAAGGCTTTTTCTCAGAGAATTAAATATTGTTATACACAAAAATGGTTTGCTGATCTAAATGAGTCACCAAAAGCATTGCACTATAAATATTTCAAATCTATGTTAACTCCAGAATTATACCTTAATACTGACCTATCCTATATACAAAAAAAGACATTATCTAATTTTAGGTGTTCATCCCATGATTTAATGGTTGAAAAGGGTAGATATTTAAAGATAGAAAGAGAGCATAGATTTTGCTAACTTTGTAAACAACTAAATTTTAACATTATTGAGGACGAATATCATTTCTTTATAGAATGCAAAAGTTACCAACTGCTGCGCAATATTTATTTTGAAAAGACATGGCTTAGAAACGTAAATCAGCAAACCTTTTATTCTATTTTGGAATGTAATAATAAATCAAGTATAATCAAAGTATCAACATATCTTATAAAAGCCTTTAATCTTAGACAAAATCTAATTAACTCTATTGTAATGTATTTGTTTGTGGATTGTCACTCTTGTGTATGTATATTAAGTTACTGTATGTTGTACTATGGGCCTATGGCCTCAGTACTTGAATAAACATGTCTATGTCTATGTCCTCACAATTAAAACACAGTAGACAAAAACAAAACATGAACAACGTAAAAAATTTATCTTAAAATACTGAATTATAGGATGGTTACGAATTGACTTGTTAAAAATTAGGATGGGTACGAATTGACCGAAAAGTGGGTACGAATTAGCCAAAAAAGGGTGGGTACGAATTGGTTTGGGTACGAATTGACCTGCTACCATTCCAGACACGTGATGGAGACATTATGATGTTTATCGAATAGATGTAGAAATTAGAGTGAAGATAAGTTTGACAAATTATTCTGAAGAAAAATATACTTTCTAACACATTATTTGATTGGTCTTCGTGCATATGCAATCATGATTACGATTGGTTATTGAAAGAGTAATTGTTTAATTTCATGACAAACAAGTTACGTGATTGGTTGACACTGACAATTGTCAATTAGTGTAATTGACTTGTTTTGGATAATAAGGAGCAAGTGCAGATCATTAAGGTGTTAGATTTAGCGGCAAACTGTCAAAAGATGTGGTAATTTGTCACAGGTGTTTTACTGTGTGACATACGTTGTAAAAACATCGTAACTGCACCTGGGAGCTAGGCACGTTCTCCGATATTTGGTATCGGTTTAGAGGAAGAAAATGAAAATAAAACAACATTATTTTTTGATAAAATTTATGGTAAACATACAGTAATATGGGTTCATTAAAATCGAATATTCGAATACTATTTTGCTATTCGAATATTCGACCCGCTATTCGAATATTCGAATATTCGTTCCCATCCCTAATATAAAGTCTCAGAACTCTAAACCCTAGTTTGTTGTAATACAAAAATGAATCTTCCGTATTTACAGTTATCTCATCTGGCCACTTGTTGAATGGAATCCTTAACATCCAAAATGTTTGAGAGAAACTTGGGATAGAAAGAACATTGGACTAGATGTGAATGCTGTTAAATGCTTCTTCAAATGATGCAACATGGTAAGTTCAAGCTTTGTCTTTTGTAAAGGGATTTTGAGCTTAACTATTCGAAGAATAAGGAGAGCTATACCACTCAACCATGTGTCGGCATCGGCGTCACTGTTGGCATCGGTGTCGCTGTCGGCGTCACACCTTGGTTAAGTTTTTAACTATTGTAAAGAATGGGTTGATACTTCACACATGTGTATGGGTCATACGCTAAGGTCCCTGACCAAGTTTTATATCTTTAATCTAGAATTAAAGCTAATTATGCACCTTTTTGTACTTTGAAAATGTTTGTTAAGTTTATACATGCAAGTTTGTATCTCATGAACTATAGTATGGAATGGCTTGATACTTCACACATATGTTAAGGGTCATACTCCAAGGTCCCAGGCCAAGTTTTAAATTTCTTGTGTTGAATTTAAGCAAATTATACGACCTTTTGTACTTTGAAAATCTTTGTTAAGTTTTTACATGCAAGTTTGTATCTCATGAACTACTGTATTGAATGGGTTGATACTTCACACATCTGTTTAGAGTCATACTTTAAGGTCCCTGACCAAGTCTCAAACCTCTAGTTTACAATTTAAGCTAGTTTTTCGGCTTTTTATACTTAGCAACTCTTGGTTAGGTTTTTACATGCAAGTTTGTATCTCATGAACTACTACATGAAATGGGTTGATACTTCACACATGTATTGAGGGTTATAATCTAAGCCTGACCAAGTTTCAAATCTCTTACTATAGATTTAAGCAAATATTGTGGCCTTTTGTACTGAGAAAATACTAGTTATGTTTTTGTGTGCACGTTTGTATCTCATGATCAACTGTATAGAATGTTTCAATACTTAACACATGTATTCAGGGTAATAATTTGAGGTCCCTGACCAAGTTTCATATCATTAGTTTTGAATTCAAACAAACCATGCAGTCTTTTGTACTTAGAACATTCCTAAGTTATAAGTTTAGAGTTTTGTATGCATGCTCATATCTCAACAACTATTGTAAGGAATCATTTTGTGCACCCTCATATTCTAAAACAAATTATATTTCACTGACCTATACCTCTCTCCGATATTATGACATAGTCAAGCATGCTATCTTACGGACAGTTGTTGTTTTGCATTCCACTTGCCAAATGGCATAGTATTTTATATCGTCATGTGACGAATATTGAAAACTGTTGTATAACACTTTTGGATACAGGTGTTTGCTGTAGATCTTGCTAGAAAGCATTATAATGTTAATCAATTGTCACATTTTTTTCCAATTTCAACCAAAAGTTCCATTGAAGGGAATGGAATGATACAGGGGACATTAAAACATATATGGCTAGATTTCTAGAAACATTTGATTTTCTCAGAAAAATGAATATCATTATTTTATATGCATAATCAAATAATTCAAATGATGCTATCTATCTACAAGCTATCTTTTTTAATTTATTGTGCATATGCATTTATGTTTCATCTGTTACTGCTTAAAATTTAAAAGAATTATTTTGAGTAAGTCAAAAGTAATAATTTGTTCAATTCGCCTAGTGCAATGGTGCCTGAATATTCCTTTTTTGGGGCTTAGAGTTCCTTTTGCCTAGAAATTTGCCCCTGAAATGGTTAACCTTTATAGTGCTGGAACCAACTTCATGCCTATGCAAAACCCTTATAGTGCTGGGACCGACTTCATGCTTATGCAAACAGGTTAGATCAAGGCCAGCCGCCAAATTAATTGGCGGCTGGCCTGTAATCTTTCCTGTGTGCTTCTCTAAGTATCTTTCTTCATCAAGATTAAGCAGATATTTAAGGTTTTGGAAAGCAAACGAGACAAAAATCTATTTTTAAAAATTCCCTACCAGTCTAAGGGTTAACCACACCTCATTGTCGGTAGTGAGGAAAATAAAGTCAAAATGACCTATTAGAACAATCTGAACACATCGGGTTTATCCAATGAAAACTCCTCTGAAATAATAGGGATGACGCCATATTGTTTCCGCGAGAATGACGTCACTTTACTTTCGTTTTTTAAAATAAATCTTAAATGTGAAATCTTAAAAGTCGTTAAATTTGATTGAGGAAACAACTATACATGTCACAACAACAATTACGCCATTTGGTATGAGTTACTGATGAAAAATAATTTAAAAGGATGTCCAACACTTCCATACACATTGAACTATTTAACGTGCACGCTTAGAAAATGTGTTAATTGCCGGATGCCGATTTACCCGAAAAATTGTAACACTACACTTATATTCGAGGTGTATTTCACAGCTCACGGAAATACCCGAGTAGTTTCGATTGCTATTAGAATTCAACATTAAAATAGGATGATATACAGTGAACCCTCGTTTATCCGAACATGTCCGTTCTCAACAAAATGTCCGGTTTACCGAATAATCCGGACTAATGAAGCAGAGCATGTTCTTATTCACATTAAGACATAAACGGTCTGTATGAGCGGTATATACTTATAACCCTTTAGCAAACGCCAAATTGTCGACCGTCCCAAATTGAAAGAGTTTGCAGAAGACATATCAAAACGTGATGAACTTCAAAGATAATCTTCTGATATGGCAGAAAACATTGTGGGAAAAGGAGAAATTGCTCGTCACGAGCAATTTCTCCTTTACCCACAATGTTTTCAAAAGTCGTCTGCAACAAACTGGTCCAATAATTCCGTTCCCTTACAATTTCGTTCGGATTGCGAGGCATCCGGATAATCGGGGTCCGGATAAACGAGGGTTCACTGCAGTAAATTGTAGGATATTTATTGTCATTAGTATCATTATTATTATAGATGATCTTTATGATTGTACTTATTATCATTGCTATTGATATCTAGACTATTCCAAGAATAAGGCTAGCTTCACTACTCAGCATTGGCACCACATTTGGTTAAGAGTTTTGCATTTAATATGTCACTAAGTACCAAAGGGAATTGATTGAAACTTTGTACATGTATTCACTCACTCACTGTCCAGTTTATTTGCCTAGTGGTTAAAGCGTCCACCTCAGAACAGGGAGGACGAAGGTTCAAGCCCCATGGGAAGCGTTTGACTAGACAATGTTTCTTGTGGAACTTGTCCTGAAATGGCCTGTTCATGAGATGTGAGCTAGTTGAATCTAATAGTTTCTTACCGTCTTATAACTGCTACCTGCCTGGCATAGTGATAGAAGTTCGGAGGTACTCGGTATAATCAGTGAAAAGTGCGAAACTGGTTGGCCCTTTCACTAGGGGTGACACTATGATAAACAAAACCTTTACCTTTTATTTGTTGGATCACACCATCAGTTAATCCTCTGCTGAGGGTAGGGCATGACTGTCCAGTCTCTTTCTAAGTCTACCTTTCCATTCTTGTCTCTGATATTGATAAATGGAAACCATAACCTCTGATATTGATAAATGGAAACCATAACTTCTGATATTGATAAATGGAAACCATAACTAGGGTTTTCCTGTCCCATATCATTAAGTCATTAACCCATTACCAAACAATAACAATATTTGACCAGTTTGTTGCAGACGACTCTGGAAAACATCATGGGAAAAGGAGAAATTGCTCTCCCGAGCATTTAATTAGAATTTAATTAGAACTACCACAGGGAATGGGTTGTCATTTCACAATTGTACTTGATGTAATTATGTAAGGACACTAACTAAGCAGGTTCAAATCCTGATGAGGGATATGGATTTTCATGAGAGGCAGTCCCCCGACTGACTTACGGAATGCCGATGGTTCTACCCGCCTTGACTTGCCCTTGTGGGCAGTTGAGTATGGGGTCTTCCTCCATCATTAAGAGTCGGGCATCGCTACATAACTGAAATAATGTTGATGCGATGTAAAACCCATATAAAAAAAAAAACCTAACTAAGCAACTAGAATTTAGCATTATGCAAATTATGCCACTTAGAAGATTGTGGTTAAGTTTTTGCATACAAGTTTGTATCTCAATAAGCAATGAACAGAATCAATTGAAACGTGACTCTTAATTGCATTTAGAATGTTTGGTTAAAAAAATGTTACTGTGTAGTTACTTAAATTACCCTTAGGATTCAGACACTATAGAATAGATATTTTTGATTGTGACCAAATTTTAGATATGATTATTCAGGAAATGTTTCAAATTATAGGGCCAAGCATCAGGTATCTCTGTTCTGACTGACATAGGGCATACCGTTGGTTCTACCCAGCTTGACCAGCCCTTATGGACAGTTGAGTATGGGGTCTACCTCCATCATTAAGAGTCGGGCATTGCAACATAACTGAAATAATGTTGACGCAATGTAAATCCCTTATAGTAATAAATGTGATGTGGTAATACTTCTAAAATGGTAACTTGAATCAGTTGCAATATTTTCTTCAGCACTGAAATTCAACAATCTTATATTGTCAAGAATCATTTACTTTAGAAGGTCATGCATCAAAAGTTTGTCTCAACTTTTTGGTATTTTCAATGTGGTTCATTGTTGCAAAGACTTGTACCACATGTTCTAAGTTGGTAAATTCCACTTGCATTTCCCCATTCTCATTGACACAATCCGAATGTCCAATGAGCAACAAACTATGAACCAGTTTACCAATATCAAGGATTAGAACAAACTATGAACCAGTTTACCAATATCAAGGATTAGAACAAACTATGAACCAGTTTACCAATATCAAGGATTAGTACAAACTATGAACCAGTTTACCAATATCAAGGATTAGAACAAACTATGAACCAGTTTACCAATATCAAGGATTAGAACAAACTATGAACCAGTTTACCAATATCAAGGATTAGTGAACCAGTTTACCAATATCAAGGATTAGTACAAACTATGAACCAGTTTACCAATATCAAGGATTAGTACAAACTATGAACCAGTTTACCAATATCAAGGATTAGTACAAACTATGAACCAGTTTACCAATATCAAGGATCAGTACAAACTATGAACCAGTTTACCAATATCAAGGATTAGTACAAACTATGAACCAGTTTACCAATATCAAGGATTAGAACAAACTATGAACCAGTTTACCAATATCAAGGATTAGTACAAACTATGAACCAGTTTACCAATATCAAGGATTAGTACAAACTATGAACCAGTTTACCAATATCAAGGATCAGTACAAACTATGAACCAGTTTACCAATATCAAGGATTAGTACAAACTATGAACCAGTTTACCAATATCAAGGATTAGTACAAACTATGAACCAGTTTACCAATATCAAGGATTAGTACAAACTATGAACCAGTTTACCAATATCAAGGATTAGAACAAACTATGAACCAGTTTACCAATATCAAGGATAAGTAAATAAGCTTTCATACAAAGAAAGCAAGTTATAAAACCCTTATCTAATTGGTCCGGAATGACTCAGTGCTTAAGGTGGCAGGCAGACTTGTAACTCCTGGTCCTGGGTTTGATTCTCACTAGCTGGCACCAACGATTTGACGCCTCCGTGGCCTAGTGGTTAGAGTACAGAACTTGAAATCACATGGCCCCTCTCCGCGTGGGTTCAAATCCTGAGAGGGATATGGATTTTCATGAGAGGCAGTCTCCCGACTGACTTACGGAATGCCGATGGTTCTACCCACCTTAACCAGCCCCTATGGGCAGTTGAGTATGGGGTATGGGATCTTCCTCCATCATTAAGAGTCGGGCATCGCTACATAACTGAAATAATGTTGATGTGATGTAAAACCCATATATAAATAAAATAAATGATTTGACATGAGTGTCCTTTGGTAAGACACTAAGGAGCTCTAGGTTAGTACTCTTGAATCTCAGGAAAGCTGTAATATAACTGAATGATTTGAACAACTCTTGACTACTATCACTGTTACTCAAACCATTATAAATCAGTATTAGTAAGTTAACAATATAAAAATACTTGTCTTTAAAATTTAGTAGTTTACATGACATGCCGTATCCTCATTCTTGACGAAAATCAAATATAAGTACATAAGTGTACTGTGTTACAGTTTAATAATCATAGAATTCAGTATCAATTGAGTGCATGAGCAATGTTGTGTTTTGATTGGCTAAGAAAAGTTCAAACCTCCATGAAGCCCCAAAATTTCTCTGCCAGTACTAGTAAAGCTGTCGACACAACTGTAAATAATCATGGGGATAACATGCTATTTCTGTGGACTTTGGACATTTCAATATTTCCGAAAGATTCCAAATCGTTGTGTGGAAATATGCCATACATTCAATGGCTAAAGAATCTGAAGTATATACAAGCCAGAAAGTTCAACTGGGATTCGAACCCAGAACCTCCTCAGAAATACTAAGATTTTGAGCTATCGGACTAAATTCTGGCATTGTATGATTTTCACCAGATTCCAGATTTATTTCTAAACCAATTGGGAAAGGGCTCATACCCTTTCTACCTATACAGTGCAAAAACGAAGTAAAATACGCCTGAAGAACTGGATTTTCCTTTCTATATTATTAAGTTCAAGGCTTAAAAGGAAATAAAAGGTATTAAGTAAGAAATATTTATTCATTATAAAAATTGCATAGTGCATAAGATTTATAAAAGAGGTTGTCATCTACAAAAAACACATACCACAAAATATATTAAACGAGGACTGCATATGTTAGTGTTATGAAAATAGGCTGATAAGCAGCAATTAGATTGGAACTGAAATCCATGCAAAAAGAATTATTAGCCAAAATAATTTGATGTAAGGATTGCTTTTTATTTTCTGATGGGGCAATCTTACGTCGAAATTTCGAAGGATCAAATTAGTGTCTGTCTTTTCAAATTCTTATTGTCGGATTTAATGCATTAATTGCCATTTAAAGTCAATTGATAAGTAAAGATATGTGAAATAAACTTATATACCATCAAATAATGTTAATTCACAATAACAATGGAAATATTGTTCTTCATATGTTGCGACAACAATTACGTCGCACCGTCCTCCATTAAATGTGTCCTTCATAAGATTGATGTGACAGGAGATATTACCTGATTAAAAAATTTCTCAATATTTTCCGATTACGTCAAATTAGTTTGACCAAAGGAAGTAATACTCTTTCAGAGCAGTAAATCTGCTGTAAAGACGTACTTTGACGGTATAAGGTGTTTGTTCTATGATTGCATTCTATATGGTGATAGTTCTTACTTAAAAACACCCTTAGTGTACATCGTAAATACCGCCGACCCCCCCACTTTATGACCCTGGTAAATCCGTATCCAAGACACTAACAGTTTCTATTATTAGCGCATCTGGGATCTTTTTGGTTGCTGAATGACGTAAAACCCACGCTAAGCCTCCTTCTGAAACGATTTTCTCCCTGGGATCCAGTCGTATTTTTTTCAATCATTTTCACTTTGTAGTTAACAATTTTTTTTACGAAGAAATTTTAAATATTTTGAGACTGGAAAATACATTCAATTTTAGTTTTTGTTTAAAGATGTGTCAACAATTATTATAGCCATGTCAACAACATCTATAGCCGTCGTGATTGTATTTCAATGTGGTAATTTTAAATGACTTCTCCTACCATAGACCAAAATCTAAAGCGTATCAAATATACTAGCCTGCCTACAGGCGAATAATAACAAATTAAACATTGATATTATCTTTTATTGCAAAAACAGCGACAAGTTATAGCAGTTTCCATATAAAACAGTAGTTTCATGACAAAGAACATATATATAAGAGCAAAGATGTTAACTTAAGAGCAAAATTTGTTAGAATGTGTATTTTAACTGATTCATTTTCATAAGACGTTAACTTCTTTTGAAAATGTATTACTAGTTCTAGTTGTTCTGCTTATCTGCACTGGTAGTCACAATTGTTTCTAAAAAGTATTGGTATAAATCCAAATTTTACAGACATTTGCTGTTGTTCCTTAATAGACACGTCAAAAATAACTGAATTGGATGAGATGTTACTTTTTTTTTTTCAAAACTAGTGTCAAGTTTCAATACCATTATTAGAGCAAGATCTTTGTCTCGCACCATGGGGTATATCATTATTTACCATGTTGAATTGGTTGAAACATCACAAATGTGTTCAAAGTCATTATGCAAAAGACCTGATCAAGTCCCATGACTCTGGTTTTGCTTTGAAGTGAATAATGGACTTTTTGATTGAAATTTCTATCATGGGAACCGGGGTCATCATACTGCAAGGTTACCGGTACTGACCAAATACAAATAACTCTGCTATTGATTTTAACCCTTATAGTGCTTGAACAGACTTCATGCTTATGCAAACAGGTTAGATTCAGGCCAGCTGCCAAGTAAATTGGCGGCTGGCCTGTGATCTAACCTGTTTGCTACTCAGAGTATCTTTCCTCAACAAAATTAAGCAGATATCTATGGTTTTGGAAAGCAGACAACATTAAAATCTATTTCTAGAAAATTTTCCAGCATTCTAAGGGTTAAGCAAATACAGTCGAGCCTCATTTATCCGGACACTTTTGTTCCCAGGAGTAATGTTCGTATTAACAAATAATCCGGAATAAACAATTGACGAGTTTCCAGTGGAATGTTTACCTATATACCATTTTTCATAATAATAAGTATGAAGCAAAAAACCGTAATAGTTGAACATGATTGCCAGACATTGTCTCCTGATTGCTGTCAATGCAGCGAGTTAACACCTTTTACTAGACTTTCTGCACACGACCATAATTACAATTAGGTTAGACCAGTTAACTGACTTACAAACAATCAACACCTTTCATTACACTACACTTGGTGACATTTTATCATCAAGCATACATGCAAATTGCCAAAGGTTGGAATGTTGGATTACCGTATCGTCATTAAACGTAGGTAACCGAAAAAAAAAATCATTATGCTGGTTTCCGGATTAGGCGTGCGCATATACTTTTAGAAGTTAGGCATGGTTCCCGACTTTTATTGTCTGGAGCTGGAACGCAGATTTTCCTGATTAAACAGCGGAATTAATGAAGGAAAGGACCGTTCCCTACAAATTCTGTTCGGATGGCGAATAATATGGATTAACGACGTTTGGACTATCGAAGCTCGACTGTACTTTAACTCTGCTATTGAATTTAAGCAAATAATACCCATTTTCATGCCGAGAAGATCTGAGTCAGAGTTTTGTGTCAAACATCATATTTCAGAAACAATGTACTATTAACTGACCTTTTTCACTTTCCAACATCTTGTCAAATAGTTGAGAACGCTTGTCTTTTGGACAGCTCTTCAAGGGTTGAATGCAATACTATAGATGCAATGTAAGTGCTTCTTGTTCCTAAACAGAGTATGTGTCATAACAATATAACTAATGTTAACTTATTTGTGTTTTTCAGATTGCATATTATTGCTGCTTCTGTGTCTGTTACAACATGTAAAAGGCGTGACTGTGGAAAGAGTTTGATAATAAATTTTACCATTCTTAATTTCCTGAATTAGCTCTTTTGTAATAAGCATAGCTGTCCTTCAATATCACTGGTATTGATATTACAAATTTTGCTTGCAGGCCCTCCCTGGCCTTGTAGTTATATTACAGAACTTTAGTTTGGTAGTGAGTCCGGTCTGGAATACAGAGTTTGTGTGTTCCTTGGTCTAGTGGTTAAAGTATAAAACTTTCAAAAACATGGTCACTCTGTGCTTGGGTTCAAATCCCTGTGACGGCATTTGAATTTTCACGAGAGGCACTGTCTCCCTGTTGACTTATGGAATGCTGATGGTTCTACTCGACTGGTCCAGCCCTTACAAACAGTCAAGTTTTGGGTCTACCTCCATCATTATGACTTTGCCATCGCACTATAGTTGAAGTAGTGTATATGATTGTGCTGTAGAAACCCCAGAAAAGAATTTGCTTGCTTTGATACCCATTTATCAGTATTAACATATTTTGTTGAACTTAATTTTTTTGACTTTTTAACAGAAAAGGAAAAACTGCTTTTTATTGCCAATTTCTTGTTTTGTAATACTGCTTTTCACAACAATTAACTGATACTAAATACATATGATAGAGACTACAAAAGATAAATACAAGTATGTGGACCTAAAATAACAGTATAGACTGCATGAATATTTTTCAAGGATAATGCTTTTGTAACAAATAATAAAAAGGTGCATACCAAAACAGATTACCTTTTGCAGAACTTTGATTTGTGTTCTTTCAGGCACATAAATAACCTGCTGGGTTTATCTTGCTGTTCCATTATCTTTAGCCATGACAACCACAGCCATTGGAGAATGTAGGAAAGGAAGAGCAGCGTCAATTGAAGAGCTAGTCCTTGCTGAAAGATGTAATGAAATAAGCAAACTAGTCTGAGGTAATTTGGTCAAGGGTTTACTGTTACTTGGCCAAAAGTTAAATCTACTTACCACATGAATTGACAGTCTTTGGACCTAGGTTCTTGAAACTTCATTGTTCCATGTATTAGAATATTAATCAACCTCCATTCATTTTAAAGTCATTTGGTTGAATGTAAAGGTCTCAGTCACTTGGCTAACTCTTAACTTTCCACATGAACTGTACTGAGGGGTTCGGCTTGGCCCCGTGATTTAGGGGGTGAATTTAGAACTAGGGGCCCCACCGACATGTTTGGTTTTGTGGGAGTGACCTTTGGCAAGTCACTTCAGATCCCTAGCCTAGTACTGGTGGATCCAGAGCAGCTGTTACATAACTGAAACATTGTTGACACCGCATTAAACACCATACAAACAAATAAAATAGGTGTAAGTAGTCAGTTCTTTTGAAAAAAGAGTTGTGAAGTCTTAGAGCAATTTTTCTTTCCCCACAGTGTTTTCCAAAGTCATCTGCAATAAACTTGTCAAATTTCTATTATTATTTGGTAAATGGGTTAAGCTTTCATTTCCATTTCTGTTTTCTGATCCTCTGGGTGGCTGAGGGTCCTGCCTCGCAGCCGAGTTGCTAAGGTGTTCAAGACTCCAGGTTCAGTCCTCACCAGTGGCACTGGAATTTGTCACGGGAGTGTCCTTGGGCAAGACACTGCAGAGACCTGCCTAGTACTGGTGATATCTGGAAAAGCCTTTAGATAACTGAATAACTGTAGACTTGGTATTACGATACTTGTAAACAGACAAACAAACAAATGTGGTTGGTTGAGCCGATATTCTTTCTTAGGTTAAACTAAGTTAACACAGCATGATATATTTTCCTCTCACCACTGTTCAATAATGTTTATGAAGTAAAGCCGTAAGAAGCTTAGTGAGAATATTGTGCAAAACTAGTGAGAAAAGACCAGGGGAATGGATTACTGCTCCTGGTAAGCAATACATTCTTTTGTCATGTTTTCTTCAATTGTTATTGATATAATGTTGTTTTTTTTCATCTGCTGTTGCTTGTAATTTGGACTAGATAAAATTCTCATATGGGGGAATAGGTCTAGCAAAACTTACTGTACTTCACTGGGTTGTGATTAGTTTTCAAGATACAATGATAAACTTTGGTCCTTACAAATAAATCACATATGTCTCATTGATGACAAAGTTAACCATCATGTTGTTGATCATTGTATCACGTAATAATGTTATTTATTTGTGAAACAAACCAAGCAAATGAACATTTCAAACGTTCATCGAATGTTACATAACTCCCACTTCCCGAGTCTTGGCCCTTGGGAAACACGTGGGGAAGGTAACTCCGATAGAAGGAGAAGTCTTAATCCCACCGCTGCCTCTGCAGAGATAAGGGCTATTGATCTAACCCTTAACCTGGTGGAAAATGCAAATTCCACCCGATTTATTATATTTTCTGATTCTCTATCAGTACTGCAAGCCTTATCAAATCAAAAGTTGGAAAACCCTTTGGTATGCCAAATTATTCAAAGGATCTCTCATATTTTGTCTTCAAACAGACTTGTGTTCTGTTGGCTTCCAAGCCACACTGGTATCATGGGAAATGAACATGCGGATAGATCCGCTAAATCAGCTCTTAACCTTCCCATTTCAGATTTTAAAGTACCATACACCGATTTTAAACCTTCTATTTTAACTTACATCACATCCATCTGGCAATCAAAATGGAATGCTGATGTTTTTAATAAATTGCATTCAATTAAGCCTACCCTCAGAGAATGGTACCCTTCTTACAGGTCTGTACGAAGAGAGGAAGTTACAATTGCACGAATCCGAATTGGTCATTCACACATTACACACTCCTGGCTATTGGCTAAGGAAGATGCACCTGAATGCATTCCATGCAATGCACCCTTTACCATCAAACATATATTGCTAGATTGCATTGATTTTCAAAGAATTCATGCAAGATATTTCAATGTCAACAATATTTATGAGCTTTTTGACACTGTCAGGATTGATTTAATTCTTTCCTTTCTCAAAGAGATTGGAGTTTACAATAGATTGTGATTACTTACGCATTCTAAATATATATACATTTATCAATATCATTTTTTCATCACACACTATATATTTAATATCACACATTCATTACAAACAATCTATCAACAATCAATAAAACTCCGCGTGGGTTCAAATCCTGAAAGGGATATGGATTTTCATGAGAGGCAGTCTCCCGACTGACTTACGGAATGCCGATGGTTCTACCCACCTTGACCAGCCCTTGTGGGCAGTTGAGTATGGGGTCTTCCTCCATCATTAAGAGTCGGGCATCGCTACATAACTGAAATAATGTTGATGTGATGTAAAACCCATATAGAAACAATCAATAATTTTTTACAAATTTTCTATCTACTTTTGTTCATTAATTACAAATTCTTATTTATTTTTTCTTTAAACAAATACATTTTAACCTGTTAATATTTTTAATATCCATTCATCCACATCAACATAATGCGCGCTAAATGACCTTAGCTGTCGATGCGCCTTAAAACACCATTCATTCATTCATTCCCACCGCTGCCACCAATGTAACGAACGTAGCAAATGAACCTCTCAAATACACAAACACATCCGATCAGTGAAAGAACACTGTCGTACACTGAGCGGTTGTGTTGTCTTTATATATACCAGCATGTTCTCTCAAACAATGCATTAGGTTCCTAATTTGCATAAACGTTCAACGAACGTTACATTTGCTTATTGTTGCCCTGAGCATTGTACTGATTTCTCAAGCTTCTTATTTTAAACTTCATCACCATATCAAGAGTTTGATGCAAGACTACAGTAGGTCTTTCATGAACATTATTTATTAAGGATTTGCTATATTCTTGCATTAAAACCTTGGATAAAGTTCTTTTAATTGTCCTTAAAAGGGTGATTTATTTGCTTAATTTACTCATTTTGAGATTTACCATTGGAATTCAGCACTCTGATGAGAATTTCATCTAATTCTTACGAACTTCCAACACAAGGAATGTCTAGTTCCTTGAGAACTTTTACCGAAAATGTACATCAAGTGTAAAATGCAAGACTATAGCAAGTTTTCACAAAAGTGATGGACTTACAACAGTATTGCATTGACTCCTTTGACTTTGTAAGAACAAACCTGTGTTATGTTCTTTTGCTTTAATTCAGTTACATAGAAATGGTTTGGGCAAGAAACCATGACTGGAATGACATTGCTTTAAGAAATCTGCTCCTGTTTATTTGCCATTCTTTCCTCACACGTTTGCAGTCTACATTACAACAGATTTTATGCATTATTGTAAAACTTTTGCAACTTGGGGGCTCCCAGGTTTGAGCCCCACTGGTACCTTTGGCTTCATGAGAGTTTTATTTGCAAGACTTTTCAATGTCCTAGCCTAGTACTGGTGTATCCAGGAAAGCTGTAACATAACTGAAAAACGTGTACTGTTGGCATTGAACTCTAATATGAAAAGAATCTAAAAAAATCTATGACTTACTTACAGATACCAACATTTTCACCATTTTATGTACAGGTCGCAAACTTGGCGATATTAGAAAAGAGCATCAACACTTTATCACAAACACTGCAATACCCTTTCAATTACACAAAAATGTCGAATAGAACTTCATGTTTGTCACATATGAAGCATCTTTTGTCTTAGAACCTTCTTAAATATATAATAATACCCAAGTTGGGATTCTTTTAAAACAGCTTTTTCTTCTCATGATAAATATCTTGAGACGAAAAAGCAGTTTTAAATATTGAAAACTACATTTTATGATACTTTTGCGTGTCAACCAAAAGACGTCTAATGTTTCTAATTGCTTTGACTGTTTAAAATATATGTATGTATTTGTATTTTTTTTCATATTTCTTATCTTTTTCAAAACCCATTGCTACATCAACAATAACTGTGTGTAATGTACATGTACTTTTTTATATTTTCCAAAACCCATTACTACGTCAACAATATAAATTTGTGCTATACATGAATCGGAGCTTATATTTCTCATCAAACTTTCGAATTTTTCCTTATTTTTATACTTTGTATGATTACACTCATTTTGACACAGCTTTGGTGAAAAGTCTAAACTTATTTATTTTATATTGATAGTGATGGAAGCTTGAAGCTTATTAAATTCACTTTTGATGATTGCTTCCTGAATACTGAACCAGTACTTGCGCCGATTTGTGGGTTAGTCCCAGCAATTTTTACCTCTCTTAAAGAGAATCTTACCCGGGACCCATTGGTACAAGAGGCAGACCCTCTACCACTGCACCACAAAACGTTGACGAGCAATCTCTCTTTTGTCAAAATTGTTTTGAACCATTGCCACAAAATAATCTACTTTTTAAACTTTAATTCTTTTTCTTTTAATTTGGAACGGCTACAAAATTAATTTGGGAATATGTTAATACATAGGCTATTGATATTTGTAAATAATCACTTTGTGCAGAAGACCAGATTTTTTTGTTTTAATCTATGAATGTTTCTAAACCTAACGCTGAGTGATTTGTTTGATTTACAATTACAATTCAAGGGTTCAGTGCAATAATATATGAAGTGCTTCTTGTTCATGAAGGACTAACTTTGAATTGCAAATGATCATGTAAAACGTTACTACTTTTAAGTGACTGCTTTCTTCATTACATGTACAATTGTCAAGGTTCACATCCTGAGAGGATATGGATTTTCATGAGAGGCAGTCTCCCGTCTGACTTAGGGGATGACGATGGATCTACCCTCCTTGACCAGCCCCTATGGGCAGTTGAGTATGGGTTCTTCCTCAATCATTAAGAGTCGGGCATCGCTACATAACTGAAATAATGTTGATGTGATGTAAAACCCATATAAATTGAAAAAAACAATTGTCAAAATATTAAGCATTCTATGTTTGAACTCGACAATCAATCATCATGTTTAGATTATTGTAATCATCTGCTGATATTTACAAAATGTATTTGTAACACTTTGTGCACAAATGCCTTGTAAATTACCATGTAAATACTCATTCCATCCTGCCTGAGATGAGGAAATGTTGTGGCAAAAGATCATCTTTGCATTTTACATGCATTTTCTCTTTTTATCACAACATTTCTTCTAGGCTTTAATGATATACTGCCTATCAATCCCAATGTCTCTTAAATTGAATATATCAATGGATCAGTGTAAGACTATAGTAAGTGCTTCATAAACATGAAGCCCTTGCTATAGTATTGCACTGAATCCTCGGTACGCAGTCTTAGATATCTGATCACAATGAAACAAAAACACATCCATAAAGGGCTGTTCAATTAATATTTTGAATGCTTTCTTACAACATATCAGCAATTAATGCATTGAATTATACAATGTGTTTTTCTCTTCACCCTTTACCAACTGCCAAATTTTCGACTATCCCAAATTGAAAGAGTTTGCAGACGACATTCCAAAATGTGATGAAATTGAAAAATAATCTTCTGATAGGGCAGAAAACATTGTGGGAAAAGGAGTAGTTGCTTTGTTAATAGCAATTTCTCCTTTGCCCACCATGTTTTCCCTAGTCGTCTGCAAAAAACTGGTTAAATGGCGTTATTGTTTGATAATGAGTTAATACAGGACACAGATTATGCATAAAGCTTCTGCTGGAGTTTTTAAGCATGAGAAGTGTTTTCTATAAAACTTATTGGTTGTCTTTGTTAAGCCAGGGTTCTAATGTGTGGCCGAATGATTAAAGTGCTGAACTTGTCTCTCCGATGTCCAGAGTTCACGGTAATATTTCTACCAGTGCTATTCCTTTGGTGGGAGTGTCCTTTGGCAAGACACTTCAAAGCCCTAGCCTTGTAGTGGTGAATCCCAGGAGAGCCATTTTATTACTGTAAAACTGTTGACATGATGTTAACGACATACACAATAATTATTCAGAGAAATAATCATTTTACTCCATGTTTAATTCAGTTCAGTTGATCCATTGTTACTTTGTAAAAAGCAGAAAATGGTTGTTAACTTTATCAATGATTATTTCTCGCTTTCAACAAGAAAGTTTCTTTAACTCTTACAGTGCTGGAACCGACTTTATGCTTATGCAAACAGGTTAGATTCAGGCCAGCCGCCAAGTGATTTTGTGGCTGGCCTATGATCTAACCTGTTTGCTGCTCTGAGTATCTTTCCTCAACAAAATTAAGCAGATATTTAAGGTTTTGATAGCAGATGACACAAAAATCTTTTTTTTAGGAAGTTACCCAGCATTCTAAGGGTTAAGTCATTTAGCCAACTTATAATTGTCCATTTTCAAGAGGGTTAATTATATCAAGTCTAACTGATGTAAAGGCCACTTTCTTCGTTAAAGTTCATTTTATTTTATCTGCAGCAAAAACCAGACAGTTTGTTTACAAAATTTCAGACTAAAGGTTCTACCAAAATCCTTTAGGAGGATTCATGTTCCCTCTGAGCTATTTTTAGTGTCATCTGCTTTTATCTATTACAATATTCTTTATTCTATTTTTATGGAGAAGTGGGTTAAAATATGTTTGGTACCTTGTGAAAAGGCAGGTTATTCCTTTGCTTGTAAACATTGTTTTCTGTAAACAAAAACATATCTTTATATCATAATAAGAACTTAAATCATTATTTAGGATGATGCAGTAATGGGTTTGTTTATTGATGTTATTGTTGTATTTGTATTGATGACTGTTTTGTTGTATATTTTATTTTCAGCAAATGACAAACATTGCATGAACTCTTCAAGAAGTACCTTCAACTTAATTCTTATTTTTAGTTACTTACAGTTTGGTTTAAAGTTGCTTTTCACAGATGAGAAAAACAGAATAAAAAAGTTTCTCATATCATAAAAGGTTCTGTACTTGTGTATTCTACAAAAAGGAAAATAATTTTTGACAGCTAATTTGGTTCAAAGAGAAACACTACATCTTTGTGTTCACAGCTTTAACAATGTCATATGATTAGAAGTCTTATGCCATGTAGTCTAATAGGCATGTGTGTACTCTTTACATCAGCAATATATCATAGTGTGACCTTAGACGACAAATACTGTGAGAGAAGGGCACCACAAGATTGATTCATACTCTAAGAGAGATAGGACTTAAATCTTGAAAAGAGTTGACCTCTTGTACCAAGGGCCCCGTGTTTGACCCAAGTTAGGCGTGGTGAAAATTGCTGGGACTAGACCACAAAGCTGTGCAAGTACTGGTTTAATATCCAGGAAGCAGTCATCGAGAGTGAATTTAACAAGCTTCCTACACAATCGATGTAAAGCCAATGAGGTATAGAAAATAATCTTTTAACTCTTTAAAAAAAATTCATAGCTGGATGTAGATGTGTCAGCCTTTTCGTTTCTGAAAGCAGGTCACATGGTCAATCGAAAATATGTATGATTTCTGGTAGATCCAGTCTAATTTCATCACAGTATTTCCCTATACCTGAGCATGTCAGTGTTTGTTTAAGAGCTAAATCAATGAAACACAGCTTAATCTACAGCAAAAACGCATAATGAGTATAGAACATTTACTTCCTGTGAAATTTTGATTTTATAATGTAGATAGGATAGGTCTGTGAATAAGCAACCTTTTATGTTCAAATTTTCAATTAAGGATCATTAAACACAAAAGAAGATCAGACACCGACAGTATTGAAGAAAAATTATGTAGCGAACAGGATATTTCTTAGCTTTAACTTAAATTTTTATATTGACAAGAATTTACATTTGTGTCAAAAGCATTTCAGTTATGTAACTAGTTTTAGGACTGGTTGATTACCCAGGTACCAAGATCCATTTAGTGAGGGATCTACCAGATTATCATGAAGATTTTTATGAGAGGAAGTCTCTTGTTTGACTTACGGAAAGCCGATGGTTCTAACTGCAGGTGAAATCTGATTTTGATTAACTTGTTGTAAATGCAAATGTAAAAAGAGATTTTGCACTTGTCCATATAAAATGGTTACCAGTATATAGTAAATTTCAGTAAAGATTCATTGGTCTGTTTATGCTTTTGGACAAGCTGGGCAATACAGTTTGATTTTTGATTTACTGACGATTGATTTTGCCACCCCTTGACGCCTTATTTAAGTTTGGGCTCTTCCTCCATCATTATGAGCAAGGCATCATAACATAACTGAAATACTGACACAATATAAAACCCATATAAAGAAAAATAATAATTAAAATGTGCAATAGTTCAGTGACTTACATGGCATAGTGTTGAAACTCAAATACTCATAATTTGATGCATCCCAAACTTAAAGGCTTTATCTCTTATTATTATTATAATAATGGAAGATAAGGTGTTTAAGTTTGTGAGCCACATCATGTCATCTGCCTTTCTTATACCGTTCCCTGTTTAAAGTTATTTGGTTGGAATGACATAAAAAGTCTATCAAAGTAAATGAAAACATCCAATAAAAACCACAAAGAAATAACGTAAATTTGAAATTATTGTGACTGAAAGAGAATTTACTCAGCTAGAGCTAATTTTCCTTTTTGCTACAATATTTTCAAATGTCTTCAAGAAGGGCATTTCTAATGACATTAGATATCGATAAATACTACAGTGACTAAATCTTTGCAAAGGAAGAGCATATAAGCAATCAAATTTTGTTAAAATCATTGTGACAAAAATAGATTTTGCTCATCCATAGCAAATTCTTCTTTTTTTGCAATGATTTCAAACATCTGCTGCATCGTCATTCTTATAAGAATAGGATTTATTGATAACATACCTTCAAAATAACTGAAATTGAGAATTATAAATAATTTTACAAGAAAGGTGTCTGATCTCTCTTTAAATGTTGAAAGGTACGCATTGATGGAGTTCCTGCCTTATTTGTTGTTTTGTCTTGAACCTTGGGCCCTGTCTCCCATGAAATACGTGCGAACCACCACTCAGCAAAATCAGTATCAATCATCAAACGCTTGTGGGTACTGGACATTCATCTCTTAATACATTTCACAAGCACTTGCATCGACACACACTTTATCCACCTTTTTATGCACAACCTGGTTCTGCAGTTGTGCAGAAGCAATACGCTTGTGAAATTTGAGATCATGTTTTCTTGGTTTTATTCAAATTCATAATCAATATCTTTATACTGGAATGTCTTCAGGCAAGACAGTGTTTCCTAGTCCAGCACTGGTAGGAAACCCAGTTGGCATGAATGAGTTAATTGTCACTTGGATATTACTGAACCATTGTTGAAAATGGTATATATCTGCAGTCAACCACAATGCTTAACAAGTAGGGTTTGAATAAACCTCTGAAAGGATTATGAATAAGGAGGTGCATTTTTTTTTTATCAATATAGGTTAAGGGTATTGTATTTTTATTTAGAAAAGAGGTCATCAATTGTTTTAAAGGACTTACCTGGGCCTCATTCTTAGGATTTTGGTATTGTATGGTAAATCAGCTCTTGAGCCACTCATCACTATTAAATGCCCCTGGTCAAGACCTAGTAATTCAGCCAGTCCTACGTGGCTCAGTGGTTAAGGTGGCGGACTTAGAACTCGGGGGTCCAGGGTTCAAGCCCCATTGACACCTCTGGTTCATGGGAGTGACCTTAAATAAGTCACTTCAGAGCCCTAGCCTATTACTGGTGGATCCAGGAAAGCTGTTACATAACTGAACATTTGTTGATACCGCGTTTAACACCATACCAACAAACAAACAAAATTATTCAGCGCTATTATGGGAAATTTAGACATTTGGCATAAATAAGTGAGCTAGTCACAGCAGAAATACTGAAATACTGAGACAAATACCTAAATAGGAATTTAGGATTGTCTCTCTTGAATTTTGTAGTCATGACACTCTGCAAGATTATAATAACTTGCAGTTTGATTAAACCTTTTAATAGATGGGATAACCTTTTTGTAAACATTTAGAGGAGCAATGAACTATTATTGAATTCAAGGTCAAATTTTACAATTTTTAACTTTATATCACCAACACACACACGCACACAGCTTTTGACATAACACAAAAATAATCTTATTATATCATGCAACACAACATTTTCATTACACATTTGGAGTATCTCATTAGCTGTAACCCAAGTGCTGATGGCTGGTATGGAACTTTGTTGAGTGTCTCTGAAATGTTAACATTGCATAACCAACTCTTGTTTCAGCCCTATCAGATTGTTTTCTTTGCAGATTGAGTCTCCAGAACCAGACACAACAGTGATAGTCATTCCCTTTTCCTCTGTGAACACATCTTAATGGTCTTATAAGATAAAATGGCTGCTGTTTCTTTTTGCTCAAATGAACAACAAGAACTTCATGCATAATACGCTTTAACTTGACTCTTTACCAAATGTTATTTGAATTTTACACATTTGACACAGGGGTCCTGAGTTGCCCAGTGGTTATGGAGGCAGACTAAGAACCCCGGGGTCCCGGGTTCGAGTCTCACCACCACCTCTGGTTTTGTGGGAGTGACCATTGGCTAGTCATTTCAGAGCCCTAGCCTAGTACTGGTTGATCCAAGAAAACTGTAACATAACTGAAAAATTGTTGATATGGTTTTAAACACCATACACATAGGCTACAAATAGACATGAAAGGGAAAAGTTATCCTCAGTTCCTTCTGCAATATTTTTGTTGTTATCTGAAACGCTCCATGGTAAAGAAAACTGATGAAAACAATATCAGTCTTCATCTGCAATTATTTCATCTTTTGGTAAAGAGTTCAAAGAAAAAAGTCTATAGCAGAGAATATTTACTCATTATATTTATAAAAGCTATATAAAATGTCGTCATGAACAAGATGGTTTATAGAGAAAGGGTTTGATATTTCACTGTAAAACCTGTTTTTGTCTGTTTTATCTCACTGTATGTAAATATGCATTCTGTCAAACTCTGTTGTATGGTCCTTCAGTGTCAAAGACTTTGACTAAATTCTCTTTGGTTCGATTTTCTGGAGAGGACATCTATAATAGTCTGATAAATGGAATTAGACTGAATAAAAATAAACCTTTAAGTTGGAAAATGTATGATTAAAGGAAAAATAATAAGAATCAATGTATCCTTCTGCCATTGTCATCATAATCAAAGAGAATGTTCTTGTGGCCTTGTTGGGATCCATTTGCTTATGTCTGTGTAGTACTAGTGATGCAGTATAAGGAAACATGGACAGGTGCAATTTCCTTCTATTAAACTTAAATCAAGTACATTGTATACCACTTTAAATTGAAACCCTGATTACGGTTTAGGTTTAAAACTCTGTTAAAAAGACTATGAACAAATCCATTAACTAGTAATCATTGATTGTACCAAGTCTTTGTTGTTCTGGTCAAGTAGTATCAGGAAACATTGACACTTGTACTTAAGGAATGATTTTGTTATAGAACTTGGTTTAAAAGATGAACAAACTTAAACGAATTTATTGGCATGTTACTATTAGAAGTTGATTGTACCAAGTCTGTGTAGTACTGATGATAAAGTATCAGGAAACATGGACATGTGCACTTAAAGAATGATTTCGTGATAAAAACTTGTTGAAAGTTGAACAAATCTAAACAAATTCATTAACTAGTTACCATCAGAATAAGATTGTACAAAGTCTATGTTGTACTGATAATGAAGTATCAGGAAACATGAACAGGTGCACTTAAAGAATGATTTCATGATAAAAATTTGTTGAAAGTTGAACAAATATAAACAAATTCATTAACTAGTTACCATCAGTATAAGATTGTACAAAGTCTATGTTGTACTGATAATGAAGTATCAGGAAACATGAACAGGTGCACTTAAAAATGCTTTCGTGATAAGAATTGGTCGAAAGTTGAACAAACATAAACACATCCATTAACTAGTTACGATTAAAAGAACGGTGTATAGTCTGTGTTGTACTGGTGATGAAGCATCAGGAAACATGGACAGGTGCACTTAAAGAATGATTTCCTTTTAGAACTTGGTTGAGAGTTGAACACACTTAAACAAATCTATATACTAGTAATCATTAGAAAGTCATTGTACCAAGTCTGTTTTGTACTGGTGATGAAGCATCAGGAAACATGGACAGGTGCACTTAAAGTATACCTCCATTTTAGAAATTGAAATAAATCTATTGACAAGTTAACATAGGAAGATGATTGTACAAAGTCTGTGTAGTACTGGTGATGAAGTATCAGGAAACACAGACAGTTGTAATTTTCTCCTTTAAGTTAACTTAATAATTTGTACAAAAAACTTTAAATTGAAACCAGTATACTCAATACACTGTAGTTCATATCAGTTGGTTCTGCCAAGCAATATTTGTGTCTTTCTAGGTCCTCTAAACTTAAACATGTTCTTTTCCAACCATTGCAAAATGGTTTAATCCAGAAAAATAAATTAAGGTTTGACAGAATGTATATTTGCAGGATATGTGTGTAAAACAGCTGAGGTGGCAGTGTCGCATCATATGAGTTGATCTAAGCGAACATGGAATGACTTGGCATTTCGTGAAGAGAAGATTCAGATTAGACTGTATGTTTGTGCTATCTGATTTGTTTCTTTACTTCTAGTTACTTTAAAGGATCAATTTGTGATAAGCAAAGTGTGTGGCTGCTGATAAGATTTTACAAATCGTATAGTCAGAATTCATACACTTTGTTCATCATGTAAAGACTCCAAATGAATGATAATAGTTTAGTCTCAGATCAGACAGACAAGGTGCCTTCTGATCTGAGTCTTTACTGTTTCCAAGTGCCAAGTTGTTCCATTTTAAAAATGATTACTCATATCATGCAGGTTCTGGAGACTCTAACATCTGTTTAGAAACACTTCATTGGGCTCTAACTTTTGAGTTTGTTGTGCAATGTTTCCACTTTGGGGGAGTTTGCATGGTAATGGGACACAGGGTCAACGCGGAACAGAAACAATGATATAAGATAAAAAACTTAGAGCACTTTTTTTGGTCATTTTTAAGGGATTTTTTCATAAAAAAAGCAAAAATTTCCATAGTTTTATTAAAATTGATGAAAAATTACTAAGTTTTTCTTTTTTAACAACAATTTTCCTTTTTTAACTAAGTTTTTTATAAGTTTTTAAATCATAACAAAGTCGTTCCTTTTTTTCTAAGTTTTTACTAGACAAGTGATGATGACAAAGTTTCTAAGTCGGATTGAAAGCAAACTTTTAAAAGCAATAAAGACTGTTTGTTACAAGCAAACAAGAACTTTGATTAACTCGAAATCATCAAGTGTTGAATTGTTGTCTCTATAGAAGAATGGCCGAAAGACAATGTGCTTACTGGAAAACAAGTTAAAACAATCATTAAAATGGGTACCAACAACACAGGACCCACTGTGTAGCTTGTGATAAGTAATGATTAGACAGTTCAAATGTTTGGTTCATAAAGCAAGTCTTCTAAAACTGTGAAGTAAATCAATCATATGATTACAACCTCTCAATTGGCGACTCATTTGAAAACAACATTAATGTCTATCTTGAAACTGTATTCTGTAGCTGTGTATCATATTTTCTATCAGTATCAAATAAAATCATTTTAAGTTATTGCATTGGTTCTTGTTTTATTGATTACCTAACTATTTTTAAGAACCCTATTTTATTTTATATGCTAAACTTTCGATCACATTACCCCAATACAAACTACTTTCAGAAATATTGTGACAAAAGAGGAATTATTAATTTTCATTCTTCAATGTTAACTCTTCTAGTTAGCCATGGCTATGCATAAAATGTTTAGCTAAGAATGTTTAAAAAAAAAGATAGGAGGTAGCACGATATGATTGAAGATGTTGAAAAAAGTGTTAACCCAAAGCAAAAAGAGATATCACATGACATTGAAATTGCTTAACATTTGATCCCATTACCCCAACACAGACAACAATAAAAATATTGTGACTAGAGGGGAATTTGCAAACTTCATTTGTCATTATTAACTTTCTTATTTAGCAATGGCTTTAAATTACAACCAATTAGACAGATAACATTGTCCTAATGCAGTTTACTTTAGTTGCTTTAACTAACTTGATGACATTTGAAAACATTATGACAAAAGCGCAACTGCTCATCATCAGCTGTGTATTATAACCTCATCATATCAGTTTCAAATAGAATTATTAAAAGATATTGCCTTTATGAATTGATTAATCAATTACCTGGTTAATTTTAGTTACCTAATTTTTTTTCTTTGCTAAATACTTGATTCCATTACCCTTATACGGAAAAAATTCATAAACATTGTGGTTAAAGAGACATTTACTTCATTTGTCAATCTTAACTCTCCTATTTAGCAATGACTATGAGTAAAGTATTGTGGATGACTATGAATAACAAGCTTTAAGGCGGATAAAATTGTCCTTGATCATCCCATATAATTTACAGATAGATCTTCAGTGGCACAATACGATTGGAAAAAAAATGTTGAAATGGTGTTACCCCATATCAAAATGAAGAAGTCCCATGAGATTGAAATTGTTATCTCAAATCAGCATGTGCAAGCCGATCTTCATGACTACAAAAGTATCTTAATTTCTTTAACTAAGATGATGACATGTGGAAACATTAAGAGACAAGCACAACTGCTCATCATCAGCTGTGTATCATAACTTCTTATCTGTTTCAAATGGAAGTATTATAAGTTATTGCTTTGTAACTTGATTTATTTATTCGATGATATTAATAAAGAAACCCTATTTTATTTTTTTATCTGTTTGACTGTCAATCCGATTTCTATTACCAACAAATTTCAAAGTTGTTATTGCAAAAGAGGAGTTGGTAACCTTTGTTTAACTTTATTATTGATCATGAGTTATGTATATGAACTTGTTAGACATATAGCATTGTCCTAAATAGATCTGAGGTATCATGTTAATAAACCCTTCCCATGATAAACTGAAAAAAATTGTTGAAAACAGTGTTTACCCACAATAATTAAAATACTTTGATACTCAATTCATTGATCACCTAAATCATTTTATCAATCTTATTTTATTATCTATGCTAATCCTTTAATGTAGACAACAAAAACGTTTTGACAAAAAAGAAATGTTCAAACTTCATCTATTACCACCCACCCCTATTAATCATTAGCTAAGAAATCAAAAGATATCAGACAAATTACATTGCCCCAGAACTGATGACCATTTTATTGACAAATGAACTGTCACCACTATATAACTGAACAAATGTTGAAATGGTGTTTATCCCAAAGTTGAAGAAAAATAGAATAAATACCATGAGATTGAATTTGTCTCTGATCAATAACCTAAGCAAGCAAATTTCCATTCCAAAAATGTTCTTTTCACATTTACATGTGGCATGGAAACATTTTGACAAAAGGAGAAATGCTCATCATGAGCAACTTCTCTTATAGATATAATATGTATGATGTTTCTTGTTAATCTTGAAATCTTACAATATTTTTCTGACTTAACGCAGAAAACTCCTCGGAACAAACATAGTTTTATCCTAACAATTGCTTAGTTAAATCCCATGTTTCTCCTTAAATTGAAATTCAGTCTAAGCATTCTTAAATAATTCTAATTAATGAACCTATCATTGGTTTAATTGATAAAACTCCTGTTGAAGGTTTTAGACTTGGTATATTTCTGTGTTGCAGTAATTGTCAATTACTTCCCTTTGTTGTAAGCTGAATATTTGCCAGTCTATAAAACCGGATGAATAAAACATTATTACCACTATACTTTAATTATCATCATTATTATTATTTGTATTTGTTTGTATGGTGTTTAACGCTGTTTCAACAAATTTTCAGTTATGTAACGGCTTAACTGGATCAACCAGTACAAGGCTAGGGCTCTGAAGTGACTTGCCAAAGGTCACTCCCACGAAACCAGAGATGTTGGTGGGAGGGCTTGAACCCCAGACCCCCCGAGTTCTAAGTTTGTCTCCCTAACCACTTGGCCATGCAGGACCCCTAATATTATTATCATTACTATTATTATTATTATTATCACTATAATTGTTATCATTATTATTATCATAATTATTATTACAATTAATATACTATTATTATTTTTATTATTATAATAATAATATTATTATTATTATCATTATTATTATCACTATAATTATTATCATTATTATTATTATCATTATTATTATTTTTATATGATAATGATTCAACTGTTTATTCATCCTGGATAATCTGATTTATTGCCATCATAAAATTCCTTGAAACAAAAAAGAAAACTTTAATCTTTACAATTGCAAAATTAATTGTTCCCCTAAAACAGAAATTTCCACAATCTTAAATAATACTTAACCATGATTAAAGGTTTGTCTTAAAAAATCAAAATACTGATTAAGTGTCGAGATTTAGTATATTTCTGTCTTGAGGTTTATGCCAGTTACTTCCCTTTATTGTGAGCTGAATATTTGACAGTACAAGATAATAGATGACTAATTCAGTGATATGACTAGATTTGTTTGATTCTTTTTAGAATAATTATTCAAATGTTTAAGCATAATTTACCAGTACAAGTACTTGATAAGGAAATGGTGCCTTGCCTCAGGACACTCCACAATAAAATGGAAGAAATACTTGAGAAATATAGCTTTATGATAAATGATTTGACGAAAAAGGGCCTTTGATTTTTTGACTTTTAAATTGAATGGTTTAATTCCACGACTCCCTTCTGAACAACACTAAAATCATTCAACTTCAGTCTATAGATGGTATTTCATCATCAAGACTTCACAACCCTTATTTTTCAAAAGAATTGACTACTTGCACCTATTCCTTTTGTTTGTTTGTATGGTGTTTAAAACTAATTCAACAATTTGTTCAGTTATGTAATGGCTTTCCTGGATCCCCAGTATTAGGCTAGGGCTCTGAAGTGACTTGCCAAAGGTCACTCTCACAAAGCCAGAGGTGTCAGTGGGGCTCGAACCCAGGACCCCCAAGTTCTAAGTCTGCCATCTTAACCACTGGGCCACGCAAAGAAACCGACTACACCTATTCCATAAGAGTTCATTGTTACACTTCATAATTGTCATTTTGAATTGTGTTTTAAGGTGCATCCACAGCTATGGTCATTCAGCCAAGGTCATTTACGGCGCATTATGATGATGTTGATAAACGTGTATTGAATTATTTACAGGCTAAAATGTACCGGTAGTTTGTTTCAGAAAAATTAATAAGAATTGGTAATTAATGAATGATAGTAAATAGAAAATTTGTAATGAGTTATTGATAGTAAATAAATAATTTGTAGTGAATGTATGAAATTAAATAAATAATTTGTATTGAGTTTTTTTTGTTTTTTTTTATATGGGTTTTACATCACATCAACATTATTTCAGTTATGTAGCGATGCCCGACCCTTAATGATGGAGGAAGACCCCATTCTCAACTACCCATAGGGGCTGGTCAAGGTGGGTAGAACCATCGGCATTCCGTAAGTCAGTCGGGAGACTGCCTCTCATGAAAATCCATATCCCTCTCAGGATTTGAACCCACGCGGAGAGGGGCCATGTGATTTCAAGTTCTGTACTCTAACCACTAGGCCACGGAGGCCCCTTGTATTGAGTTAATAATAGTGATATATGAATATTTTAAATGTGTAACGAACAATTGACAGAAGGAAAAATCATGGTTGGTATAACCTTTTTACATCAGTATCCATCAATGGATTGAGATGAGAATGTTTAAGATATTTCAAATCAATCATGTACTGCTATGGCATGTTATGGAGATTTAGCGTTAAGATCTAAGAACAACCTTTACTTTACTGCTTTTGATAGTCAAAAAGAATGTTACTTTGAAATGAAATGCTTAAAAAAGAAAAAGTTAACTCTTGTATTGTAAATGATCTTTTTAGTAGAATAACACTTCTATATTTGTTTGTTTGTGCAATTATTTCAATATAATATCATTACTCAGATGTTATTTAGATAAATGTTTAGGATAGTACACAGCTACAGAATACCAAAATTTGTTCAATATTTAAAACAGTTTGTTAAATTCCAAAAAGATATAGAACTCAAGAATATTTACTATTAAAGACATACGCGCTCAAATGAAGTTTAAATAAGAAGTCTTTGAAATTTGGCAGAAATGTAGATTAAACCTTTACAAATACCATGGCAAATTAAAAAAAGTACCTTACCATACTAAAATCTTTACTAGAAGGTCTAGAAAATATGTATCTTAGGCATATTTCGGCCATTTGGAGTGGTCAATCTCTGAGAATTTCTATTATTGTTTGTATATCAGTTATTTTACACAAATAAAGGTTTTTACTATTTTTAGACTAATAGTTTAGTTATATTGCACTAATGAAGGAATAAAACTAGTGAAAATGAAAATTATATGCACTTTCAGTGAATTTTTATTCAATAATGTAAGGTGGTTCGATAAATGCGCAAACAGAGAAATTGTCCATTTTCGACATATTTTGTGTAAAAAAACTGATATTTTGGAAAAAGTATCAATAAGGAATACTTCAAAATTAATATACATGTAGTTTATCATATACTGAATGTAAATATACAAAAAAATTGATAGGTCACCATGCATCTAACAAAACTACAGCACAAAAAAGACCCACTCTCCACCCACTTTTTTCGGCGTCTATCGGATCGTTTTCAAGCTCAGAAAGATTGTTTTCCGTCTCATTTATGTTTGATGATCGACTTTCGGATAAAATGTTCAACCTGGAGTGCTTCCCTTCCTTTATAAACCTCCCTTTCCATCGTCTTTTCATTTTTTCTGGTGATTTTGTTACGAAAATTTGCTTTTTTTCCAAACCGAAAGTTAGAGAAAAATGCTAAGGGGAGTAACTCATAGTGAAAAATACCGTATAAATTTTTGACAGAGTGACTGTTCTTGGTTTTAGACGCTAGGTGCCGCATGAATTGCGCGAGTATGTCTTTAAAACACACATAAAGCATCTCCTAGATTATATCAAGCCAAAGAAGCTTATCAGGCAGATCCCCTACTTAAATAGCAAGAGTTTGTAGGAAACAGTTAACCAAAATTGCAATATAAACTGGATTCATCTTGTAATCATTTAACCTGCTCAGGTTAGAGTCAGACAATGTTCCTAGAGCAGTTACTCAGTGTTTATATTCAGAGTTGAGATAAAAGAAACCTTATCATGAACCAAATTTTTTAACTGTCCTGTCATTTCTTACACAGGCTACACAGTGGATCCTGTGTCGTTGGTACCCATTTCAATGATCAAAAATACACCTGGTTTCCAGTAAGCACATTACCTTCCAGCCATTCTTCCATAAAGACAACAAGTTTTTACAAAGAAGATTCAGAGTTTGCAAGAATCATGCCAGAACATTTTGGGTTTGCTTGCAACAAGCAGCCCAAACAATTCAAACAGTCTTCTATCTACCATGGAGCAATACCGACACTGAATGAAAATCCAAATCTTGGTAGAGCTAAATTTGTGCTTTTTGTGCGGACCACAGTTACATAATACAATACAATGTCAAAATACAACAATAACACAAATACATTTAAAAAAAACAAACAAGAGGCAGGCCCTTTCCTTAGAAAAATGAAACTATATGTTCAAAATAATCTCATGTTTACAACAACTTGATTCAATAAGTTAAATGCAAGAAGTTAGAAAGCATCTTAGCATTTGTGAATGACCAAATATTATCACACTGAATAGTTATGTATGAACTAAATATTTTCAAACTGAATAATAATGCATCAACCAAATTCTCCTAAACTTAATTGTGTAACAAAAACCTTTCTTCAACTGTAACCTCATTACCAAATTTTCTCACACTCAAAGTACAATGGCTTGATTTTTTCAGACAAGTGTGCTAACTAAAATTTCCAAAATAAATGTGCAATGTGCTGTGTATGGATGTGCTCTCAAATAAATTATTTAATTGAAAAAGAAGGGCCTGCCTCAATGTAACCATGTGTCGCTCACCTTTGCTAAATATTCAGAGAAAGATTAATTCATCAGAGATAATTTAACATTTTGGCAGAAGAGCTTAAGTAGACTTTTGTAGAGAAAGACTTTAGAACACAAAATTCAAAGATTGTTTGGTGCAATACTTTGTATAAGCCCTCCACTTGAGCATAGATCTTACAAATTATATTACACTAAGCAATCAATTGGTTTAGAACAGAATAATCTCATCTCATGCCATAATTTCAAAGGAAGTGAAGATGCCACCTTAAAACAACATGTAACTCATATTTCCTAGTTGTTTAACTAGTACTAACATGAAACAACGTATTTCACTATCCCTAGTTATTTAACTACTTCTGCAAAAATTGAAATTAATGCTTTCTACATTGGACCAATCTCAGTGTACGAAATTAGTTTCGAGTGTACCTACAACATAATCGCTCATTAGAATATCCCATGCTTGATGAAGTTTGACATAACACACTGGATCATGTTTCACACATTGATTGATCACAATAACTTTCCAAAGAGCATTCAGTTCTCCAGAAAGTACAAACTGTATGTTTCAAGAAAATGTATCAACTTTTTTACAGATGACTTTAAATACCTTTCTTAGGTAATTAGTTTATGTTTTACCTTTTAACAAGAGAAATTCAATGTAAAGCATAGTAAGTAAGGACAAAGTTCTTGCAATAAGCAAACTTTGCTCCCTTTTTAGCTGTGTTTTACCCATAGTCATTAAGTAGTATGCTCTCCACTATCTGTTGCATAAAAGGTTACAAAAATATCCCATAGATATCTCAAAAAGAAAAAATTTGACTGTTTTGCATCAAATATATGGTTATAACATCATTGGTAAGGGAGGTAATTAATATTTTCTCAGGCACTTTAGTCCTTAAGCAATTTCGCGAAACAGCATTCTATAAATATCCATTTTTGTCACCACACTTACAATCATTATTCTTGTTATTGTTTGTGATATCTGCACTCATTTGGATAGTCTCAAAACATCTGTTTATTGTCTATATAATTCACTACCCGTCAAAACACTGTATGTTGTTGGTGCTCATCAGGTTCATCGTCCAGACATCTTGGGGTTTGGTTATACTTCTTCATCAAGTGGTATCGGATAGTATCCTTCAATCAGGCCTCGTCATTCTGGAAAGAGAAAACGACACAAATTGAGTTTATTGTCTCACAAAGACCTTTGAGGCAACATCAACAGCTGAGGTTTTTAAAGCAATCGGCAAGGAATTTTACTAACCCTTAGAATGCTGGGTAATTTTCTAGAAATAGATTTTTGAACGTCTGCTTTCCAAAACCTTAAATATCTTCTTAATTTTGCTGAGGAAAGATACTCTGAGAAGCAAACAGGTTAGATCACAGACCAGCCACCAATTTACTTGGCAGCTTGTCTGGATCTAACCTGTTTGCATAAGCATGAAGTTGGTTCCAGCACTATAAGGGTTAAAAATACATAAATAATCATTCATTAGTAATAGCTTTTCCTTAAACCTTTCCATCATGTATGCACTATTGCAGTTGAGAATACTGTTCAAGCACTCTTACAAAAGAAGAAACTGCTTTTAACAATCCATATCTCCATAATGTTGTCACTTTTAACACATATAGTTTATCGGCAAAATCAAGTGGTCTCCTCTGATGAAGTGATGTGTGTAAGGATTTATCATGCCATAATCCTATGTGTACTACTTTTGCAGTAATTTATTCTAAAATTCTTTTTACACAAAAAACTAACTATGTGTGACCTGAGAAATTATTGGAAGTGAGCATGTTTTCTTTTTCTTACAATTTTTACATCTTAAACTTATTGGTCATTCTAGACCCTTAGAAGTAAAACAAAGTAAATGTGTTATCAATCCATTTGTTCATGTTTTCTTATTCACATAACCACAACTATAACAACGACTAAACCCATTTCTTCATGTAATTTTCATTAAAACATCATGATAAAATAACTGAATGTCACATAAACAATGTAATTTTTCATACTTCTATCTTTCCTTTTTTTAACCTGTCGCAAAAATCTGATCTGTTTAAATGGGTAAAAGAACCATTGTGCTCACTGGAGAACAATTTCTCTTTTTGTTACAATGATTTTACCCACACAAACATTCAAACACAAGATATGTTGAATTTGATGTCTTTAATGCTGTCACATGTTGTTGGTTTAGATTGGGACCAATCACAAAATGTCATATTAAGGAATAAGTAACTGGTGAAACAGAAGCATAATTCACTCAGGCTGACTTTTTACTCATCTTATATTGTGGGCAGTTTTGCTTTCAGTAATTCAAACTGTTATATATGAACATTTAGTTAAAGCTATTTATTTCTAAGAACCACTTTAAGACTGTACAGAATTTGGAAAGTTCTATCAACGATTTTTCAATGTTTGATTTTACTGTTTATGTTTGGTCTTTGAATTTCAATAATTCTAATTTCATCCAATGTCTTTGATCATATCAATTTTCTGTACAACCAATGCTTATTGCCTTATTTGTATGTTGATCATAAACAGTTTTTGTAATTTTAAATGGTATTAAAGTGTTAAAACAATGATGTATAATTCTCTTTTCAAACACAATCAAAAGACCCAAAGTGACTTCAACATTATTAGTTATATTCTGATGGTTATGGCCCCTATCCATGCTTCAAGTAATTGTTCACCCGTGCTTAATCATATTCTTTAACCCTTTAAGGTATAGAGATAAGGCTTATCTGTGACACTATAGGTATAAACCATCCGATTATCGAAGACCATTAACGCATACATAATTAGTCACCCTGGGTACCTATTTGCACAGGATTATCTCCGATAATTGTTGTTGATTGGGGTACTGTTAATCAAACCCAAATTAATGCATTTTACATTCATCTAATAGATTTTCTCAAAGAATAAAAGACGACGAGAACAAAATTTCCTTTAAGTTGATGTTTTTTTCTTTATTAAGTGATACATTCATATCAGGATTAAGTTGTAGAAAATTAAACAAACAATGAAAATGTATATTACAGTGTGAATTTTACAAAATCAAAAGTAATTAAATGACTTATGTGTTCTCCCTGAGAGATCCCTAATTTGTTTTTCTGTTTTGTCATCAATTGCAGGGAATTTTGTTGCCGAAAAATACCATTCATGACTCGAGATACATACTTTGTCTTTGCATATTTCTCAACAAAGCTGAATCGTTTTACTTCAATGCCCATTCAAACAGTTTCCAAAATGAAGAAAAGAATGTTTTTCAACGCAATATATTGCTTTGTAAAGAAGTTAAACCTGGTCCTTCTAATAAATGTAAAACAGTAAAAATCAATTCATTTTGGCAAAGAAACATGCTAATATTTCCGTAAAATACGTGCCCATGGGTGATGAATTTACCAAAAGCTCGTACAGTCAAACTTGTGTTAAGAGGCCAGCCTATGGGACAGAGTAAATTGGCTGTTTAAGACAGGTTGGCTGCTTAACACAAATTGATTTACACTATAAATCTAACAATGGGACTTTCTGTAGTGGCTGTTTAAGGCAGGTTGGCTGCTTAAAAGGGTGGCTGCTTAACACAAGTTAGACTGTAGTTGTAGTCAAAGTCGGAGGAATGATCTAATTTGCTTGTCCGTGAATTGGTAATATTTATCAACATTTCATCATCTTCAGGCTTAAAAAAACGATCAAATTACTGCTCTGAATCTACATTGATGTCTGACTTGCGATCGGAAACACCAAATTGGCTAAATATTTAAAGAAAAGCCGTCTTTATAACGTCAATTATTTGACGGCTCGATTTTCAATCGCCTTTAAACTTTGAACAAAAGCTCCGTGTCGTAAACATCCTTTACAGGTCGATGCCGTATGCTCTCGTTTTAATTGGATAGTATTTTTAGAAATGTGTTAAGTTACTAAAGAATTGCATGAAATCCTTATCGGGTCTTTACAAATCGGCAGTGTTTTGATCTTTTATGACCGAAAGGCTTCTCATTAATTGGGTTGGTAATTTGGATTCCCTTCATCTCAATTTGATAGCGTTATTTCCATAAGCGTGTCGTGAGACCATTATCAAAAGATTCTCTCTAGAGCAAAAGTTTAAACTTTGACCCTATGATTTTATCATCGGAAATGAAAGAAGACATATTTATTTAAGAGGAAAATAAAATTTGGAGAAAATGACGTGTGTGCAAAGATGTGTTATTAAGGGCTAAAGTTGAATCAGTTTTTCAGCTGTCAAAAAGCGTTCTATGCGGTAATCGATAGAACGTCAAAATAGGTTTTATACAGTAATAGGTATAACGGCGAAAAGCGTTTTATACGGTAATCGATAAGGCTGCAAACGGCGCTATATACCGTAAAGGGTTAAAACCCACTGACTGCTTTCCTACATGAAGGTTGACTCCAGATGAGAGAACACTAAATCACAATACAATGACCTCAAGAGAAAACTTAATCACAACACAATGACCTCAAGAGAGCACTATATCATGATACAAAGACATCAAGAGAACACTTAATCACCATACAATGACCTCAAGAAATCACAATACAATGACCTCAAGAGAGCACTATATCATAATACAATGACATCAAGAGAACATTTAATCACAATACAATGACCTCAAGAGAACACTTAATTACAATACAATGGCCTCAAGAAATCACAATACAATGACCTCAAGAGAAAACTTAATCACAATACAATGACCTCAAGATAACACTTAATCACAATACAATGACCTCAAGAGAACACTTAATCACAAAACAATGACATACAGAGAACTCTTAATCACAATACAATGACCTCAAGAGAACACTTAATCACAATACAATGACATCAAGAGAACACTTAATCACAATACAATGACCGCAAGAAATCACAATACAATGACCTCAAGAGAACACTTAATCACAATACAATGACATCAAGAGAACACTTAATCACAATACAATGACCGCAAGAAATCACAATACAATGACCTCAAGAGAACACTTAATCACAATACAATGACATCAAGAGAACACTTAATCACAATACAATGACCGCAAGAAATCACAATACAATGACCTCAAGAGAACACTTAATCACAATACAATGACATCAAGAGAACACTTAATCACAATACAATGACCGCAAGAAATCACAATACAATGACCTCAAGAGAACACTTAATCACAATACAATGACATCAAGAGAACACTTAATCACAATACAATGACCGCAAGAAATCACAATACAATGACCTCAAGAGAACACTTAATCACAATACAATGACATCAAGAGAACACTTAATCACAATACAATGACCGCAAGAAATCACAATACAATGACCTCAAGAGAACACTTAATCACAATACAATGACATCAAGAGAATACTTTATCACAATACAATGACCTTAAGAGAACACTTAATCACAATACAATGACCTTAAGAGAACACTAAATCACAATAAATTGACCTGAAGAAAACACTAAATCACAATAAAATTACCTCAAGGAACACTTAATCACAATACAATGGCCTCAGGAGATCAATAAGTCACACTATAATGACCTCGAGGGAAAACTTAATCACAAAACAATGACCTTAAGAACAGTTTTCACAATGTAATGCCCTCAAGAACACTTTATCACAATATAATGACCTCAAGAGAACACTTAATCATAATACAATGACCTCAAGGAACACTTCATCACAATACAATGTCCTCAAGAAAACACTTATTCATAATAAAGTGACCACAAGTGAACACTTAATCATAAAACAATGACCTTAAGAGAACACTTTATCACAATACCATGACCTCAAGAACAGTTTTCACAATATAATGCCCTCAAGAACACTTTATCACAATATAATGACCTCTAGAGAACACTTAATCATAATACAATGACCTCAAGGAACACTTCATCACAATACAATGACCTCAGGAGAACATTTAATCACAAAACAATGACCTCAAGAGAACACTTAATCATAAAACAATGACCTCAAGAGAACAATAATTCACAATACAATGACCTCAAGGAACACTTAATCACAATACAATAACCTTAAGAGAACACCTAATCACAATACAATGACCTCAAGAGAACACTTAATCACAACACAATGACCTCCAGAGAACACTCAATCACAATACAATGACCTTAAGAGAAATATTAATTGCAATACAACGACCTCAGGAGAACAATAAATGACACTTCTATGACCTCAAGAACACTTAATCAAAATATAATGACCTCAAGAGAAAATTTAATCACAATACAATGAAATCAAGAACACTATTTCACAATACAATGGCCGCAAAAACACTTTATCACAATACAATGTCCCCAAAAGATCACTTAATCACAATACAATGACCTCAAGAGAACACTTAATCACAATACAATGACATCAAGAGAACACTTAATCACAATACAATGACCGCAAGAAATCACAATACAATGACCTCAAGAGAACACTTAATCACAATACAATAACCTTAAGAGAACACTTAATCACAATACAATGACCTCAAGAGAACACTTAATCACAACACAATGCCCTCCAGAGAACACTCAATCACAATACAATGACCTTAAGAGAATCATTAATTGCAATACAACGACCTCAGGAGAACAATAAATGACACTACAATGACCTCAAGAACACTTAATCACAATACAATGTCCCCAAAAGATCACTTAATCACAATACAATGACCTCAAGAGAACGCTTTATCACAATACAATGACCTCAAGAGAACACTTAATTATAATACAATGACCTCAAGAGAACACTTTATCACAATACAATGACCTCAAGAGAACACTTAATCACAATACAATGACCTCAAGAGAACACTTAATCACAACACAATGCCCTCCAGAGAACACTCAATCACAATACAATGACCTTAAGAGAAACATTAATTGCAATACAACGACATCAGGAGAACAATAAATGACACTACAATGACCTCAAGTGAACAATTAATCACAACACAATGACCTCAAGAGAACACTTAGTCATAATACAATGACCTCAAGGAACACTTAATCACAATACAATAACCTCAAGGAACACTTAATCACAATATAATGACCTCAGGAGAACATTAAATCACACTACAATGACCTCAAGAAAACTTAATTAAATAACAAAGACCTCATTAGAGCATTTAATCACAATACAATGACCTCGAGAAATGTCCATATTATCGAATAATCGGTATAAAAAATATGCGAGTTTCCAGTGAAATGTTTACCTATACACCATTTTTCTTAATAATTACAAAGAAATATAAAATATGAAATAGTTGAAAATTATTGCCAGACATTGTTTCCCGATTGCTGCCTGTGCAGCAAATAAGTACCTTTTACAAACTGGACTTTCTGCAAGCGATGATGATTACAATTAGGTTAGACCAATTAACTGATTAAATGACCGACTTACAAACAATCAACACCTTTCATTACACTACACTTGGTGACATTTTATGATCAAGCATACCTGCGAATTTGCCAAAGGTGTGAATGTTGGATTACCGTATCGTCAATTAACGTAGGTAACTGCAAAAAGAATAATCATAATGCTGGTTTCCGGATTAGTCATACGCATATAGTATTTGAAGTTAGGCTTGGTTCCTGACTTTTATTGTCTGGAGCCAGAACGCGGATTTTCTGGATTGAACAGTGGAATTAATGAAGGTAAGGACCGTTCCCGACAAACTCTGTCCGGATGGCGAATATCAAACAGGGGAATTAATGAAGGTAAGGACTGTTCTCTACAAAGTCTGTCCGGATGGCGAATATCAAACAGGGGAATTAATGAAGGTAAGGACCGTTCTCTACAAACTCTGTCCGGATGGCGAATAGTCCTGATTAACAACAACCAGACTATCGAGGGTCGACAGTATATACAAGTTGTTCCAATTTTTACTGAGAGGTCCATTGAGTGTTAAATGTCATTGGGATTTTGAGATTTTCTGATCATTGTCGTTGAAGTCTTAGTCTCGTTTATCAAAGAGATTTAGAACACCTATTTATTTCCTCAAAACATTTTGATGTTATTTTATTGGTCAAAATCGAATGCAACATCAGATAACATTTATGAAAATAGGATGCATGTGTGATATTGGGATGAAGCCATTGTGAGAAGTGGAGAAAATTGCTCAAAATGTGATATATCTCTCTTTGTCACATTTCTTTCATGAGATATTCTGCTGCAGTTTTCTTGGAACAACCAAACATGAAGAAATGGGTTGACTTGATATTAAGAAAGTTTTTTCTCTCTAAACATAAATCTTATCACATCATAATGATATATTTATGAATATAACATTATGACAAAAGGAAAACTACATGGTTAGAGCCTTTTTTTCCTTCTATTACAATGCGTTTCAAAAGTTAAGATTTTAATTGTGACAAAGTGATAATAGCTTGGTTGTTGTGGTCATATGAACAAAACAAAACATTTAAAATTTAAGTATTTTGTTCTGTAAATAACCCTTTCCATTGTCAAGAAGTTTAAAGCAGACAACATTACCAATAAGTTATAAAAGGGGAAAAAAACATTAAAAACTATATAATCAATAAATGAAGATCAAATCATTGTTATGAAAGTATTGCTCAACATTTGCAAACTCTCCTTCATATATCGTTTCTTTAAGCCGATACAGTGCTTTGGCAATCTAAGTCTCTTGAACATGGAAAAGGTCAAATACATAATGGCTAGTCCAAAATACTTGTTGAAAAGAAAAAACCTTCTCATGATGGGAAAATTCTTCATTTGAAACAATGTTTTCAATAAATAAGATTTTTGAATCAAGATGCAGTGATTATCACATGGTAACCCTTTTCCTTTTTGAAATAGACAGAAAGCTTATTATTTCAAGAGTAAACCATTTCATAATTGGGAAATAATCAGTAAAACCATTCTGATGCAAGGAGAATTTGCACAACTTGAACAAATTCATCTTTTGTCAGATTGTTTTCAAATAGCTTCTGCTATTAAAGCCTTCAAAGTTGTTTGTATAAGGAAAAGGTTTAAATAATCGCTGTATAAAAGAGAAAACTCCTACTTACCACTGTTAGCAGGTGAAGAAACCGTTCACAACAGTTCAATCTAGTCCAACGGTTCCATCTCTCCTGCTCAACTGTTACTGATGTATAAAGGAAGGCTTCAACTTGGCTCCTCTAACTCAGAACTTCATCTCGGAACATCTTCAAGCGAGAGAATTCCAACAAAGTGTCAGTTGAGAAACCTCAAAATATAAAACAAACTCCTTTTAGATTAAAAACAACTGAGCCATAACCAATTACCAAACAATAAGGACATTTGACCAGTTTGTTGCAGACGACTCTGGAAAACATTATGGGAAAAGGAGAAATTGCTCTTGACAAGCAATATTTCCTTTTCCCACAATGTTTTCTTCCCTATCAGAAGATTACTTTTCAATTTCATCACATTTTAAAATGTAGTCTGCAAACTCTTTCAATTTGGGACAGTTGAAAATTTAGCATTTGGTAAAGGGTTAAAGATGAAGCGTGTTCCTTATTCCAATGCTATAATCACAAGGTGTTTACCAATATGCCACATTGTAGTCACATCATTGAATCTTTCTCATTTGAGAAAAATAATCATTTTGTTAGAATGGTTTCAAAAGATGGCCACATCAATGGCATTCATCTTATTCATTTATATATCTTATATTGGTTTTACATCTCGTCAATATTCTTTCAGTTTATATACATAATAATGGGGGACACCCCCTAACTTGACTACCCTTGAGTGCTGGTCAAGGCGAACAGAATCATCGGCATTCAGTCCCTAACTTGACTACCCTTGAGTGCTTGTCAAGGCGAACAGAATCATCGGCATTCAGTCCCTAACTTGACTACCCTCGAGTGCTGGTCAAGGCGAACAGAATCATCGGCATTCAGTCCCTAACTTGACTACCCTCGAGTGCTGGTCAATGCGAACAGAATCATCGGCATTCAGTCCCTAACTTGACTACCCTCGAGTGCTGGTCAAGGCGAACAGAATCATCGGCATTCAGTCCCTAACTTGACTACCCTTGAGTGCTGGTCAAGGCGAACAATATCATCGGCATTCAGTCCCTAACTTGACTACCCTTGAGTGCTGGTCAAGGCGAACAGAATCATCGGCATTCAGTAAGATACCCCTAACTTGACTACCCTTGAGTGCTGGTCAAGGTGAACAGAATCATCGGCATTCAGTCCCTAACTTGACTACCCTTGAGTGCTGGTCAAGGCGAACAGAATCATCGGCATTCAGTCCCTAACTTGACTACCCTTGAGTGCTGGTCATGGCGAACAGAATCATCGGCCTTCAGTCCCTAACTTGACTACCCTCGAGTGTTGGTCAAGGCGAACAGAATCATCGGCATTCAGTCCCTAACTTGACTACCCTTGAGTGCTGGTCAAGGTGAACAGAATCATCGGCATTCAGTCCCTAACTTGACTACCCTTGCGTGCTGGTCAAGGCGAACAGAATCATCGGCATTCAGTCCCTAACTTGACTACCCTTGAGTGCTGGTCAAGGCGAACAGAATCATCGGCATTCAGTCCCTAACTTGACTACCCTTGAGTGCTGGTCAAGGTGAACAGAATCATCGGCATTCAGTCCCTAACTTGACTACCCTTGCGTGCTGGTCAAGGCGAACAGAATCATCGGCATTCAGTCCCTAACTTGACTACCCTTGAGTGCTGGTCAAGGCGAACAGAATCATCGGCATTCAGTAAGTCAACCGGGACACCACCTCATGAAAATTCGAGTAATGGCACTTAAAGCTGCCTGTAAAGGAGAAAAGCTGTAAACTTACCACAATAAGAACAGGTTTGGGTGAAGTTTGGGATTCCATTCCAGTGTAGTGTTCAGCTGATTATGATTCCTCTTCAATTGTAACTGATGTCTTAAGGTTGCCTTGAACCTTCATAAAGTTTCTGTATTTCACAACTTCATCTCACACATAACCGACACAGTGGGTTCAACAAAGGTATGGGATCAAACATCTGTAAAAAGAAAATTTAGTTTCTAGGAAACTGCTTCATTTTATGATTCGTGCTCTTGATATTAGTTTGATACGATATGGAGTATTATGCCAGTTGCATGTGTTTTTCAATCTTATCAAATCAAGATGGTATGCACATCTAACCATGTATTTCCTCTTTGATAAGTCAAATCATTGAAAGGAGATACAAAAACATGTTTTAATAAAAATCTCAATCTTTGAGGAAGTCCTTCTTAGTCCTTTCAAGGCTAACAAACAAAAACAATAATTCAGCTTGGAGAGTCAAATAAATAAAGTTACATTAATTTCATAAACAGATGGAAAGGTACTGAGCCAGGGTTAAAACCTGGTTCCTGCATTTTTCATACAAAAACCCTGTGATCTTCTCCAATTTGAATAAATCATTATTTTTCTATGAAACTAACAGTAAATTAATCTTTTTGAATACTTTTGTTTCCCTGCTGTTGCTTTTAATTCTGACAGATCAAACTTTTAAAACTGACCCTCACTTATACCCTCACATATTCCCCTTATCACTACTCTCACAGCATCATTAAAGGTTTATTCAATGTTTATTTTGTACTTTTTTGAAAATTCGACAACCAGAGACACAATTCTAATTATGGTTTCTGGTAACTCCTGCTGCAGTAAAGATTCAAATGAATGGGGCCTATTAGTACCTTTTGTGTGCTGTGTTTCAATATCATTCAGACATAGGCGTAGGAGCGTTTTCAACATTGGGGGGGGGCCAACTTCAGATGAAGACCGGTCTAAGAATAAATGTTCCTAATCTTTTTAATGACTCTTCATGCATTTACAAATTCAATAACATTATGAGAATTAAAAGAAAGCGTATGAAAATGTGTATCTTTAATAATAAAAAAAAAAAAAAAAAAGGGATTTGCCAGGTCTCGATCTCACGCGGTATTCAAATGTATTGATTTAAACAAAAGGTAGCAACGACTAGACTGTCACAGCCACGGACTCATTTACTCTGATACTGAGAATAAATTATTTTTCAAGCTTTAGCTAACAATTGAAGACACTATTGAGTCTGACTCCTTAGAACAAATTCTATTACACCATTGTTTTTGTCAATCAAAACTTCCCGGGTATTTTTGTGAGATGAGTTTTCATTGGATAAACCCGATGTGTTCAGATTGTCATTTGCGATGATGACGTCAAAAAGATTTTGGTTATTGTTCGTTACAGAAGGCGAATTGGAATTAGATAAAGCACAAAAATACACATTTATTTTTATTCTACTGTTAAATTTCGTTTCTTTTCTTTTCATATATCTTCATTTGCCATTGTGAATATTGGGGGGGCCAAAGTATAGTCTGGCCCCCCGGTCTGGATATTGGGGGGGCCGGGCCCCCCCTGGCCCCCCGGCTCCTACGCCTATGTCAGAGGTAATTGTTGTTGAATGTTATTGATGAAAATTGTACACGAGATTCTGCATAGACCATACCCCACCCACACATTTCAAACAAAGAAATTGACTTGCCGTTGACATAGTGTTTACATTCTGAATTATTGTTGGCGAAGAATGTTCCATAATTAAAGCTTAACGTATATCATTGTTACAAAATTGAGAGCATACTCAGTAGTGTTGAATGATAAATATACGATAAATTCTTACCTTTTTTCGAACAATGTAGCCGTGACATCATGCTTTCTGAATCCCTCCATTTTTCTTTCAAAGCTAACCGCCTTTATTTTCGTATTACATTTATACTTATTTTGCATTATTTGTAAATGGCGCTTCTATGATATTTCAAGATACCTTTAATTGGTATAATCTCATTTTCGACCAATTTGATGATTAGAAACAAGCAACTATTTAGATTATAACTTTAAATTCGAACATTTCTCGTAATTATAACTCTGTTCGTTACCTACCGTGTGTTCCATTCTCCAACGCAGTGATCTCCCTTTTCATTTGGTTAGGAGACACTGTAGTGTAGCAAAGGGAAATATTCCTGCGCGGAGTTTGTGTGCGTTTAACAAAGTTGATCTTGTCGTCCTAGTACCATGTGGATTGTGGACAAGTCTACTATACACAGAGACAAATCACAAATCGTTCGCAAATATTTGCATACGCCTACTGACCGCAACATTGGTCCATTGCTTGTGTCTAAACTTTATCAAACGAAATCACTTATCAAGATACCAGGCCAGTCCTTGCTAATGGTACCAGGCTAGTTCAGTGGACTGTACACTCCCTAGGACTTTGTCTTTGGTTCCCTCACAACGCCGGTATCATGGACATGGTATTACACAAAACAGGACATCGATGCCTCTTCGCTCAGGGTCATGTTCAAATAGTTAGCCTGGGATTCTTGAGCACAATGATGGTCCATTACATGTGTCTAAACTGTACCAAACGAAATCGCAATTCAAGATACCAGGCTACTCTGGTGGACTGTACATTCCCTAGGACGTTGTATTTGGTTCCCTTACAACGCCGTCATTATGAATATGGTATTACCTAATCAGGACATGGATGCCTCTGCGCTGAGGGCCACGTTCAAATAGACCAGAACCCATGGCTACACATTACCCGGTACCCGATGAATCGCACTCGGATAAGCCATCAATGAATGCAAGGATGGTTTCCATTTCCATATACGTTGTTCCGCGACACCACAGGTTTCCTAACACGTGTCACACGCTTGGTCTTGTGACTGAGGAATTAAGTATAGTTCACCCAAGTCGTTATGACTTGTTGCATAATCGAATTATTAAGCTATAACCAAATATACCTGTTGTCTTTGCCCAGTGGTGCTTCAGTACCGTTGTCTGTCGTACTAGGAATAGATATCTGATGGTTTTACGTGGACATGATGGTCCTTCTCCTCTCAAGATTTTGTTCAAAAGGACTTAGATAGATTTGGATTTTAACTCTTCGAAATAAATTGTCTTCTATAGGTAATATGACAACATATATTATAAAAGAAACACAAGACTAGATTATTAACATCTTTCCAACCCAGTTTATAACCGTACAGAAAAGATATAGGTTATCTTGATTGCACATATTGCAAACCGTTTAAACGGGTTTATTTCGTAATCAACATGCCAAAATTAGAACAAGAGGCGCTATTTTTAGTTACCATCATCAAATGGGTCTTAAGAAATGTTTTACCGCTCTTGTCACGTGACGTTACCAAGATGCGCGAGCATGAATTTCTACGTTTATTTATAAACCGCCATTCCCATAAAAGCGGTGACAGGCGCGAAAATTTACCTCACATCATTCATCGAAAACACGGGGTTCCAGCAACTTAAGAGTAAAGAAATTGAAAATGGCGTTTGGTTTGGTGAGAATGATTGTTGATTTAAAACTTTTCACCCTTTCCCAAACAATAACGACATTTGGCCACTTTGTTGCAGACGACTTTAGAAAAAAATTGTGGGAAAAGGAGAAATTGCTCGTAACGAGCAATTTTCCCTTTTCCCACAATGTTTTCTGCCCTATCAGAAGATTATTTCCCAATTTCATCTCATTTTGAAATGTCGTCTGCAAACTCTTTCTATTTGGGACAGTCGAAAATTTGTTGTTTGGGAAAGGGTTAATGTGTATCACTCCCGGACCACAAATCGCTGAGTTAGTCCCTTTAAATGACGTCCAACTTGCGATCGTTTTGTGCTTCATCATACCAGATTGTAAACAAAAGGTAATTATCACTATCTTGACCTGCTTAACATAGAACGCATCAGCAGAAAACGGTGGTATATATGAAAGCGTCACAAATGTATAATATGTTTACATATGTTTATTGTCATGACCATGTGATGAAAACCCTGTTTTATGTATCAATATATTCATTTGATTGTAATGAGTAACTTTATATTAAAGTAAAAAACAGAAATTTCTGAAATCGTGCGTTGAAGTTTCAATATAATTCATGCATGTCACGATATTGTTGACGACGACGTTGCAAAAATACGATATAAGAAATAAACACATGCTTTAAATGACACAATGGTTGGCTATGGCGTGACCTTTATACATGAAAATGTCCATTCACAATTTCTACAGTGGCCTTCTAGGAACAGCAAAGACATTGGTATCAATAAACGGGCTTTTTTTCCTTCGAAAATAAAATCCGTTTCCTCAACATTATTATATTTTGTTAAAATAAGAAAACCACATTCAAGTTCTGAGTCCGGTGACTCGGAACAGTTTATGCAATCATGTGACTTAAATCCACCCCTTTTGTCTTGATACTTTGTCATGAAGAGGCCACCTTCGATGATGTTTGGAAACTTGATATTGAAATTGTAATTCTTTAAAACTGTTAAGCAGCTGTACAGATGTATGAGACGTAATGGAGAAACGCCATCGGAAGTAAAATAAGTACGTTTATACTTATTAAAAGCCTGCATGCAATAAATAGATGTGTATTCCGATGCAAAAGCGTTGCAGCGATTTTGAAATCCGTCGCATTACGTCTGTACATATTAAAAATTGACACATTTTGAATCCATTTTGCGTTTAGTAGCTCTCTTTTAATTATAAGTCATATCGCAATCACGAAAACAGTATTGGTTCAATGACATTTTATTTTGACTTGCAAATCGTCACATGTGTGAACAAGGATCTTTACCCCTTACAGTGCTGGAACCGATTTCCTGCTTATACAAACAGATTAAACCCAGGCCAGCCGCCAAGTAAATTGGAGGCCGGCCTGTGATCTTACCTGTTTGCTACTCTGAGTATCTTTTCTCATCAAAATTAAGCAGATATCAAAGGTTTAGGAAAGCAGACGACACAAAAATCAATTTTGTAGTAAAGAACCCAGCATTCTAAGGGTTAAAGGAAAACACATTACCCTTAACGAATGATGATTAACCCTTTACCAAACGCCAAATTTCTGACTGTCCCAAATTGAAAGAGTTTGCAGACGACATTTCTAAATGTGACGAAATTGAAAAATAATCTTCTGATAGGGCAGAAAACATTGTAGGAAAAGGAGAAATTGCTCGTCACGAGCAATTTCTCCCTTTCCCCCCAATGTTTTCCAGAGTCGTCTGCAACAAAGTGGTCAAATGTCGTTATTGTTTGGTAATTGGTTAAACCCTGCACGACATATTCATTATCTACTTTCGCACTTTTATAATGAAATTATTCATTACAATAATAAGCGTTGATTACCGTTCTTGTTCACGTCGTGTTTAACCACATGTATGTTGAGTATACATGTACATGACAATAGATCGCTCTCGAAAACATGAAAGGACAATGGTGAAAGAATGGGTCAGGTCAAGTATTCGTTATTCTTCCAAATTATCTCCGAATGTATGTCACCGGGTCTCGAACTTGGGACCCTTGTATTCCAAACAGACACACTACCGAAAGAACAAATGAGGCCCGGCTTGTAAGTCGTTTTTTTAATCAGGTGCTCAAACCCTGAACCCTCGGTACCAGAGGCCGACACTCTACCACTGCACCAGTGTCGCCCACTTAACCCCTTTGGAAGCGGACGACTTGTGAAACGGTTGTGCCAGAAGAAGCAATGGCTCATAATGATCATAATTTCCTTTAGTCGCAGACGCTACCTTCCTCAATCCCCTCCAGTATTATCCACCTCCATTTAGTATATGTTACAGCTATATTCTTCTTTGAATATTGACACTTTTCCTAAGCACGAAGAAAGGGTTGAGAATTGATATATTCTATTCTATTCTATATTCCTACTGATCATATTGGATAGAAAAAAAGTTTTATTAGTTTTAAATGAAGTTACAATGTGATATGCAAATATAATCTTAATGGGGATAAAATGCAATGTACATAAAAAAGTATACTGTTTATATATTTGTGTAGAAGAGTCTCTTATAATTCAAATGTGAATGGCATGGTTGATGATATCTTTGTTTCATATGATGATTATGTTTGTAACCATGATGAGACTGAAATAAAGAACTATATATTGGATACCTATTTTTGGTAAAATGCTTTGATGAAGATAGACACATTAGATACCTATTTTTTTCCGCAAAATGTTTTCATATATATTGTATATAATCACAACGAATACCTATTTTTTGCAAAATGTTGAAATGAATACACCTTCTTTTTTTCAAGATGCTTTTATGTAACTAAACACATAAGATACATATGTTTGCAAAATGTTAAAATATATATACAGAGTGGATACCATTATTGCCAAATACCTAAATGCGTATTATCACATTTTGATCATTTTCTTTTTGCAAAATGTTATAATGTTTATTGACACGATGAGAAACTTAATCCTTGAATCTTAGGGGTTTTTTTTACCATACTTTACGAAGACGACCAAATGTGGTTCTTTTGTCCTAAATCTTTGACCACATCACGAGGCGAGAGTAATTAATCATCATTATAATTAGCCAATGGACCCTAATTAGTCCGAGAGGTCTTTTAAAAACGAGCGAGTGTGTTCGTTTGAAATCAGTCGGTGTTTTAGACCGGACCCTGATGTTTAGCGCGCGCTGTGAACTCAAATTGTAGAGAAAACTTATTTTCGGCTATTTTTGGTAAATATATTTTTTGTTTTATCATATAATTTCTAGTAGCTTTATTTTTAATAATTCCATTTCTAATCTAAGACTGAAGACCACCTCTATAGTATAATGAAATGCTCAATTATCTGTATCAGTTGTTTGCATCGATGTGACTAATATACTCGTAGATAGATATAGTCATTCTTCTTTTTCCGTATACAAATGTAGTCTTATTGAATGAATACAGTTGCAAATCTAACTTGTCAAACGATTATTTCTATCTCAATTGTCATGTATCTTTGTTTTGATTTTGTGAAAGAATACTGTTTAGTAACTGCACAAAGTAAATACATCGAAGAAAACATTTTATGTTTATTGAACCACTGTCCTTCACTTAAGCATTAGATATTTAGTAAAACGCTATCCAGGACTATGAAGATCCGGGCAAAACAATACAGGGGTTGTGTAATCTGATTTTGATTAACTTGTCCATAAAGGTCCAATCTTGTCTGCACTTGTCTGTATATTGCTTATTTAGAAAATATCAATAAAAACACTTGTCCGTAAAGGCTTCGAGAAGCCGGACAATGTGGGCAATATATTTTGCCATCTCTGTACACAATATAGGTATTTGATAAGTTTTGACCTGATGGAAAAACCGTAAAACATATTATGTTTCTTAAACGTGCAAGTATATAGTCTTTGTTAATCAGTTTGTCTCTAAGATTTGAGGCAAACATTATTTTCTTAATATACTTCTTATAGAGGACAAGTTCTGCTGATATCACTTTATTCAGTGTTTTCGAATACTCTAGTTTTTAGGGAAACATTTGTATTTACTAAATAATTCCAGCTCAATCTATAATCAAATTTTCAGCCTGATAAGGCCTTCATCAGGAGAATCTTTATTTCAAACAACATTTTTGTAACTACATTGGTAGTTACCATTTTCATTGTTTAAACATTCCTTAGTTTGTTTTCTTAATGCTGACCAAAAAGTTTCTTATAATTCAAATTTGTATGGCATGGTTTTATTGTGTCTTTTAAACATTTTATATGTACATACTGTCTGTTGTAACCAAGATGAGACTTTGATAAAGATTTATATATACGATTTTCTATTCCTCAGAGACACGTGTGCACATTAAACACAACCATGTTACGTTTAATCATCCGCTACCTTGTGTCGGCGACCTTTCTACTCGGAGTGATGACAGGTAAGAAAGAATCTATTTTGCCCAGCACCGCCCAATTTCTTTGTAATTGGATTTTAAACTCGTCCATATTGATAGAAACAACAGGCGTGAAAACAAAAGTACAATACATTTTCTTTATGTCAAAGCGTAGAAGCCATGTAACAAAAGGATGAACTGGTCAATTGGAGTAATATGTCCCTTTGTAACAAGGGCTTCTTGTCTTTTGGATAAAGAGAAACGATATATTTTCTTTTTAAGGCGGCGACTAAACAACAAAAAACAAAAAGATATTGACACGCGTTTCGCCCAATTTTCAATGGAAGCTTATTTGTAGCAGGATGTTTTTACATATTCCATAATTTCATTGTCTCAAAACAACGAAACCGTTCGCAAATATCAGTATAAAAGGTAACAATTGGAAGAGATTTGTGCATCCTTGTATTTTGATACCAGTACTACACAGGCATTTTTTCCAAGTCCCTAAACGCTCTCTTGTATTGCTTGTAGGAAGTCAATTATTTAACGCCAAGTGATTAAAGATATATATATAGATAGATAAATATTCTGGACTGAGTTCTCAAATCAGCGTATTCAATTCACAGCTTGTCAGATTTTAGAGGTGCGACCAGCAATGGATATTATAAGGGCCGACGAGGCCATACGGACGAACCTGTTTGAGGGGACATTGGAATTTCATTGAAGAGTTAAAGCAAGATGTATTTGATGCACGGCTCCCTTTAAGTTTTCTTTTCTCGTTAAGTAACATTCATCAAGGTGAACTTTTTTCTTTTATTCAATTTAACACCGTATTAACATCATTTCAGTTCCATTGCGGATTCCTTTCGTGTATTCATGCGGCCTGAGTAAATATTCCAGCTCTAAAGCAAGGATTGATATCAAAGGCAATCAGTCACTGTAAAACACATTCTCTTTTTTTAGGAATAAGCAGTGCGAAAGACGGTGGGGGTTTCAATGACAGGGGTTTTAACGGTGGTGTAGGCGGGTTTCCGGTTGGTGGTATAAACGGCGGGTCAGGAGGATATCCGATTGACGGTGGGTTTAATGGCGGCGGATTTCCCTCCGATGGGGGTTTTAACGGGGGCTCCGGTGGGATTCCGGTAGATCCTGGGTTTGGAATGGGTGGAGGCGGAAAAGGTGGACTAGGAGGCGGATCGCAAGGTAAAAACAAGAGTACTTGTATTCTAATAGATCGTTTTGAGCAATCGTAGCTTCTTCTTTATACATATTTTATTGCCCAAAATATACATAGTCACAAAATAGAAATTTAGTACAAATCATAAGTAGCAAATGGGTTGAGCAACAAGTTCAGAAACCTAGTAACAGCTCTCCCCATCTGGTATATAGGTTGCAACATTGGCAATATTACATTCGATCATTACCAAACCGTACGTATTCACGTAACAAATCAAAACTCACAGCAATGGTGAGAAAACATAAGATATCTGAAAGAAATAGAGAAGATTAGAGCAAAAGCGCAAAGATAGTTTAGGCGTAACATTTGAGATTAGTGAAGAAGAGTAATGAAATAAGACTAATCGTAGCTCTTCGGCATTCCGGCTGTGCGACCTGCCAGCATTAAAGAATGATTTTTTCGATGGCAAAATAAGAATTCATCACGGTATATAAACAGAAAGCCTAGAATATAAAGGCCACATAAAATAAAACAAACCTGTCTGGTTGGAACTTGGATTTTTTTACCCTTGAACATTTATAACCACAATGTGGTCGATAAACCAATCGCTTTGTGTCTGTTTTCAAGGTCAGAAAGAGTTTCCAATGTCAGCAAGAATGACATACTTGCCTGTATTCAGTGTGGTCTCAAACGTTCTGCCATTTCGAAAAGTTTCAAAAGTTGTGATACCTTTCACAAGACGAATGTAGTAAAGTTTTTAGACGAAACGAAATACGGACCAGCTATTTAACCTTTCCAGTAAAACATTTCGGCCTTATTTTATATTTGCTCGCGATTTCAGATTGTTACTTAATTCAAATAACATTGGTCAATAAAACAAGAAACCTTAGCAATTATTTTCATAAAATGTTGATAAATATTCAAAGAAGTCTAGAAACGGTCATAATTGCAGGCATAAAATGATCTGTTTTAAAGGACTTGGCAACGCGGGGTTCCTTAATGAAGGAATGGGTGCCAGCGGTGGATTCGTGGGAATGGGCCAAAATACCGGAAATGGGGGTTTCCTTAACAACGGAGGGGACAACAGCGGTTTCCTTAACAACGGAGGGGGCAACAGCGGTTTCCTTAACAACGGAGGGGGCAACAGCGGTTTTCTTAACGACGGAGCGGGTAGCAACGGAGGGTTTGGCGGTTTTGGTGATGGCGGCGGAATTGGGCCGTTAGGTGGCGCCGATTCAAACAGTTTCACTGGCGGCTTTTCCAGCGGAGGCCCGGGAATTGGGTTCGGCGGTAATGATGGTGGCTTTCTCGGTGGTAAGGGCGGTTCCAATGGAATGAATCTCGGCGGTTTCGATAATGGCGGCTTTTCTAACGGGGGAGGAGGAATCGGAGGGTTGGATTCCGGCTTTAATGGGGGCGGTGGTATCGGCAATGCGGGCGGGGACAACTTTGGTTTGGGCGGAGGGGACGGCTTTTTGGGCGGGAACAGCGGACCAATGAACGACGGCGGCTTTATCGGGGGTGGTCCGATCGACGGAGGCGTGGTCAACTCTGGTCCAATGGGCGGCGACTTCATTGGAGGCGGGGGACCAATCGGTGGATCAATCGGTGGACCCATTGGTGGACCAATCGGAAACAGCGGGGGATTTTTCGGCGGGAAAGGCAGTTCGGGTGGGCACAGCCATATCGGTGGCATCGCACAGCCCGACGTGTCCGTGTCCAGCGGCGGTTCCGTGTTCGATTCTCCGATGGCGATGCACCAGCCTGCGGTCCACTCGTCCGATAGGGTTATGGGCGTGAAGCCCAGCCACACCAAGCACCACTCACACGTGACCACTGTAGTACGACCTGTGGTCAGACCCGTTATCAGACCTGTCATTCGCCCGGTAATTAGAAGGGTAAGTTAACGAATTTATCATTTTTTCTGAATTTTCAGAACCAATTCCATCATCGTTATTGCAGCCGATCATGGTTTCCGGAATTAAAAGCTCTCGATTTTATCGTTTTTTTCTCAAGTTTTCGGAATCATTATCATCATCTTTATTGCAATCCATCCACTTTTCTGGAATCGAAAATTGCATGCCAGACCGGTTTCGTTTAATATGTAATGAAATAGCTGTGGCATGACCATCAAAGGTTGACTTGAAAGATTGTCGGCATCATATAATATTCAACATGATTGGAAGCTACATTTGCCAATTCATATTCTGGTTGTCTTCCTAAACTTTTAATTGTGACAAAGCACCATGATTCAATACGTGAAACGGTCAGACTTAACTGACACTATGTATATGGTTGATGGTTTCATGAGTCTCAGCTTCGCGAGACAGTGAGGTTTAAGCAACCATGTTCAGTGCTTGTTAGCTTAAAGTATCCCTGGAAGGAATGTTGTTATGCATGGCTTAGAATGGCCCAAAAGGTTGTAGACTTGTAACAAGGGGTCCCGGGATAGATCCAATCGATACCGCTTATTTCGTTGGAGTATCCTTTGGCAAAACAACTTTGAGCGCTATTCTAGTGCTGGTAAATACCAGAAAAGTTGTAATAAAACAAATAAAATACAGCTTTAAACCATATAACAAATATTCTTGGTTGACCTAATGCCAATTATGCCATACCCGTTTCCTTTACAGGTTGTGCGACCGGTGATTCAGCGTCCAGTAATCAAGCGAGTCGTTCGACCAATCGTGAGGCCCGTTATAAACCGCGTGGTGCGTCCCATCATCAAGCGACCAATCATAAACCGCGTTGTACGACCGATCGTCAACAGAATCGTTCGACCAATCGTACGCCCGGTGTATCGACCAATCATTCGCCGCGTCGTGGCTCCCGGTTTTGGTAGGGCCGGTGTTGCGCCCGTGTCGCCTGGAATGGGAACCGCCGGACTAGCGGGACCGAGTGGTGGAATGTTTGCCGGAAAGAAACTCGCCAGACATAAAAAGTATTCAAAATATTATTGATCACTTTTAGTTGTGTGTTAGTCATGTGATAGATGTTTATTGCATTAATTATATGATTTTCTTTCTTTGATAAGGTAACACGAAAAGTACTCAGCGTCGTTTGATCTTCATATTTTTATGCTTATATTTTTCAAAAGCCGTATAAAGTTCATGATACATATCAGCAGTAAAGAGTAAACGTCCGCAAAGGGAATCTATACTTTACGTCCTAGGCTTTCATTTTCAAAGGTCTTAGGCAAAGGCAGCAGTGCTCAAGCTTTCATATACACAACAAGAAGTCAGATTGTTATACCGCTCTTTTGCTCGTTCGATGCCTAAGGACAGAAATGGAGAATTTTATCAAAATTGGGCTAATTCCCTCACTGACATACTTAACTAATTGAGAGTACATGTATTCTTAAATTACAAATACATAAATCATATAAGTATTTTGTTTTATCCATTTCACACCTTTTCCATAAAAACATCCATCGGAGGTGGCAAACTTGATTTCTATTAAGTTGTCCGTAAGATGCAAAATCATTTCGGCACTTGTCTGTATAATGGTTATAAAGTCAATTTCAATAAAAATTCACTTGTCCGTTGACGCTTTTGAACAAGCTTGACAATACGGACAACTGATTTTGCCACCCCTTTATAGATATTATAAATTTCTATTGAATAATTATTTTGAAATCATTGGGGATATTAAAATATTGCTTTATTAAAGTCGATGCATTTCAGGAGCTTTAACCCTTAGAATGCTGGGTAGCCTAATTCTCTAAGAAAAGATCTTTGTGTCGTCTGCTTTACAAAACCTTAAATATCTGCTTAATTTTTATTGAGGAAAGATACTCAAAGTAGCAAACAGGTTAGATCACAGGCCAGCCACCAATTTACTTGGTGGCTGGCCTGGACCTAACCTGTTTGTATAAGCACTATAAGGGTTAAACAGTCTCGTTTGAACTAATTAATGCAAACTCATTAGGGACAGAAAATGGACATCATTTGGCGCGAAAAACGAACAATGCCTGACAATGTACATCTGGTTACTAAATAGGTCACGACCGCCCCAATTAGTAACATTTCATGCAACCCTGTGTATACATGACAGGTACATGTAATACGTGTGCATGTATGTCAATATATACACACATGTAAAATATGTACATGTCAATATAGATACATTGTATATGTAATATGTACATGTCGATACGAGTGTGACGTTTGAGTCTTTGGAGCGCTTGTTGTTCGTGTACTGCGTGGGTATTGACAGTTTTATTGACAGATGTACATGTATGTCAATCATGGTTCTGATGTAAATATTTTACGAATCTTCAAGCGAGTGCAATTCAAGTTCTTTGAGGGCATTTTGCAATCTGTCGAATGGCCATTTAGCCTTTCTTGATAGCTACATACATGGCATGGTTTCCGTATGAATGCGTCACGAGAGCCTTGAAGCTATAGCATGTTTCATGATAGTCTTGAAGAGAATGCGCTTTATGTTCTTTTTGAGCGATTTCACAAGTTTCACTATGATACCGTTAGATGTAAACTGTGCCCTGCAAACTTTACTGACAGTTACTTGGCTCTGGTATTGTTGTCATGAGCACGTGATTGAAGTAGTCACATTTAGTCCGATTCATGTTTGAGGGTTTTCTTTTATATTATATATTTTGTTTAGTTTGTGTTTAATGTAACCTTTGTGTACTCGCCTCTATCATGTTTTTGACCTTGTAGAACATTAATCCCCTATACTCGTGTATCACTTTTATTATTTCTAGCAATTCATCATTTTGTCACAATAGTAAATGCCCAATACCACAGAGAAAATGTGCTTTTTTGGTCATTTCTGATTGTCGAATGATGATCATAATTCGGACCAGTGACAAATTCCCATTTTGGGGCAATGTGTCAGTTTTGATTTACTTCTATTAACTAGTTAATAATAGCAATTACACTAATAATATATTATAGACATAGTTTTGTTAGATTTGTTAGTCAAACAATCGTTGTGAGACGGAAATGCCGTATCTAACCTTATCTAATGAGATAAATGGACATTTTAGTTTGGCAACGGTATACTGAAAGATGCTTGATCACAGAAGAGAACATTTGAATGTAAAGATACATGTAAAACGTCGTTAAAACAACACAATGTTTGTATTGTTCTTTGATATACAACCAAAAGTAGCTTTTGAACGCGTAACTAATTCAGGAAAAGTCATTTCATTTCAGGATGTACAGTCAATATCTGATAGATCTCAAAAGCGGCGTCACGCTCTTGGATCAAACACATGTTAATTCATTGTGTGCATACTTCTTAAAAAATATAAACGATCTAATTTCTAAACGTACTAAGTTTGCTCCCAATTATATTTTCAGTGAGTATCATGTAAAAACAGTTCAGCTGTTGCGCAGTGTTGAAGAAACTAATTTTTAAATTCCAAATTTCCTTACATCTGTGAGATCTTTAAGATCTTGATAGTATATGAAAGTATTTGTGTTGCTATGAGAAAGTCCATGTAAAACCAAAAAGCTGCTACTCTTTTACTTCGATGAAATAATTGTGGCGAGAACGTTTTGTTGATTTGATATGAGTTTTCGCCACTTTTCAACAGTATTTCATTTACATCCTAGCACATATATGTACATCTGTGGTACTGTTTCCCTTTTGAACGTATATGTCTGGATCCTTCAGACTAAGGTAAACCGAGAACGACCGAAGATAATCCAACGAAAGAATGAATTTCAAAATGGCGGAGTACGGGTACTCTACCTCAGTTTTACAAACGATTTGCGACCTGGTGGTTTTACAACGGAGTGATGTATAATGTTAGATTATAGTGTATATTCATTTTATAGATTTGTTAGTGCATATATATTGAGTTGAATAAATATATACAAAATACCAATGTACTTAGTTGTTGTGAATGTTGAAGATTGTTTCCGAAACTGTATATTTCAATAGAATAGTACATTTTGCCATGTCCGAAGTCGTCGAAAATTATTGACTTTAGTTGAACACTCGAAATTGACTATAGTCTTGCGTTAAACACTCAAAAATGACTATCGTCTTGCGTTGAACACTCGAAATTGACTATAGTCTTGTGTTGAGACCGCGAAATTGACAACACAGAGTACCAAATATAACATTGAACGAACCTCATCTGTAACCAATAGGTTATATTGGTAGCCAGCCTTTAGTTTTCAAAGGGCAAATAAACTGCCGACTCAAACTAGAAATGTGGACAGAGTCTAGCTTGCAATAAGGACGGTCAAACATCAAACACATAGTTGGTCCGTTTTATAGTTCAACGAATGTTATTTACATTTGTACCTAAATGCTGAAATGTGTTGCTAGATACCAATCGGAACTACTCGGGCATTTCCGTGAGCTGTGGAATGCAGCTCGGATATAAGTGTAGGGTTACATTTTTTCGGGTAAATCGACCTCCGGTGTCTAACACATTTTCTAAGCGTGCACGTTAAGTAGTTCAATGTGTATGGAAGTGTTGGACATACTTTTAAATCATTTTTTTATCACTAACTCATACCAAATGGCGAAATTGTTGTGACATGTATATAGTTGTTTCCTCAATCAAATTTAACGACTTTTTAGATTTCACATTTAAAGGCACATAAAAGGAGATTAATGCTATATCAAACTATATTACTTAGTAAACTTTTGGTCGGATTAAAATATTTATCACCAAAAAACCCCATCAGCACAACTTAAACGTGAAAGCCAACAAGAAGTAACCCAGATTAGCAAGTTTAATAATTCAGATTGTGTGATTCTTCACCCCTGACCTTGATAGTTGATACACAAATTTTTGAACCGACCAATCAGAATTCGTTATTTTGAATATGTAAACAAACAGGTTGTTGATAAACATGATTGAATTGGAGACAACTATATTTCAAGCACATACTAACTAATGTTAAAGGAGTTTATTCAATAGGGTTTCAATGCATTGGTAAATTAATTCTAATGACTTATATGAACATAATAAAAAAAAAATCCATATGATTTTTCGTTATTTTATTTGTACTCATCTCCTTTTATGTGCCTTTAAGATCTATTTTTAACAACGAAAGTAAATTGACGTCATTCTCGCGGGAAACAATATCATCCCTTTTATTTCAGAGGTGTTTTCATTGGATAAACCCGATGTGTTGCTAGATACACACTAAGATACAACTTCACCTAGAGAGTCGGACTTCGATGTAGAAACGGAGAAAAAATCGTCTTAAAGGCGCTTATGGACATATGTGAAGATTTGGTGGTTACAATTTAACTCCTTTGAAATTGCACAACAGCTTTACTTTTGTATGATACGCGCTGAAAAATAGTCATTGAAAGCAAAATGTGTTATTATTTCTTTAAAGTGTGTTAACATGGAATTACACCATGTCTTTTCATCCAAAGTCGAAACACGAAATCTCAGACAATTCCACATGCTCTAAACTGGAACTGTACCTTTCAGCGGTTGGTTTCAATAAGGGTTGAATCATGTCTTTGGATTTTTGATTACTTGTCTTAAAATACAATAAAATAGCAAAGAACTACCCTGTAAACGCTAAACCGGAAGTTGCGCAACCGATTGCGTCGTCAGCACCATGGTGGTGCGACAGAGCGTTCACCAGCCGTGCCCAAAGCAGAATGGACACCTGCTCCCTGTTCGCAGGTACATGCACACAATGCACAATTCGATTGTTGGTTCGCACAAGAAAGCTGTTATAATTCGAACAAATTTTAATGCCAACATCTTTACAGTGAATTACCAACACAATAAGGGTTGAATCATGTCTTTGGATTTTTGATTACTTGTCTTAATATACAATAAAATAGCAAAGAACTACCCTGTAAACGCTAAACCGGAAGTTGCGCAACCTATTGCGTCGTCAGCACCAAGGTGGTGCGACAGAGCGTTCACCAGCCGTGCCCAAAGCAGAATGGACACCTGCTCCCTGTTCGCAGGTACATGCACACAATGCACAATTCGATTGTTGGTTCGCACAAGAAAGCTGTTATAATTCGAACAAATTTTAATGCCAACATCTTTACAGTGAATTACCAACACAAAAAACACAAGTTATGACAAAAGGGCCTGTAATCGCCTTAATCCATTACCAAACAATAACGACGTTTGACCATTTTGTTGCAGACGACTCTGGAAACATTGTGGGAAAAGGAGAAATTGCTCTTAACGAGCAATTTCTTCTTTTCCCACAATGTTTTCTGCCCCATCTGAAGATTTTTTTTACAATTTCATCACTTTTTGAAATGTCGTCTGCAAACTCTTTCAATTTGGGACAGCCGAAAAATTGGCGTTTGGTAAAGCGTTCACAAAGAATTTGGTCTGAATAATCGTGAGTATCCCCAAGAGAGACGAATATGAATATTATTAGTGCCCGCAAATATTTAGTTGTTATACTCACTACGATATTTGGTCCCTTAACCCTTTCCCATACAACACATTTTCAACTGTCCCAAATTGAAAGAGTTTGCAGACGACATTTCAAAATGTGATGTAATTGGATCACCATCTTCTGATAGGACAGAAAATGTGGGAAAAGGAGGAATTGCTCGTAACAATTTCTCCTTTTCACACAATCTTTTCTAAAGCTGTCTGAAACAAAGTGGTCAAATGTCGTTATTGTTTGGGAAAGGGTTAATACCTCTAAAGATGGATTCGTTGATCTATACAATATACATTTTCCCTGCCAATAGGTTTGTTTCATCCGATGAACACTTCAATAAATGTTTTTTACACGAGACCCATTGATGCCAGTATAGATTGGTTGGTTGACCTACACAATATTCATTTTCTTTACCCGCCAAGTCCTTACAATAGTTATCTTTTTTTTTACTGATGCCTGAATCGACGGGTTGGTTGATCTATACAATAGGCAATTAATTGCCCACAATTCCTAAAAAGCTATGATCACTTCGATAAATGATCCTTACATGAAAGCCGTTGATGTCTTTAGATATGGGTAGGTTAAACAACACAGTGCTTCAAACAGGAAAGGCAAGCATGTCTGTATAAAGATTGGGACAAGGCTGTTGTTACTGATAGATATACATGTATTGGTTGATCTATATAAATGGCATTTTCCTTGCCCACGAGTCCTTACATGCTACGATCACTTCAATAAATGTTTCTTCCTGGAAAGTTGTTGATGCATGTTTATATAAATGTTGGTTGTTCTATACAAAATGCATTTTACTTGCATGCATATACTTACATGTTATGATAATTGCAATGAATATTTCTTAAAGGGAAGCCGTTGATGCCTGCATAGATAGGTTGTTTGGTCTATACAATAGACCTCTTCATTGCACGCACATCCTTAAATGCCTTGATTACTTCGATAAATGTTTCTTACAGGAAAGTTGTTGATGTCTGCATAGAAAGGTTGGTTAATCCATACACTTGGCAGGTTCCGTGCCCCCAAGTCGTTATATATTACAATCACTTTGATAAATGCGATAATGTATGTATGAATTGGTTGAGGCAAGATCATTGATATCTGTACAGGATTTATTGGTTGATCTTTTTAATCGCCGTTTTCCTCGCTTGTAAGTCCTTACACGCTACGATCACTTCGATAAATGTTTCTTACAGGAAAGTTGTTGATGTCTGTATAGAAAGGTTGGTTGTTTAATACGTAAGGTATTTTTCCTTGCCCACAAGTCCTTTAATGCTACGGTAACTTAGATAAATGTTTTCTACAGGAAAGCCTTTGATGCATGTCTGACTGCCATGGGTTGATTGATTTGTATTATACGCATTTTCCTTGCCCACAAGTGCTTACATGTTATGGTAACTTCGATAGATGTTTCTTACAGAAAAGTCGTTTATGCCTATAAATACAAATGGTGTAGTTGATCAATACAATAGTCATTTCCCTTGACCACAAGTCCTTACATCCTACAATCCCTTTGATAAATGAATGCAATAATGTCGGTGTTAATTGGTCAAGGCAAGACTATTGATATCTGTACAGGATTTATTCGTTGATCTTTATAATAGCCATTTCGTCCACACGTCCCTATGATTATTACAATAAATGTTTCTTCTAGGAAGGTCATTGATGCCTGCAGATATTGGTTGGTAAATCCATACAAATGTCGTTTTTCTCGCTCACAAGTCCTTACATGCTGTGATCTTTTCGATAAATTTTCTTTTCTAGGAAGGTCGTTGATGCCTGCAGATATTGGTTGGTAAATCAATACAATAGTCGTTTTTCTCGCTCACAAGTCCTTACATGCTGTGATCTTTTCGATAAATTTTCTTTTCTAGGAAGGTCGTTGATGCCTGCAGATATAGGTTGGTAAATCCATACAATAGTCGTTTTTCTCGCTCACAAGTCCTTACATGCTGTGATCTTTTCGATAAATTCTCTTTTCTAGGAAGGTCGTTGATGCCTGCAGATATTGGTTGGTAAATCCATACAATAGTCGTTTTCCTCGCTCACAAGTCCTTACATGCTGTGATCTTTTCGATAAATTTTCTTTTCTAGGAAGGTCGTTGATGCCTGCAGATATAGGTTGGTAAATCCATACAATAGTCGTTTTCCTCGCTCACAAGTCCTTACATGCTGTGATCTTTTCGATACATTTTCTTTTCCAGGAAAGACGTTGATGCCTGTTCTTAATCTTTACAATTGGCTTCTTTCTTGCCCGAAGGTTTTTTACATTCGATGATCACTTCAATAAACGCATCTTACAGGAATGCCGCTGATGCCTATATAAAGGACTGCTCTGACTGAACGCCTTTCCACATGTGCACACGTATGGTTTTTCCCCGGTATGTATCACCAAGTGCTGTCTCATCTGAAAGGCAGAAAGATGACGTCTAATAGTTGATTGGATTAGTGGTTAAGATGGTGGACTCAGAACTAGAGGAGGGAGGGGGCGTATTGTTTTGCATATTATACTAAATGTAAAACAGATACTAAAGTTAATTCAGAAAGTGTCAATATATCAAGTATGTACAGACATTTTGCGATGGTTTTCAATACCGTTTCAACACTTTTGGATCTGAAGATACATCTGAAGATACATGTTTATTTCTAATTGTATACAGGATCTAGATACTTATTTTATTCCCTATGGCTATTCTCCAGCATGTCTCCTACAACAGTACAGTTGGTTATAAAGAACTTCAATTTTGATGTATAAATTTCCTCACATCTGTGGACAAACAGCTTTAACCTTGTTTTCAATACATTTCAGTTATCACTTAACGATAATAAATTATTTTTAAAGCGACTCTGGTATTATATCAGAACTGGGCAAGGAAAGTATGTATTCCAAAGGGGTGTTTACCATTACGAGATGTTTCTAATGAGTACCTGGTCAGACACAAAACAATATTTCTTACTTTAAAGCCATACTAGACTAGTGCTCATTTACACCTAAATTGTGAAAGTTCTAGAATGATTGAAAATAAACTTAAAAGTACTTTAAATTCCCTTTTACAGAGTAGTTGAGACTGTAACATGTTCACATGATGCTTTTAAAAGAATAAAAATGCTGTATGGTTTGTTTACAATTAGCCATAAAACAAGGTCAGCCGAGAAACATTGGGAACCAATAAAACCCAAGGGATTCTCCATTTTGAATATTTACGTTGTTTATATTTGATAAATGACAGTATTCTAAAGCGTTTCGCGTGATTTTCTAACCATGTGTTTGCCACTTGTTATCCCGAGCGCTCCTTGCTATCTTAGATGTTACTCGAATGTAAACAATGAGGTTAAATTGGTGGGCATAAAATTTGTGAAAATAGCACTTTGAACAATAAACAATATATAGTGCAGGCGTTATATTGTCATGATCCTGTGTATTTCAACATATTCTATCATATTTTATAACTTAAATGACCCACTTATGCAGGTTTTCTGAGCGCTAGTATGCTTTTAACGTATTTCGGCGTACCTTGGTTTGGCACCACTTGTTTACTCGACGGCGCCTTTCGAGCCACACCCTTTTTCGCGCTGGTGCCGATACAAATGGCTGCTCTGGCTAAACGTTCGACCACACTGGCAAACATACGGTCGCTCACCGGTATGCATCCGGATATGTTTTTTCATCTAAAAGTGAATAATACAGATTTGTGAAAATAACGGGAAAATCTGTGCGTTGGGTCGGAGATCAGTCAGGAATTACTTCCGGGAGTCGTTGTATATTAAAAAATAGTTTTATTTCATAATCTGAGAGACAATTTAGAATGCTATTGTGAGTGTTAATTATATGCCTTTTGGGGCAGAAGATTGGGCCTTTTTGGCTGTTTTTTATCCTTTGTGGGCGTTGGCCATGTTTTAATCCATTGGTTTACTGCTTTTTTTCCAGAACTACTTTTGCGGAAGGCGAAGCGATAACGAAGACGATCTTCGAGGACCCTTTCATTTTTGGATGCGATTTTTGAGGGTGGTAAAAAGAGATTGCCGAAAGCGAAAAAAAAATGAAGCTGATCTTCGTCATATTGGTTCAACCGAAGATCAGCTACTTTTTTCGCTTTCGGCGATCTCTTTTTACCACCCTCAAAAATCGCATCCAAAAATTCAAAGCATGTAAACAATAGACTAACATGTAACCAAATACAAAAGCGTTTTGACGGATTTGAAGTCCACCACATATTAATTGTACATACCTAGATATTTTGGCACATTCTGAACTAATTTTGCTTTCAGAAGGTATTTGTGATGAAATATCGCACCGCGATGCCAAATACATTGTTTAAATGGCATTTTATTTTTGACTTGCATATTTTCTCATGTGTTATCAAGCAGCTTTCATGCGCATTGCTTGCCATTTTCTAAGGCGGCAAATTACAGACGGACATTCCTTTTTTGTATGGGAAAAGTTAACGCGATTTGGTGGCCCTTGGCAAGAATTTTTGGTGTCTACAACTCTACATACAACTAAATACACCTGTTCTTTATCATAACATCATGTCATTCAATATGATAATTAGTAAATTTGTCCCGAAGAATTCACACTACAACGGGGAATCAAGATTTAAAGTATTGGCTTAGAATCTTGTTCACGGGCTACCTCTTTGAGGAGGATCATTAGACAGAGCAATTTTCTTTTAATTTGTTGTGACACAATAGCCAGGAATCATAAATACGCGAAATTATACCGTCATTGTCGGCTTGGTTTAATAAATCATTTAGGGCATGTTGTAAAGATGTAATTTGTGTAATTATGACCAAAAGGTTACCATTACAAAATTGAGAACCGATTTAGTTATGCAAAGCTCTTTTTTAAGATGCATAATTTCTTCTTCGTTTAATATGTCAATAGTATAGCGATACTCTTTTTTGACCCAAGTATTTGTTGCTTAACCCATTACCAAACAACAACGACATTTTACAAGTTTGTTGCAGACGACTCTGGAAAACATTGTGGGAAAACGAGAAATTGCTCGTAACGAGCAATTTCTCCTTTTCCCACAATGTTTTCTGTCATATCAGAAGATCATTCGTCAATTTCATCACATTTTGAAATGTCGTCTGCAAACTCTTTCAATTTGGGATAGTCTATAGGTTTGGCGTTTGGTAAAGGGTTGAACAACAAACAAAATATATATTGAGAATGATTAACTTGATTTACCTGTGATTTACAGAAGAATAGTTTCATACATACTGGACATTGCACCACGTTCTTCATGCCAGTCGATAAGGTGGCTGAAAAGAAATGAGACATTGAATATATTACCAGTAACATTTCTGCTTTCTAACAATTCACAAATGCTGTAAAGAATGAAGACATTTTATCACATTTATGTATATAAAAAAGTATTAAAAACATATATAGAAATATAAATCATAAATAGAGCACTATCTGTCAACTACATTAACTAGCGTTACATTACATAATCTTACAATGAAGTTTATTTTAAGTGAACAGCCTTAAAACAGTGCGTGAAAGGTTATTTAGTCTGATACTATCTTGATAAAGGCTGCAAGTCATTCAGGAGGCCGGCCAATAATTGTCTTGCACGCTACGATTATTGTCTCCGTGTACTATGGTAGCTCAACAAAAGACATAAGAAAGTTAAAGAAGATTGGGGTTTTCGGTAAATTGTTTCAAAGAATGGCTCGTAATTTGATAGAGAAAGCATGATTTAGCCCATTACCAAACAATAACGACATTTGACCAGTTTGTTGCGGACGACTCTTGAAAACATGGTGGGAAAATGATAATTGCGCTTAACGCAATTTCTCATTTTCCCACAATGTTTTCTGCCCAATCAGAAGATTATTTTTCGTTAGACGTTAGATTTAACACCTCTGTTTCATTTCTTCCGGTAGGTCAGGCGATATCCCAGCCTAATTATATCGTTCAGTAAACTCATTAGCATCTGTCTTACGTTCTATAAGAGACGAAGTATTTTCCGACGTTACAATTATTGGACGGAAAATCTTCGTAAAAGTTCGTTCTGCCCTAAAGAGAAAATAAAGCACACACAAAACGCATCAATTTCTACCAGAGTCAGGTTTTACGAACGATAACCCTGTATAGGAGATTGACAATTCTTCTTATTTGCAACTATACACGAAGGTGAAATAAATAAACCCAAAGCCGCGTTGTTACATGTATAAATGACTGTAATCATAGTTTATGAGATACAAACTTGCACGCAAAAGTATAAGTGCAAAGGAGGGGAAAGCTTGTTTAAAATCAAAACCAGAGTTATGGGACGTGGTCAGACACCTCGCGTAATGACCCCGAACACTAGTTTGAAGTTTCAGCTTATTCCCTTTGGTAGTTACTAATGCGACTCCGACTCTCGGGTGAGTAATATAGCAATCCTTATTTTTCGAAAACAACTAGTGTTATTTCAGATTTGCTTTTAACCCAGTTTCGTATCTTTTTAAACGTGAAGTATGTTTTTTTGAAAGTGGATAAGATTTGCTTTTAAACGACACCTTTTTCTTTAAATATAATGCACTTTTTAATAGGTAGGAAGATTTGTGAAAAATTAGAAAGCAATGCTCATAACGAAAAGCTTTCCTTTCGATCCAAAAACCTTCACAAGTCTCTGCTACTAGTGCATTAAAAGAGCGTTTAAGAGGTTAAAGCATATACAACATTAAGATTAGAAATTATTTGTGAAAAAGAATCAATAAGTAACAGGCGCTAAAGACAACTCCGATAAAGTTTCGAACATATACCGAACTAACGAACATAAACAACAATTTTGTAGTGGACACGCATAAGGATATTCTCCATAAAAAGGGAAAAGACACACAAAACACACTTTTAAAAACTTCATGTGTGTATACACAAAACACATGTGTGTATCACATGAATATCTAAATGAATCAATTTAAAGAAAAGTGTCAAATATTGTCAGCATTTGCGCGTTTAAAAAGTACTTGAACAGATTCCTAGAAATTCCAGAAGAAAACTTCTATATATTCCAAAAGTCTTATGACATCCACAGGTAAAAGGTCAATTGAGAGTTCAATTCTTCGAAATTCCGGATGAAAACACTTCTTTAAATTCCAAAAGGTCAATGCCATTCACGGGTCAAAGGTCAATATTGTGTTCAATTCATCGATGAGTCATCATGTGCGATCGCAGGTTGCCCTTGACATTAAACCGTCGGTCACAGATCTCGCACTTGAAAGGTTTTTCGCCTGTGTGAATCCGTCTGTGTATGTTCATGGCATTTCGTGCACTGAACCCTTTCTGGCAAAGGTCACACTTGTAGACTCGCACTGAAAATAAAAAATTAAAAAAACAAAACATGAAAATATTACCTGTGAAAATGCATTAAACATAATATGTATCCATATACAATAAGAAATAGAAATTGTAGATTTTGCATTGTATACTCGTAAAACAAATGCATAAAACATTACACTAGTGTTCATATGTTATAAGGAATAAAAAAAAAATAGTAAATTTATAAATTGACAACTTGTTTTAATTAAGGGAACAAACAATAAACATTGCCCTGTAAAGATACCATTGACATAACAATTGCAATACTTTTGCATAGGATACTCGTCAAACATGTATCAATAAGATACATAAATGGGCAAGGGGGTGTGGAGCAACGTTCGTGCAAATACTGATCAGCGGACAATACTTGTTAATAAATCATTTATCATATAAGCTAATTAAAACTTGATGTAAATTGCACAGTACTCATTCGGAAAATAAAACAACAGTATGCGGAAATGTTCATATTGATAAAATTAATGAAGCTAGTAGAAAATGCAGTAAGCTATAAATAGAATTTAAAGATACGTAAATTAGGAGTTTGTTTGTCTCATTCTCACGATGTTAGCCCACTGAGAAAATACTTCGACGAGGATGAATATATGAGTAAAGGGGCTTTTGTGCAAGTCGGGAAAGTAGCTTGCAATAAAGAATAAAATAAACTGGGACCAGTCACAAATAAATCACATAAGTAAAGTTTAAAATTATTGCATGTATTGTAGAACAAACAAGAAAGATTCTTTAAAAGTAAAGAACATGTTTATTAGACTATTTTCCAGGTAAAAAAGAACGATCAAATAACAGTATGTTATGATCCAAATAGCATCTCTATAGTTGGGTTTCTGGGTTGGGTTGACTGACTTCATTATGTTATTTGAACCTGTCTTAAAGAAACTCGATGCCAACGACTTAAGAATGAGCTATGATTTCTATCTAACAAACGCAACAAAGACTTAAAAGCAAATAGAAAACTGTAAGCTTGTTGATAGCCAGACTTTTCCTTCAACGTAAATGAATAAAACTACCTAATAAATACACATGTTTTATTTCTATTCTGCATTGTCAGTAGTATCTCAGAGAAACCTAAACTCGTGAACATTTACTTGTTGTCAATATAGGACAATCACGATACTCGTTTTACACGAAAGGGAATTCGAATGCTCTATCTAAACACGGCGTAGCTTTCTTCGAAACAATTGACCAGCAGGTATTTCTGAATGATGATCAAGCGGCATAACTACGTCTTCGCCTTAAATTGTCACAAATAAAAGCCGGAAACGTCGGTTAAACAATTTTTAATAAACTCGTATAGACACATCTCAAATGTTTAACTTACTCTGCACGTATGTTACACTAAATTTGCACATATGTCATACTAACTTTACATACACATTTATCAAAGATTGCACACAAGTAAGACCAAACTCCGCACAGGATTATTTCCCTTTGCTACTCTTCAGTACAGTTCTGAAAAGGGAGATCACTGCGTAAGAGAACGAGGTTTGACGTCACACGTCCGTAAATCAAACTTCGCACACATGTCTATATCGGATATACCATTACACACATGTACGTCAAATTATGCACACACGTTTAGCTAGGCACTCGTCGCATTCCTCATTCAGGCGATAGCATGTTGGGTAAATGAAGGACGGAATGTGCCCTTAGGTTTCCTTTCCGGTTGAATGCCTTCCCACAGACGCCACAGACGTACGGTTTTTCACCGGTATGTATCATCACATGTATGTCAAGTTTGGACGGGCGATCGAAACTCGTACTGCAAAACGGGCACTGCCACTTCTTCTTGAGGTCTGCATTAAAGAGAAAGTTTGATTATCTTTACTATTATAATACTACATATAAAAAATGGCCACCATTTTGTTTTTTCAAAATAGGTCTCTATCGTATATTGTTAAGGATGGCCAACTCTACCACCATGCACAATTTGATCCTTTTATCATCAACCCCACAATTTTAGCACATATCAGCAGGACTAACATAGATATACTTTATTTCTTCATCATTTACATTGATCAATACGCAAATAACCATAAATTATTATATTGTAAATGACCTTAATGTCACCATTAAGGAGAGGAACTCTATAAGCTTTTAACTTCCGTTCCAATCCGTTTCACTAAAGTGTTCGTAATGTTTATCACGGTGTTTATTTGTTAAATAAAATATGTTTAAACTAAAGAGAAATTCAGATTTAATCAGTGGATCCATACTTGTCCGTTGAACCGGTTCTCTTTATTTGGAATTTATGACGGCAGGTCATAGAAGACCAATGGAAAAAATATATCTTAACGCTACTAGGTGGTAGAAAAAGAGTGACATAAGAATAAATTGCCATCGAGGAACAATTTATACCTTTGTCTCAATCGTTTCTTAAATTTAGATTTAATCATTGTCTTTATACTTGTCCGTTGAACCGATTCTCTTTATTTGGGATCTATGACAGCAGGTTATAAAAGAATAATGGGAAAAAATATATCTTAACGATACTTGGTGTTAGAAAAATGTTGACAAAAGAATAAATTGCAATTGAGAAATAATTTATTCCTTTGTCTCAATCGTTTCTTAAACTAAGATAAAATCATTGTCTTCATACTTGTCCGTTGAACCGATTCTCTTTATTTGGAATCTATGACAGCAGGTTAAAAAAGAATAATGGGAAAAAATATATCTTAACGATACTTGGTGTTAGAAAAATATTGACAAAAGAATAAATTGCAATTGAGGAACAATTTATACTTTTGTCTCAATCGTTTCTTAAATCTTCCAAAGCATTTGCATTAAAATGAGGTATAGTGAGGTTTGAAGTTTCCTTCAGAATTACATTTTTACGCAGAAGAATACCATAAGAACCCCTGTGTCATGAGAATGTTTTCTTCATTATCTTTATATTGTTCATGGTTGTAAATTCATGGTTAACGTAGTATGATTTAAAAAAAAAAAATATCTTTGATGTAATCACATATATATGTGAATCATGAAAGAACATATCTACACTTTTTATCTAAAAAAATACATAAAAAGAGTGTCTCAATATTTTTTTTCATGACTCCAATGTGTGATTTTAAATCAAAGAATCTTGCTTTTAAATTTATTATACTTAAATTCATGGTTAGACAATTTAACGAAAACTCATTAAAAGATAAAACATTTATCTTTGTTATAAGATCACATTTTTGAATCATGTCAAAACATATTGAGCCTCTTTTTGAACAAATTTGTCATAATAAATTTTCGAAACCACTAGTTCTTTATTTTGAAAGTAAAATTAACTTCCAACACATCTTGTGCTAAGGACTTAACAGAATAGACTCACAGGCAAAATTGTTTCAAATATATATACAAGATTTAATAACAATTCTTTTATATGGGTTTTACATCACATCTAACATAACTTACAACATAAAACAAACAGATTGTCTTATTAAAAAATGGTTTTGTTACAATCTTTGAAATATCTAGGCATCGTGAATGTAATGCAAGTATAAAACAAAGATCTAATAAACACAGGTAAGCAACTTCCCATAGGTAAAGAGGGGAGTTTAAAGGCACATTAAAGAATATGAGTACAAATAATTTACTGAAAAAGTATACAGAGTTCTTTTATTATGTTCATAAAAGTCATGAAAATTAATTAATTCTGCGAGACCCTATTGAATGAATATTCTAAGTTATTTTGTGCATGAGATAAAGTTGTCTCCAATTCAATCTGTTTGTTTACATATAAAAATAAAGTCAGATTGGCCAGGCCAAAAATTTGTGTATCACATGACTAGGTCAGAGGTAAAAAAAATCAGGCAATCTGAATTATTAAATTGACTAATCTGGTTTACTTCACATTTGGTTTCAGATTTAAGTTGTGCTGATGGTTTTGCTTGGTGAAACATATTTGAATCTGAAAGAACTACCAAATAATAAAGTTCGCTATGGCATTATTCTCCTTTAGTGTGCCTTTAAGCCAATTCTATTTTTATCTTTCCTTTGCTGAACTCAAATCCAAGTTTAGCTTAACACTTAGCAAAACTCCAAAGCATTAATCAGTATGTTGATAGATAACGTGTGTCAGCTACAAGATAATCTCTGTGTATTGGAACATATTGTATTGTAGGCTTTTTTGTAGCATCTTTTCTAGGCAGCAACTTCGAATCACCTGTACCATCTTTCACAACTTCATTGAAGTCAGTAGAATAAGCTACATCTCATCTTGTATCAACATTGTTAATGCTTTCATAATTTCGCCACACAATGTCTTGTGGTACATGTAATATTCTTTTCTGAACAGCCATCGGAATTTTGCTGCGCCAACAAACGAACAAATATTAACATATATACACAAGAACTTTGAATACATTTATATTGTCTCGTTGCGCATTCTTTTTGATAAAATGCCAAATCTTTGCTGACCACCTAACGCAATTTCAAAGAAATTATAAGTATGTTGGTTACAAATTATGCCCAGAATCCTGCGCAAGTATATTGTCTTCTTGCAAACTCTTTCCTGAATAGCTATCAGATCTTCGCTGCACCGTCTAGCTCCATATCATAGAAGTAGTTAAAATGTTTCGAAATCATTCATGTGAGCTACAGAATGTTCCCATTGTGTATCACTACGCGCAATTGGTAGTAATCAAAACGTTGGTATTGTTAGGATTACAGAAATTGCAAGTTTTGCACCATCTCGGAAAACCTTATAATTTTGTTCAGAATAATGATCGAGTATTCATGCAAGTTATTTACAACATGTACTGGTTTCACATCATCAAGCACTTCTTCATCGTAGTAATCAGAAATTCTGTAGATCATTTATGTTAGTTAGAGACTGTTATCGTTTTGCACCACCTTGCGCATATAGAAGTAATCAAATTGCTGGTAGGCTATCATTTGAGTTACACAGTTAGCAAGTTATCCAACGACTTAGACAATTTCATGATAGTATTCAGAATATGGAATAGTTGCAACAGCATCATGCACAACCTCATTTTTTAATCAGAAGTTCTGTAGATCATTAATGTGTGTGACAGAGTGCGCCCTGAGGTTTCCCTTGTGATTGAAGGACTTTCCACACACGTTACAGACGAAAGGTTTCTCTCCCGTGTGGACTCGGACATGAAGATCAAGTCTGGACGGCCTATCGAAGCTCTTATCACACCAATGGCAAATGAATCGCTTCTTTTGGCCTGAAACAAAGGAAATAATTTATTGAAATTGGTGATCACATCTGTCAATGGTCGTAAAGTAATTTTATGATTAGTAAGGTTCCTATTCGACAGACATCTTTTTTTTATCTATCTGTATTTCTGTTCGGGGGATTGTGGTGCAGTTTACAAAATAATTTCGGCCATCACAGCTTATGTAATATAAAACTCGTTTATATATTCATTAAACTGCCTCAACGATTAAGGAAGTTAAATGGAATATGATGTAGAACCAGAATCCGGCGATTTATTTTATCTAAAACTTTCAAGAAATGTGTTTACTTAATGGAGCCATTTTCTACAACCCGATTCATGGTAATTCAAATCAAACAAGTCGTCATGTTTTACAAAAGACAAGAGTGCTAGACTAATCGGCAAAATGTTGGAGAGGGGTGGATATGGGGCAGTGAAGACTTCTTTGCCCTGAAGAGGAAGTTGAACAATCGACTTTTACCATAATCTTTCAAGTACAAAATGGGACATTGTTAAACTCCTTTCCAGAGTAATATGATTTAGTCAGTATTCTTATGTAATGCCCCAATCGACATTCGCGTAGTTTCAGTCCGTTCTCTTCGGTAATAATTGAGATATCAACGTATATGACAATTGGGCGTTTAATTTAAAAACAATTTAAGATGAAATAGGTTTATCGTATATGTGGGAAAACGAACTCAACTTAATAATCAATCTTAATCCAATTAAACAAAGAATAAATGACGTATTCCAACAGCACTGGTATGCATCTATCAATAACTCATCTCGGTTAAAAATATACAGTTTATCTAAACATTCATTCATTATTGAAAAATACTAAGACTGTATCAAAGAGGCAAAATATAGAAACGCTTTAATAAAAATATGTAAGTCCACACATACTCTTAACATTGAAGTTTGACGTCATAATAACATACCGCAAAATCAACGAATTTGTCCAAATTGTACTTCTGGATTAGTGGAAGACGAGTATCATTTCTTACTTATATGCTCAAGGTTTACAGACTTAAGAAAGAAATACATAAAAAGTTATTATCATACATGGCCATCAATACAAAAATTTATTAATCTTATGTCTTCAAATTCTCCTATCATATTGAATAATTTAGCAAAATTCATCTTCTTTGCAGGTAAACAAAACAACTAACACTAGTAATTCATTTTCAAAGGAATTCAATATCTTATGGAAATGAATCATTAGTAAAAATACACTTCCTTACTATTTTTGTTCTTCAGCTAACATCTATGCTTTTATATGTTCTCTTATATGTTCTTTGTCATGGAATGATTGTATAATATGCAAATTGCTATAAAATGTAACTGCAATAAAGAATAAAGTAATGTAATGTAATATGCATAACTTCAACCAAGTTTTAGTACGTACAAAACGGTATACATGTATACTTTGCTTTTAACTCACGCCAAAGTTTTTGGACCTGATTTGTAACCTGATAGTATGACTCAAGCACATGTCTGAAGTACCAATCAACACTCTCTAGTATATATTAAGAAACAACGTTACATGCAAATATTTAAACAAGATTTTCCGAAAACAAATTGGAGCATAATTTGCTTTAAAAGCAAACAAAAGTTATTGGCTTTGTCAGAAACATAACATAGTTACTAGTGCATCTGAGAAGATTGAATCCATTCCGTACAGTAGTTTGTTTATTAGTTACCAACTTTTCTGCAAGCAAAACTTGACCAATTATTATCTAAGCACAGAAAGAGACAGAGTTTGCCCAAGATCGAAACTTAAGGTATGAGATTCAGGCAGGGATTTTGCACAATGATGCATGGGTGGATAGTATCTAGACCTTCTTATGCCTTAACCCTTTCCCAAACAATAATGACATTTGACCACTTTGTTGCAGACGACCTTAGAAAACATTGTGGGAAAAGGAGAAATTGCTCGTAACAAGCAATTTTTCCTTTTCCCACAATGTTTTCTGCCATATCAGAAGATTATTTTCCAATTTCATCACCTTTTGAAATGTCGTCTGCAAACTGTTTCAATTTCGGACAGTCGAAAATTTGTTGTTTAGGAAAGGGTTAAATAGTCGAGCTAAAATCAGATTCCTGCACACATTTCATGTTCAAATAATGTTTAAGAACGAATTCATAGCAAAAAGATGTTTTATTGAAAAGAAAATACAAGTCAACCTGTATTACATTTCAGACAAAAGATAGAATATGTGCAATAACACAATACGACAGAAATAAAAAAGAAATTGTCTAAAGACAAGATAAAAAAAACTTGGGTTCAGTATCCGAGTCTTGTTTCTTCATCGCTTTTCTGGTCTGGACGAATAATCAGTATTTATGAAGTTTGTAGTGGGGTCTGAATAATTTCGGACACTTCTGCAAACTTCTTCAGCTATTACATGTCCGAAATGCTGCGGAAGCTTTACATGACACACCAGCTTAAGTTGATTCTATGTAACGAATAACGAATCACCTCTGTTAAATTGTTTAACACATGATAGGGATAGCGAAGTCTATTTTTGGTTTTCTTGTCGGTATATGTCAAGTTTTGTTCCCATCTCTCCGTATAATAGTCGTTTAGTTATCTGTTAAGGCTTTTGGAAAAAGCTGGACAATACGAACAATTTATTTTGCCACCTCTGCATAAGCTACTTCATATGTTCCTTCAATAAACCGAAATGCCCCCCTCAGGCAAATTGTCAATTAAGGTTAAATTAAACGATGTTTTCGCAAAATTTCCAGTCTTCTCAGAAGGAAAGATGTCTAACCAAAGGTCGCATATAATAAAAAAAAAATGATTGGTCGAATCATGTCAAGCAAAAGCACTCAATACAGTGGTAAAACATTCGAACACAGCAGCATGATTAGGAGGAAGACAAAATCAAACAATTCAATTCCTCCTTATTTGCTTTGCTGTTAAAGTAAGCAAGCGACTTTGCTGATTATTTCGTTGCCGAGTTCTCTTCCAAGTACATCTTTTCGTGACACATACTATGTATAGTGTTTATTTACTCACATGCCTATTGACAAAATTTGGACATATGTTCCCCATATAAAGAACATGCAGCAAAGTACCATTGCTATAACACTGACAAAGGGGTTACTGGCTAGTGAGGAATAGTTTCGTTATTTGACATAGTGATTTCTTCAAAACATCACAAAGAAAATACTAGTTCCCGTTCATTTGCATTTGTTCGTTAAAAACTGAAGAAAACAAAATCACAACATAGACTAGATTTAGAACACTCAGATTGGAATCTTATTAAAGATTGGGGGTGATTGGGTCAGCAATACAATATTCAAACCTCACAAACAATGTATGCGAGTTTAAAGACACTTTCGTAATACAATTCAACTGATTCAGAGAGCGTTGTCAAGGCTAAATAGCCTTTCTTAAAACGTTTGCCACCCGAACAACGTCGCTGTTTTCTAAAATCGTGTGTGTAGTGATTAATGAAACAATTCTTGACTTTATTTAATTCTGTTCTAAAAGAATGAGTAAACATGTGAGAATTTAGGCTGTAGCTCTGGCGAAATCCTTTGTGTAATAAATAGAAAATATTTTCTACTTATCATTTTTATCAAAATGAATAAAATTGTTGGTTTTCGGCTGTATTAATATATTTAATGACCCGAGTTAAAAAATGTTAACAAGTGATATAGACTAAATGCAGCGTAAGGTTACTCTGAACGAATATTGCAATCACCCTTTTCTACGGTATGGTATAGGTCCAACGCAGCGTATGGCCGAGTTAAAAAATGTAAACAGGTGATACACTAAATGGTAGGTAACCCTGATCAAATATTGCAATCACGCCTTTTCTTAGGTATGGCATCCATCAATTGAAACACAAACATCGCATGAGAGCGCAGTGGACACATGGCTCTGGCTAAAGCGTTTGCTTAATGAATTATTTGTTCACTTCTTCTTTTTGAAATGAGTAAACTTGTGAGTTTTAAGGTTGTAGCTCCGAGTAAAACTTTTCCCACAAATGTTGCACATGTATGGCTTTTCGCCGGTATGTATTCTCCTGTGTACTTCATAGTTCCAGCGATCTTTGAAGGGTTTGGAGCAGAATTCACAGAAGTGCTTGTACATGGACAGAAGCGATAGGTCAGAGGCCGACATTTCCTCTGGATACAATGTGTCATGGGGCACTGAAAATACACAAGAACAAGAGTAAGTAGTTGTCTGTGTACAAACATATTGCAGTTTGTTTAGTTCTACATGACATCTGTAAGCAATGACATCTGTAAATAATCAAACTGATTTGGATATCATACGAAACTGAAAATACGCCACACCTAGAGTAAGTAGTTGTCGGTACACAATCAGTGAACTTTGGATGCAATGTATCACGAGGCAATGAAAATGCACCAGAACAATAGTAAGTAGTTATTTTTATACAGACATATTGCAGTTTGTGAAGTTCTCATTGACATCTGTAAGCAACAACATCTGTAAATAATCAAATAGCTTGGGATGTCATAACACACTCAAAATACACCAGAACAAGAGTAAGTAGTCGTCTATGTACAAACAAATTGCAGGTTAAGTTCTGCATGACATCTGTAAGCAACAACATCTGTAAATAACCAAACCGTTTGGGATGCCATACAACACTCAAAATGCAACAGAACAAGAGTAAGTTGTCGTCTGTACACAATCAGTGAACTTTGGATGCAATGTATGATAAGGCAATGAAAATGCAACAGAACGACAGTAAGTATTCGTCTTAGTACAGACATGTTGCAGTTTGTTATGTTTCTTTCATATTGGGTAACAATCAGTGCAATGTAATGTGTCATAGGCACTGAAAATATACGTCAACATAAGAACAACAGTAAGAAGTTGTCTTAAAACAGAGATATTGCAGATGTTTGTGACATCTGCAAAACAATCAGTGTAACCCCCCAATGTCACATGGCACTGAACACATATAAACGTCAGAACAGTAAGTAAAGAAATGGTGAAGTTTCTTAAACCATCATTAACTATGGATACTATTGTCAAACAACACTGATTAAACACAAGAAAACAATAAGTACTTGACTTTAAACAGAGATATTGCATTTCTTTTAAGTTCTCTATGATTTCTGTACTCTGAAATCAATCAATGTAATGCAATGTGTCATACGACAGAGCATCAGTAAGGGATACGTCCAGACATATAGGCCAGGACAGATATGCGATTTTTCCACCAAACCTCAAACAAATTGCAACAGAAAATATTTCTGGTTATCTGACCACTTTGGGGTGTTATCTATTACGTGTAAAAAATCGCCATTGAAAGGAGAGGTGGAAAACGGATTTTTTTCACCTGTAATAAGTCACCTGTGAAAAAGAAAATACGAGGTTTCCAGACACAATGCAATCCTTTTTGTACGTCACAGTTGCAAAACTTACGCTCAATTCAAACATGATGATTAAAAATACAATCTTATGTTTGTGTTAATATATTTTGAAGGTAACAAACCTATAAATGTAAAAACGTGACCTTGACCTTTGACCTTGACTTCTAACCGGTGACTCTATTATGTTCTTATGCATGATTTTCGAACAGAAACGATCAAATTTTGACAAAAAGCCCCCTACACAAGTTTCTTTTTAATGAAAAAACTATTTTATGAAACATGAAGCCTCAAGAATGATGTATGACTATATTACATATTGCTTTTTGAACTGTCATTGGGTTCAAGTTCATTGGGTTGGCAGTTAGAACAACTCGTCCCTTTGCATTATTTACATGCTATAGAACATTCCAATCCGTGGTTCCTGCACGAACAACCTTTGTTGTCACAGTTGGTTTTGCACTTGCATCTAATATCTGCAAGCAGTTCCGATGGGGCAGGATGCACGTCTGTTCTTATTGGAATGCAGAGTCCATTTTCCAATTTGCAACCCTAAGTTTTGGATCTTGTTCAGTTTGTTCTATCCAATCCCATATTTGCCGCTTTGCGCAAAGACTGTGAAGCCTTATAGAAGCAGACGTCGGCGACAGGGTATGTATTTCTACAGTGTTTAAACTGTTTACAGTATTTTCTCTAAAGATTCGGAGGCGTAAACTGTCTAAGGAATCGTCACTGGATCCATAATAGAATGCCACAATAATTATTTCACCGACATATTCAACCTGTTCTGAATTCACACTTTCCTGAAAGTGGCCAAGCTCACTCTGTAGTACATGACACGATCTTACTTCTCTCAGTACGGACCTCTTTCCAATTCCGAAAATGTGTGAAGTTGTATCACACCCAGTAAGGGCGTGAAGAGCAGGAAGAATATTACAAATGTGCATACCAAGAACATTTTTGGGTTTCTTAATACTCCATGATCTTATTTTTTTATTTGAACTGAAAGTTTTGTCCGATCGAAAGACAATGTCACTGTCGGTTATCACGGCATGAAAACATAAGAAACATACCTTTTGGTAACATAGTCCACATACAGTTGGCAGATTCCTTTGGATAAGAGTTGTGGGTTAACGTGAACTATGTCTTTTCCAAATTGCAGCAAGGAGTGTGTTTTCAAAGTCACAACTTGTCTGCTTTTCTTGAATAAAACGTCCATCCTTAATAATGGCACTACCGATCTTCCTGGCGTTGTGTGCGTTTACATCACCTATTGATGTCACACCAGTCTCGATATTTTGCAGAGAATTTACCGATGCGAATGGATTTCGCTCCTCCAAGAATTCAAAAATGATATTACGGGCTTTGGTATCTTTTTCTTGTCTTGACTGGGAGAATTCTTTATGTTGCTCACTTGTATGATATGAAGTGTTGGTTAATTTATGTAGAGAAGAATTGATTGCCCACAAATACGCATAGAGAGTAACCACTGGCCCCTCTGTACTTCCGTCATACCATTCCCTCTTGTCATACCCCCAGTGGAGTTAAGACTTCGCATAAGTGTCTGCTCAATTGGTTAAATCGGTCATAAGCCCTGCCCAATAGCGGTCAATACGGCGTATGACATGAAAACTGTTTTGAATTTATCATATATGCAAAGATGATTTGTATCGGATAGTTCATTCATTTGTTGGAGGTAAAGATAGGTCGACTTTACATACAGATTATGCCCTGTAGCTGCGTGATAAGGAAGCATATGTTCCAATGAATGAATGTGCAGTTGCCAATTGCCAGTTCGTTCGGCTTCGATAAACTGTTTAAGGATTCTAATCATGTCCATGTATTGAACCCAGAAACACGCAGTTGGGTACGACGCCAACTGAAGTAGTTTTGCGTCAAATCCTTCTTTCACATGTTTAAATACTTCATTATCATTAAAATCTTCAAGCGAAATCTCTTTACTGACCAGCTGATCTTAGAAGTTTGAGATGGTATTCAATTCCATTACATCAGGTATTGTATCGTCGGTAGCACCACACTCTTCATCGAGTGGCCCATATGTCTGCTCCAACAATGATATCGTGCTCTTGGGGGATTTCACATGTAATTGTTTCATTCGCTGCAACGTAATTCAAATGTTCTTCATCACTGTCTCTTTCATAGTATGTCCTGTTTGCCTCTTGTCTCAACGGTATCTCATATATATCTGAAGTAAGTATCGTATTAAGCACTGCATCTACCAAAAGGTGTCCACGGACTGCCCTTGACACTGCCTTGCCGCTCATCATTTGGTCAACTGCGTTTGGTGCATATACGGTCTCTTACACACCTTATAGTCCAGTTACAAGCATAAAATGGCCTATACTTCCGAGAAAAATCATTTGCATATATGAAAACCTCCTAATCTTAGAACAACATTCTTCAATGGACTCTTTCGTGTCTCACTTTGTTTGATTGAAGATGCTTTCCAGTAAAGATGTTGATCAAATGTCACAATAGGTGTAGTTTGGTACCTACTAGCTTCTGTACACACAAAACATAAAGTTAAGTAAACACTGGACAAATCACTAGGATTTAGATCAATCACTGGTAAGAACTTGATAGATGATTTTCAATGAAAATTTCCTTCTTCAACGTATTGCATAAATCCTGACCAACCAGGGGTTATTGACCATAATGGTCGGGCAATTTTCAAAATGATATCTAGGTAGTCAGTTGGGTCTTGGACATTCCTGGTCCTAAGATCCTTCAGATAGATGCATGGACGCTCTAGTGGAGCCTTATAAAACGCGTTGTATTTCCTCACAAGTACTACATACTAATATTTCACAGCCATATACAGCTTTCCTAACATATGTTGAGTGCGAAGAGAAAATTGTGCTGTACTAGTAAGGAAATGCAATGAGCATCTAAAAGAAGAGGTTGCAGTTATTATCCATCAACAAAGGGTTCTAAAATGTAGTTTCACAGAACAAGTATATGTTTCTTTAAACCTGTTCGATATTACAGTTACTTTATGGCGAATATTCACTCGTTCGTGCATAGAAAACAACTCTCGGAAGAATTCATCGAAAGAAAAATGCAAAACAAGAATTATGGTCCGAACTGAATTCCGTAGTTTTTTTTCCCGAAATCTATGTATCATTTTTTTTATTCTCTTGTTGATAAAAATTCAACTGAATATCATTATTTGTTTTTAAACTATACAGTATTAAATTAGAAAATTATGCATATTATGATAGTAACGTTAAAATTAAATATTCAACGGTCTTACACTCTACTATTTCGTTCAAAGTGTACTTGACACAATTTTTTAGTGACGTCATCAGTGACATAGTATTTATCGCGACGCGTCAAACATCGAATACACATCATTTCAGACAAAATATAGGTGTATGCTAATAAAGATCTAGCAAAATCATAAAACAAGTTCATGAATTAAGAAAGATAATGCTTTTTATCCTGTCACTAGTGCCATTTCGGGACAGATAACTAGGTGCCGTATAACATTTGTGATATCCGGCACTAACCATATAATACATGCACGCGACTAATCATGACGTCATAAGAACGATATGACGTCATGTTTACATCATTCTCTACTTATTTTTTCCGTTTTTCTCGTGTTTTATTTACATTTTGTTTGTTTGAAAGAATAGATAAAGGTAACAGGATAAATAGAATAGATGATTGGTGTCTTTGAATAGGAAAAGTTATCGGGCTCGGCATCGGAATATTATCCGTTTCGCCTTCGGCTCACCGGATAATATTCCTACGCCTTGCCCGATAACATTTCCGATTCACGACACCAACCATCTATTCTCTATATATTATTTGCATTGTAACAGAAATGCTGATATCTGCAATTGTTTTGATATTGTCTGCAATTTCCGGTGATAATCGATGACAACTTCCGCCGAGGAAAATCACGCGTATGGAGGTCAATGCGTGTCAAAATATATTTCACAAAATAACAAAAATGTTTTCTCCTATATCTTTTAAACAGCAGCGAATGAACATGGCGATTTTTTAGGGAACGTTAAGTAATAAGTGGTTTACATGATGCAAGTGTTTTTATTTCTGTTGCAATTTGTTTGAGGTTAAACTGCATCTGTCCTGGCCTAATATTGCAGTTTGTTATGTTTCTATCAGATCAGAAAACTATCAGTGAACTATGAATACAATGTGTCAAATGACATTGAAAATACACCAAAACAACATACAAGGAGTAGTTGCCGCAGTACAGACATGTTGTAATATACAGTCATATACAAATGTATAGAATTTGTCAATCAATGGAAGATACTTCGGAAGTAAGATACGCAGGATTACTGGGTAGATCTAAAATAGACAGGGAACACGTTAGAATCAGAAAGGCAAACTCCTTAGTTTCAGTCACACTTGGCATTTAACAAAGCTAAACTTCTGTTTATAAATAGTTTATTAAGGCTTTCACATCGTGCCAATACTATTTCATTTTTGTTGCAATGTCCGTCTTGTAAGGAACACCCAAATGTTTCCTGTCCATGTGTTGCAATGTCTGGCTCATACTGAAGATCTGGAGATAACGACTCAGTTCCTTGTCGTAACAACATGCTAACTCGCTATAACGAGAAAGAAATTACGTACACATGGCATCTATGTTCCTTCTGGCATCTGTGTTCCACCGAAAATTTAATTTTATTTAATTTAAACGGTTAAGAGGCTGGTCAACGGCGTTTTGAAACAGCCTTTATGCCTCTTTCGTACTGGTCACAAATAGCCAAATCAAACATGAACTTTAAACATTGGGAATAGTCGTCTTCATTTTCAAATATATATGCAACACAAAGACATATTTGAAAGGGAATATTTATTGAAAATTATACATCAATAATAGCCATATAAATACTGTACATGATTATAATATAAGCAATTTTCTTAAGCATTAAACTCCCACATACCCCAATTTGCACTATACGTATCATAAACCAAACAAGGAAAAAAGGCTATATTACATAGCTCATAAACAACTATCCTTTTACCACAATTGCTTCTACTTAATTATAAATAGGATGACAAAAGTATCTATTTTTCTTTTGCATCTTGTTGCTTTCAACTTGGACAAGTCAGACATTCAAGTTGGTCATGTGAGATTTTGCGTCTGGTCCAAATAAAGAGCAACTGCAGATGAAAATGATGAAGTGGACCATAACACGTGTACGTGCCGTTCGTCTATACCATTGAAATGAGGTGGGAAATTGCTCTACACAACACTTCCTCAATTTGTGACGGTATGGTATCTTATATAGTGTTGCATTTTGAATAATTGAATGGAATAAGCAAAATTAAAGAAGAAATTTGAAATAAGAATATTTGGAAATTCAAAAATTCTTCAAAAGACAACACAAAAAGACACTATACAAATTTGACAAGCTGGAATGGGTACCAAAGATTTTGCCTACTGACGATTTCACCTACAATGCAACATATAGTAAACCAATTAGAAATTACGCCTACAAAGGAAACGTTTAGTGATAGTATTTCACATCTCAAAAACGATGCCTACAGTTTGATGCAAGATATAAGTGGTATTTCCTAATGAATTGTTTGTAAATTATATTTAGTTTGGTATCATTAATTATGACTGTTCAGTTGCACCCCTCTCTAATATCTAAATTTTGCGAAACTTAATGTGTAACATGTAACGCCCTTGATTACAAACACCAAAACAAATAAGATATTCTTGTATATTGATTCTTTTTTAGTCAATATAATGGAAGTCTTCGACCTCAATTAAAATCGGGTATAAATTCTTTGTACACAAAGAGTACAACAAAACATGCACCTGCATTCAAGCACACAGACAAATAACACTTTCAAATGTTGGCCGCTTGAATAACGCGAAGTCAAGACCGGAAGTTTATCCCCTCATTTAAAATCGTTTAGATTGTGGATCCCTGTGGCCTTTTTTTTGTGGTTACCCACTCGAATGTGAAAACCCTATTTTTCTGTGAGAATGTGGAAGGCATCTTCAATGCATCATGTGAATACCATAACACTCATGGTAAACCTCAAACGTGCTGATGTTACAACGATTGTTTAACCAGCAGTTTAAAATTTGTTTATCATATACACAGTCTTCGAAATAGTCCCTCTATCAAACATTGACCCTTATTCAGGTTTTTAGCCATTTGTTCTTCAAAGCATAAAAAGGATTTGTTAATTCTAAATGTCACAAAAGAATTCTTCGGTTTTCACAGTCAAACAATACTTGGATAAAAGAATCAATAGCGGTTAATTGACAACAAATGCTTCTTTCCCTTTCTTTTGATGTACTTAAGAAAAAATAGTCATATATATACAAAGCTTTGAAAATATTTTAAAATATGCTTATACTGACAGTTATCATTCAAATACGTCTTTTGTGATCAAATTTGCATGATCAAATTTGCAAGATAAAACAATATAATACAGTCAACTGTCCAATAAAGGATAAAATATGAAAAATCAATAAATACTAAAATGTTCTGATTTACATCAAAACATTGACAAATGTTCTAATTTACGTCTTTCATTTGTTTGTCTTCTGGGACTCAAAGGTCAAGGCATAATGTGTCGCTTTGTGAGCGCGTAGATTGTCCTTCCTTGAAAAGCTTTTCCCGCAGAGTTGACAGGCGTATGGTTTTTCCCCGGTATGCGAACGTCTATGGTTTATGTATGTGTGTTTGTCTCTACAAGGTTTTCCACAGAACTCGCAGCTATATTTGCCTCCCGGAAGATCATTCAATAGAGGTTGCACCGCGGTGTCGCCATAGGAACCTGAAATTACATAAGGTCAAAGGCAAGTTAGGATAATGATTTATCTATGGATAATCTTCATATGTCTGGTGAATGGATATAATTTCAAAAGAATATCAAAATAATTATAAATACACAAGTAAAACAGGTTGTAAAGGCAAACACTCAAAACATGTATGGATACACAAGATCTGACTAACTCCTGCAGAAGTGTACAAGCATCATAATATAATAAAATGTGTTCTCCAAGCATGTCCTCATCTTCAAAAAAGGGAGCCAATTCTTAATAGAATTCTAATAAAAGCAAGCCTAGATGATATCAAAAGAATTGCATTGAGCATTTCCACAAGCAAAATGAAAGCTGGTACAAAGAAGCAGCTTGGCCATATACATGTCCATGTGTTCTAAGGATATGAATGAAACCATTTCACATACAGGTATTATGACGTTAACATGAGAAATTAATTTACAAATGTTTGTCAAAATAACAAATCACTTTATCACATACCAAAGGTATTCAATTATTTCAGCAGTATTTTTATGTTTAATTCCTGAAACCAAACACTCGCATGAATCTTCAAATGTTTATATATTCATAACATTCCAACTGTGTCTACAAGCAAATCAAGGAAGTTCTTGGCATTTAAGTTTCGCAGCCATTATAAAAATATGGACCAATGAAATCATAAAACACTATGTTGCAAATAATAGAGTTTGACAAGATTATTCATTTTTAAGGGCCAATTTTTTCCAGTGGAGATTCAATTTGTGCCCTAATTTACACGACCTGTATCTATTACAGTTCATGACCAAACAAATTGTTCTAACATTGATACCCAAACAAATTTTCAAAATCATATGAATATTCAATAACATAATGCAAAATATACAGTTAGTATCAATAAAAAGGTTCAAAGAAAATGAAGAAAGATTTCCATTCTATATGAGATTTTTTTTTAGTTGAATACTGTTAACAAAACAGAATATCTGTTGTTGCTGTGGTTCTTGGACAAATTTCGTTCAAATATGGTAAAAAACCATCGACTAACTCATGGACGAATTTGGATCACAAATAACAAACAGGATAATTATGTTCCAAAATTATGCAACAAAACAAATAGATGTCCATGATTGATAGTGTTTTTCTTAATAATGTCATGATATAATATATAACATGATATAATATATAATATGTAACATTATATAATATATAACATGATATAATATATAACACATGGTATATAAGTTTGAAGTTGCACAATAGAAAAATCCAATTCTAATAATAACCTAGCCTTTGTTTGCAGTTTCAAATTTAGTCATCTTTTCTTTAAGTGTATTAGTCATCTTTTCTTTAATTGTAATCTTATATTCAGTCATCTTTTCTATGTTTGCGCTTTTATCTTTAGTAAAGTTTTCTTTAATTGCATTTTTATCTCGTGTCATCTTGCCTAAAATCTTGCATTTAAAATTCAGTCATCTTTTCTCTTTTTGAATTTTTATCTCAAAGTAAGTCATCTTTTCTTTGTTTGTAATTTCATCTCAAGTAATCTTTTCTTTGTTTGCATTTTTATTCTAAGCCATATCTTCTTTGTTGGCATTTTTAACCAAAGTAATCTTCTCTTTGTTTGCATTTTCATCTTGTTATCTTTGTCTTAGGTAGCATTTGTATCTGTTGTCTCTAACCTTTAACACGGTATTTCATTACAGCAGGTGATCATTTAAAAACACTTTGATCAGCAAGGTGTATAACAGCATGTTGTCTCAAGTTTCCTTTAATGCTGAACGATTTGCCACAAACATCACACTTGTAAGGTTTTTCTCCAGTGTGCGATCGTCGATGTGTCTCAAATTTCCATCGGTCGTTGAATGGTTTTTGGCAGAACTCGCAGTAAAATCTGTAACTTATCGGCCCTATTTGTGGTGAACCAGCTTGGCTGTGGACTATGGCTGAAAAGGGACAGTATATGTGTTATTCGCAAGGACTAAAATGGATATTTTATACCATTATCAAGGGCTCAAACGTATGTTTTATACCTTTATCAAGTTCTCGAGTGTCATTTTATACTATCAAGGTTTCAAATGTACTTTTAATACAACTGTCAAGGCATCGAATGGACATTTTATACCATAATTAAAGTCTCAAATGTACATTTTATATATATGATTATTAAAGTCTCAAATGTACATTTTATATATATGATTATTAAAGTCTCAAATGTACATTTTATACTATAATTAAAGTCTCAAATGTACATTATATACTACTATCAAGGTCTCAAATTGGCATGTTATACTATTTTTAATGTCCCAAATGTACATTTTATACTATTTTTAAAGTAATAAATGGATATTTCTACTATCATTAACGTCTCAAATGTATATTATATACTATTATCAAGGTCTCAAATGTACTCTTTATACTGTTATCATAGTCTCAAATGGATAATTTTACAATAATTAAAGTTTCAAATGTACATTATATACTATTATCAAGGTCTCAAATGGACATTTCAGACCATTATTAAGGGCTTTCATATACGTTTCAAACCATTAACAAGGGTTCAAACATTTCTTTATTTCAATTTCAATTAAAATCTACATCAAAATTTACATGGGAACATAAGAACAAAAAAACCCAAATCATTGACAAAAGGTTGATGATAACAATAGCAATCTATATTGTTCATGTGAGGAAGATCTAAAGGAACCATCTTATAGATTGAGCATTAAATCTTTTTGTAATCAAATGCCTTTTTATAATGTACACATACATTTGTATATAGGTAAAGGCTATTCTATTATAGTGTCACACCTATTGAAAAGGGCCATCCAGTTTTGGCTTAAGAGAAACCTTTTCACTGATAATACCAAGTACCTCCCAATTTCTATCACTCTGCCAGGAGCTTAGCATATATGTGTATATGTTTTAACGTTTTACATTATAACAATGATCTATTATCTTTAATCATCAAAATCTGTAAGAGCATCTTCGAACAACCCTACAAAATGGGTAGACACTAATCATGTGACATCAGCAAGGTGTATTGGAGAGCAATCCTACAAGCATTTGCGAATCAAATTTTCAATCAAAGCGCTGAAAGTCTCGAAAGCTCATTTCACTGTCTATTATAAAATAGATTTTCAGCCACTTAAAAATAAAATATTCATTTGTTCAGTGATGTGGATTGTTTTATCACCTTTTTTGTTTGTTACTCAAATAACACAATTTGAGGGACAGTTCTTTTCAGTTCATTGCTACATTACAACTGTATATATCTAGCATAAAACAAGCAATACAACTTTCACCAACACATACAGACTGTAACACACACAAATCAATAACTAACCCATTACCAAACAATAATGAAATTTGACCAGCTTGTTACAGACAAGTCTGGAAAACATTGTGGGAAAAGGAGAAATTGCTCTTAATGAGCAATTTCTCCTTTCCCACAATGTTTTCTGCCCTATCAGCAGTTTGTTTTTCAAATTTATCACATTTGGAAATGTCATCTGCAAACTCTTTCAATTTGGGACAGTTGAAAATTTTGCGTTTGGTGAAGGGTTAAAGTTCATGTGGACTATCATATGTTTGGACAGATTTCCTTTCTGCGTAAAACGTTTCCCGCACAGTTCACAACCAAATGGCTTTTCACCGGTATGTATCCGGCAATGGCGTCTAAAGTCGTTTTTACATTTGAATGATTTCCCACAGAAACAGGCGTACAGTTGACCCTTCTGATTGTTGGACACAGCGTTGATGTGTCTTTGGCTTTTATTTCCGCTGTTGGCTGACATCAATTGGGAATCGAATGCTTGATAACTGGAATCTGAAATCCATAAAATCATAAAAATATAGTCCAGAGTTTGCTGTCTGTAATACCCATTTTTCTTGGAGAAAAAGAGAGGTGAATGCTAGACTTTGCTAAATGGTTTCTGATGGATCAGAATAATAACAAAAAACATGTTGTGAGAATTAGTTTTAATTTATCTATTTTACATCGATTGTGAAACAAGTTCCTACAACTTAGATAAATCACCCTTGATTCTGCTGTTGTGATAAATCAATGAAGGTTCTTTTTTTTTAATTCCAACCTTTCGGCATAATGACTCTTTCAGGGAATATGAACTATGGGATTTGATGTCATATGTAGTATAATTACGTTATTTTTATTTACAGTCAAACTTGTGTAAAGCAACCACCCTTTGTAGCAGCCAACCTGCCTTAAACAACCACCATGAAAGTCCATTTGTTGGATTCAAAGTGCACAATAATTTGTGTTAAGCAGCCAACCTGTCTCAACAGCCAATTTTCACAGTTCCATAGCCTGGCCTCTTAACACAAGTTTAACTGTATGTTATATAAATTTTTATATGAAATTCATATCAAACTAAAATAGGAACAAAACATGACATTTTCAAAAATAATTATGACAGAGAGGAATTTCAAAGTGTAACTATTCTTATACGTTTAACAAAGGTGTCAGTGGATTTGTTTCAGGGAAGCTTAACCCTTATAGTGCTGCAAACACATGCATGCTTATGCAAACAGGTAAGATCCAGGCCAGCCGCCAAGTAAACTGGCGGCTGGCCTTTGATCTTAAATGTTTGCTACTCTGAGAAGCTTTCCTCATCAAAATTAAGCTGATAATTAAGGTTTTGGAATGCAGACAACACAAAAATATATTTTCAGAAAATTACCCAACATTCTAAAGGCTAAGTTAAACTTGTGATAGGCAAAACTTATTTCAAAGGTTGAATGATAGATATATTGTGAATGATATTCGATGAGACAAGGATTAAGCTAAAAGTCTGCAAAACAATATTTAGAGCATTGTACAAAGTGAAGACAATTCTAGATCTTTGTGGAAAAACATTCAGAGGCTGAAGATTACACAGCATATATCGAGCAATTACTAGCTGTGTGGTTATTCTTTTTTCTCATTATTATTATGTTTAACCCTTTACTTAACCCTTTCCAAAACAATGAATTTTTGACTGTACGAAAATTAAGAGTTTGCGGACATTTCAAAACGTGATGAAATTGAAAAATAATCTGCTGATAGGGCAGAAAACATTGTGGGAAAACTTCTCCTTTTCCCTCAATGTTTTCTAAAGTTGTCTGCAACAAAGTAGTAAAATGTCGTTATTGTTTGGTAAAGGGTTAAAAACCCACTTCATGGCGTCAGCAGCAAGAGATGTAATTAGTGTCACCAATGTGACAAACGATTAACTCAGGACTTCTAATGATCAATTTATCCTTTTGCTACAATGGTTTACACTCAATATCATAAAGAAAATGCCATATTTTGTTCTTAATATTCTTTATACTGTCTTCTGTTGCTTTTTATTTGGACCAGTCACAAATTTCTCTAAGGGGAAAATGATTTGAAAGGCTGTCACCATTGTCTGCGTTAAAATATCTTTGAACCTGAGACTTGATTGTTTAATATCTAAGTGGTGAGCCCCCAAAGCGCATCACATTCAACCATTTTTTAAGTTATGAGCCCCAAAAAGAAGTGCATTAGGTTCAACCATTTTCCATATATCATAATTACTAATTACAACCCATTTAACATGGATAACACTAAGAATAACAGAAAACTGTAGAAATTGCTTAAAATAAGGAAAACCTCCTTTTGTCATAATTCTAAAAATAAAGAGAAAAATATTGGTTATTTCTTGGAATTGTTGCTTTCAATTTGGACCAGTTCAAAAAAACCTGAGGGGGCCTCTGTGTGCCTAATGGTTAGAGTACAAAACTTGGGATCACATGTCCCCTCTCTGCATTCATTAAAATCTGGATGATGGGATTATAGTTTTCATGAGAGGTAGTCTCCCGTCTGACTTACAAAATGCCGATGGTTCTACTTCTGGCTTGACAAGCCCTTATGGGTCTTCTTCCATCATTAAGAGTCAGACATCGCAACATAACTTAAACAATGTTGATGGGATGTAAAACCCCATATAATATTTAATAAAAAATCCTTTATTTAGGAATGGGCAAAATGAAGATATTATATGATATTATAACACTAACATATAGGAAAAGTTTTTTTTTTATTGAATTAATAGAATGTTTTACAGCATCAAATACAAGATTTACATGCATTAAATAAAATCGTTTAACCCTTTCCCAAACAAAAAATTTTGGACTGTCCCAAATTGAAAGAGTTTGCAGACGACATTTCAAAATGTGATCAAATTGAAAAATATCCTTCAGATAGAGCAGAAAACATTGCGGGAAAAGGAGAAATTGCTCGTTAGGAACAATTTCTCCTTTTTCCTTAATGTGTTCTAAAGTCCTCTGCAACAAAGTAGTCAAATGTCATTTTTGTTTGGGAAAGGGTTAAGTGATTGTATGATAATTAACAAATCAAAGTCACATCCCTTATTCCGGCATATACTGTACATTGTAACCATACATATGTCAGTGGTGGCAGAATCAATTATGCTTATTGCCAGCTTTGTTCAAAAGCCTTAACAAGAAAAGGGAAATTTGACTGAAATTTACTCTAGAGCCACACTACTGAAAAGTGTAGAAAAAGATATGGCATCAACAGGCAAGTAAATCAAAATCAGACTTTGTATCCCCTGTATGTTTAAGTCAACGTTATGTAAATATGATCTTTTAGGTGATAATGTAAAAGTCATTTAAACCAACCAAAGTCACATCACTAATTTCCTTGAGATTCATAATGTGAATCTTGTCTTTTAAGTGATAGCCTTTGTTATTTAAACCAGTCAATGTCACATCACTAATTCTAGCATATTCCAATGGACATACATAACAATCATATCATTTTCAAGTCAAGTTTCCTTTGAATGTTAATCTTTTTTCACATTGCTGAAATAAATAAGCATCTTCAGCTTTCATTTATGAAAATGATAATTTCCTTAACTTTCGTTAAGTCTATATATCTTCTCCAACCTTCCAATGTGCACATCATTTTCTCACCTGCATGTTTATAGAAGATTTAAATTCTAATGGCTTTGCTCGTAGTACATAATTAACTAATTCCTAAATGTTCATATAAATTGTTTTCTCACCTGTATGCTTAGTATATGATAATGCGATTTTAATTCTAATGGCTTTACTTCACTTGATTCAAGTGAACATACATATGCTTGGTCAAGTTTCCTTTCAGCGTAAATCTTTTCCCACATTGCAGGCACGCATACGGTTTTTCACCAGTGTGTATACGGTAATGACATTTGTAGTCGTGTCTACGCTTGAAAGATTTTCCACAGAAGCAGGTGAACAGGGTGCCAGTCGCAACATTCCCAGTTGGATCGGTCTGGTCAAAACTGGTCTCGGAAACTGTCGAAAGGTCATCAAGGCCTTGGTATATTTCTGAAAATTGCAACAGAACGTGCCAATGATTAAAAGGGTTATTTCAAAGAGTGCATTGTCTGTGTGACAAATGTTAAAAAGATTATTTCAACAATCCACATTACTAAAGAAATGCCCTTTTTCAATATAATCTCCATTTTAAAGATGCTTAAGACCTGTGTTTTCATTGAATAATTTTAAAACAAGCATTAGTGCCTTCAGCACTTTGATTGAAATACTTGTTTTATAAATTGTAATGAGTTGCTCTTCAATGCATCTTGCTGTTGTCACATGATTAAAATGTGGACCCATGTTATAATTTTGGTCCAAGACACTCATGTTATTTCAATCATTTTGCAGGAAAAAAATTAAAAGATTATTGTTTACTAAATAAACAGTTTATATGGTTTCTTAATCAACATCATTAATGTGCTATATTTATAACACAATAATGAAAGGAAAAAGAGTTCTGAGAATATCAATAATATAACTTTCTGTAACTTAATAGATCTGCGTTATCACTTTGTCATTTTATTTGCAGATATTTTACTTTAATCCTTTCCCAAACAAAAATTGTTCGACTGTCCCAAATTGAAAGAGTTTGCAGACGACATTTCAAAACGTGATAAAATTGAAAAATATTCTTCCGTTAGAGCAGAAACCTTGTGGGAAAAGGAGAAATACTTTTAGCGAGCAATTTCTCCTTTTCCCACAATGTTTTCCAGAGTCTTCTGCAACAAAGTGGTTAAATGTTGTTATTGTTTGGAAAAGGGTTAAAAAGATTAAAATCTCAATCTGCTAGATAGTCCTTTTTAAAGGGAGAAATAATTGACATTTGGTAAATTTACCTATATTCATATATGGAATTGATTGATTGGTTCAATTAGAATAGCAACAGTAGATGACCTTAAAGAAGAAAGATACACTTTCTTGAAGAAAATTGGGTAGAAACCATTGTGACAAAAGGATGTATTGCTTAGTAGGAGCAATTTTTCCTTTTGTCACAGATGGTTCAAATTAATTTGGAAGAAGATGCATCAAAGTGACTATCTTAGATAGTAAAGGATCAAATAAAAAGAAATACCTATCAAAGTTTGCAAATTTCTGCTCATACCAAATGTTTTAACATATATATGAATCACAAAGACATAGATGAATAACTATTTATTTTATGTCGGTCCGATTATTATTTATACCAATGTAACATTGGACTGCCAGGTAAATTACATATATCATCTTAAATTTTGAACTAGCCCACAGAATAATCATGAGAAAATAAGAATTACAAATTACAACATTTCCACAAAGTTAACTATAAATCAATGATTCAGTGCATGACTATAGTAACGGCTTCAAATCTTGTTCATAGAGCAAATCCTCTTTTTTTTCAGTTATCTTTTAAAATTTATAAATTCTCTATGATATTTCAGTTATCTTTAAATATAATAAACACAATTCAACTTTGTTGTAAACCTCTCTCATTGTTCGTTCATCAATCTTTCTCCATCTAAATATGGACAATATCAACCGAATTATTCCTTCAGCTGATAAATACAATTCTCCCTAATTGTTCATTAACCTTTCTCCATCTAGGTATGTACAACATCAACCAAATTATTCCTTCAGTTTCTAAATACAATTCTCCCTAATTGTTCATTAACCTTTCTCCATCTAGGTATGTACAATATCGACCGAATTATTCCTTCAGTTCCTAAATACAATTCTCCCTCGTTGTTCATTAAACTTTCTCCATCTAGTTATGGACAATATCAACTTAATTATTCCTTCAGCTGATAAATACAATTCTGACAGCGCACCATCCCTCACATGGGGAGCAATTTGGGGAAGTGCACGAGGGTGTGGCCTTTAAGTTGAAACTTCCGCTGGAATCCCTTGTTGCAGATCTCGCATACAAACGGCTTTTCACCAGTATGCACCCTTATGTGACGCACCAGAGCCGCCTGTCTATCGACGACTCTCGGACAATACGGACACTGAAGCAGTTTCTTTTGCTGTAATCGATTGCGTGAATCATCAGTGTCAGGTATCGTCGGGACATACGCGTAATCTGAAAATAGTAGTTTTCAAAGTTCACTTAATCCAAATGGGGGCGAAATCAATAATCCATATTGCCCAGCTTGTTCAAAAGCCTTAACCCTTTACCAAACGCCAAAATTGTGTGTCCCAAATTGAAAGAGTTTGCAGACGACATTTCAAAATGTGATGAAATTGAATTAGTGGGAAAAGAAAAATTGCCTGTTAAAATTTCTCCTATTCCCACAATGATAAGCATGCTGTGTCCAACAAACTGGTCAAATGTAGTTAATGTTTGGTAATGGGTTAAAGGAAAAATGAATTTTTACTGAAATTTACTATATAACCTAAAAATAGATAAACGCATTATCCCATTAGCAAACAATAACAACAATTGACCAGTTTGTTGCAGACAACTCTAGAAAACTTTGTGGGAATAGGAGAAATTGCTCATTACAATAATTTCTGCCCTATCAGAATTCTGCCCTATCAGAATTCTTCCCTATCAGAATTCCTCCGAGAGAGATCTGCTTTATGTTCTACAGAACTGACTTGATCTCACCTATGGTTTGTTTTTAATTCTTTCAAAAACAACAAATTTTCGACTGTCCCAAATTGAAAGAGTTTGCAGACGTTTTAAAATGTGATGAAATTGAAAAAATTATCTTCTAATAGGGCTTAAAACATTGCGGGAAAAGGAGAAATTGCTCATCATGAGCAATTTCTCCTTTTCCCACAATGTTTTCCAGAGTCATCTGCAACAAAGTGGTCAAATGTCATCATTGTTTGGGAAAGGGTTAAGTTTAGTTGGATTTTTATATAAGGTCAAAGCGTTTTCAAGTATATTGGGATGCCAGCTCATCATAGAAATAGAGAGACCTCTTACTTATAACCACAGATAAGGGCTGATAGACACCAAGTAGAACCATCCACAAACCATTGTTGAGAGACAACCTTTCATGACAATTCCAAGGCTAAAACCACCTTAATTCAAAACCATAAGGAAGGGGGGCTATGTGCTGGGCTATTCATAAAGCTTCGCCATTCGCCATAGGCGAAAGTCAACTTGGTTTGGCGAAAAAAGAAATGTACCCTTTCGCCAATTTGGCGAAAGTAAAATTGACCCCATTTTGTATAGAGTCTGTAATGGCGAAAGTGGGAAGAATGGCTAAAGTCTTTTCGCCACTACGAGTGGTAATCATTAATTAAAATTGAATAGTTTGACGTTGAACAGCTTAAATATAAATAGAAGTGTTTGGTTCCTTAGCCGATTTTCTAGTGAAAGCGCTCTTTTAGAAAATCCGGAGACCAGACATTATGTATATTTCCAATAGCAACGTCTAATGAAAACGTTTAAACAGGCCGGTTCCCGGTTTCAGTTTATGTGTCACACTAAAGTCGGTACCAGAATAATAAAACGCACCAAAACGTTTTCGATACTTATTTCTGTAGCTCACTGCGTTAAAAAAAGATACTCATAAAGGTGATATGGGACTTATTGCAATAAAAAGCACGCGAATAAAAAACATTATTTGTGTGTAAACACATTCAATATATCAAGCGTTTTAAATGATTACATCGATGCAATATTAGAACGAAATTCCATGGTACGGAATTTACGGACAACGAAACAACAACAACAACAACATGAGGGAAAGGGACTCCCGGTGAAAAATGGTAATTAAAACAAACATTCAAGGAAATATAACCTTTTATGAGCATATCTTAATGCATTGGAACTCCCACATTTAGTAAAAAGAACGTCATTATTGTACAAGTACTGTCAACTTGCCAGTTCAATGACTCCCAGATCACGTAAACGCTGCAGCATACCCTACAAACTTTAAGGTTAGATATTCTTTTTTAAAATGTTTAATTTATTTTGTTTTATTTACAATCAAAAGTTATTTTATATTCTTTTTTTAAATGTTTATTTTGTTTTATTTAAAAAATGAATCATGCCAGGTGCATGCATGCAAGTTTAATTATTTTCTGTCGTCTTTCTAACCCTGTCCCAAAGTTCTGTAAACATTTATTGAGGTATAGGATGTAGTACTCTACTAAGAACAACCACACAATGAAGTGGCTGATACAAGAACTGTTATTTATTTGTTCAATTTACACATCATTTATTTTATTATGTGATAAATACCATTCTAGCCTATTTCAATAATTGGTCTGTAAATTGAACAAATGAACTGTAATTTATATTTAATATTTCTGCTAAAATGGCTAAAAAGACCTAGCCAAATTTGGCTTTGCAAAAATCCAAGTGGCTAAAGAAAATTTGGGTAGCTTAGCCAAAATGGCTCATAATATTTTGGTCCAATGAAGAGCCCAGATGTGATTTCATGGTTTCATGACAATTCAAAGCTAACACCACCTTAATTCAAACTCATAAGGAAGGGGGGCTATGTGATTTCATGGTCAGTACTTTAATCAAAAAGCCACAGAAGTTCAAGTTATTGCGCTACATCACGACGTTAACAAACGCCAGCCACAGGACAACATCTCAAGGGTTCAATGCATGACTATCATAAATGTTTGACATTTGTAAAGGACTTACTAGTCTTGCATAGGACCTTCAAGCTTCCCCTTTCTATTTAAAGGTAAGCATATAAGGGTAATGGGTACAAAAACAACAGAAACACCAGTTCTAAAAGCATCTAATTTATTTACAAGAAAAGTAGATAAGTGTCTAACAAATAAGACGGTCAACAACAGAAAACATGACATCAAATCATAAACTTGCTGTATGCCAAATAAATTGGCAGCTAGCTGGCCTGGATCTAACCTGTTTGCATATGGAATGAAGTCGGTTCATGCACTATAAGGTTTAAACATATGCAGTGGTTTTTCAAACAAAGAAATAGACCCAAATAGCCTACATCTTCCACTCAACAAAAAACCTCTATTTATCCTGATTGCAAATAATCTCTTACCAAATAGTCTTAATTTTGTCCTCATTGCAAAACTTAACCCTTGTAGTGCTGGAACCAATGCTTATGCATACAGGGTAGATCAAGGCCTGCTGCAAAGTCAATTGGCGGCTGACCTGTGATCTAACCTGGAAAGCAGACGACACAAAAAAAAACAATTTTCAGAAAATTACCTAGCATTCTAAGGTTAAATAAAGGAGCCCAAATTTCATCTTGACACAGTTAAATAACCCATAGTCTTTTCAAAGAGACATGTTATTGTTAAAATGACAAGCCCCTCAATTAGTCTTAGGTTTATCATATCATTTGTTAAAACCATGATCCTCTTTTTCAACAGGATAGGATTATTCATACTTAATATAGTATCTACAACCCATTGATGAGTTATGTCCCCTTTCTAACAGTGGCCAACCCTCTAACCACACAAAAAATAATGCTTTAAGCCTTGTAAACCACAAAAATAATACTATTCCTACATAATACATCAATATATAATTGTCATCTACAGTTTGAGGGTTCAATACAAGACTATGGTAAGTTCTTCAACTTCATGAAAGATTTGCCGTCCAAGTCTTGTATTGAACCCTCCAGTTTCCTTGATTAGATGTTGTTTTATGGCACATCAACAGCTATGGTCGATAGCATTCATATTCATATAAGAGCATAAATGAACTACTAAGTACATGTATAATAGAAATGAAAACATGCAATCAGAACATGGTATGGCTGATAAAAATCATTTGAAGTTTAAAACTATAATGATACAAATGAGGTGTAATAAAAATCTAAAGATGAGCAAAATCTTTACAAGGTGAGAGTGCTTTGTTATTAATTTTGTAAAGCATATCCCAAGATTTTTCAGTTGAAGTACCACTTTTTGACGATTCAGTGCATGACTATGGTAAGTGCTTCATAAATGATTAGCACTCGTTATAGTCTTGCATTGAACCCTTGCATTAAGTATTGAAATTGGACCATGCAAACAAACTTCATGCTGGAGAGAGGGTTTGGTTTAAAGCCAGAATAGCATGCATTACTCAGGGGTTTCATTCATATTTGTAGTAAGAGGGCGATTTGCAAAAGTAGGCCGGGGTATTGGGGACCTCATCAGTAGATTTATCATAAAACTGAGTAAAGTAGCCGATATCCCCAGCCCCCCAGCTCTTAATGAAACCTCTGTTTACAGTAAAATTATGTAAGGGTGATAAGATTTGTTTATAAGTAACCACTAAACGAGGTCAGCCAAGAATTGCTGGGTGAATTTCGTTAGAAGTTGGGGACCAATGAAATTAGAGAAACATTCCATTTTGAATATTCGATTTGTTGTTGTTGGATAAATGAGATTTTCTTTTTGGTATATCACATGACTTTTCAAACCAGGTGCCCGCCATTCATTTCTTCTAGAGCTCATCACTAACTTTAGACATAACTCAAATATAAACAGTTAAATCAAAATTGTTTGCCACAAGTTTCTTAAAAAGAGCACATTGAAACATAAATAGTGCAGGTGCTCTATTGTCATGATAATGTGGTGTTTTCTTATGTTCTTGTTTTATAATCTATAACTCGTTTTGCCATTTTGGAGCCACATTCTGGCCTTAACCCTTTACCAGTCGCTAAATTATCGACTGTCTCAAATTGAAAGAGTTTGCAGACAGCATTTCAAAATATGATGAAATTAAAAAGTAAACATCTGATAGGGCAGAGCAATTTCTCCTTTTCCCACAATGTATTCCAGAGTCATCTGCAATAAACTCGTAAATGTAGTTATTGTTCGATAATGGGTTAAAACAATCCAAACCATTCCATGTACTTTACATTTGCTCTCTAATATGAGTAATCTCGTGGCCTCGAAGATGAGCTTTCATTCTGAACCGTTTCTTGCAGACTTTGCACTCAAATGGTCTTTCACCAGTATGGACTCGAATGTGGCGATCTAGCTCAGATTTCCATTTGGCCTGCCTTGGACAAAAGGGACATTGCAGTCCATTACTGGATGTCATTTGTATGTTGCCCCAATAACCAGACTTGTCTTCGTTGCTGGATGCCAACAGGTTGTCTGGAAATATAATATTATGCGTTTCCTATTACATTTAAATGCTAAGCTTGTCTATGAAAAAAGTATTAAAATGAAATATATTGTTAACTTTTACAGTTAACCCTTTTAGTGATGGAACTGACTTCATGGTAATGCAAACAGGTTGGATCAAGGCCAGCCGCCAAGTAAATTAGCGGCTGGCCTGTGATCTAAGTGGTTCGCTTCTTAGAGAATTTTGACTCGTCAAACTTAAGAAGATATTTAAGATTTTGGAAGGCAGACAACAAAACAATCTATTTTAAGAAAATTACCCAGCATTCTAAGTGTTAAATGTAATGAAAATACCCAGGGTTCAATGCATCACTATATCAAGTCCTTCAGTCTAATTCCTTCAATCTAAAGCACTGTATTTCCTTTTAATTTGAAGAATTCACAAATTCACTTATCAAAGGAGAGGGTAGGTTTAACTCATTACCAAACAATAACAACATTTAACCACTTTGTTGCAGAAGAACCTGGAAAACTTTGTCGGAAAAGGAGAAAATTTTCCTTTTCCCAGGATGTTTTCTGCCCTACCAGAAGATTATTTTTTCATTTTCATCACATTTTGAAATGTCGACGTCTGCAAACTTTTTCACTTTGGGAAAAATTGGTTGAAAATTTGGCGTTTGGTTAAGGGTTAAACAGTAACAGTCATGCCATACGTGTTAAATTTTTATTTTCATGTGAACTAGCTCGTGGGATTTCAGATGAGCTTTCATTCTGAAGCACTTCTTGCAGATTTTGCATTCGAATGGTCTTTCACCGGTATGAGTTCTAATGTGTCGATCTAGTTCAGATTTGCATCTGGTCTGCCTTGGACAAAATGGGCATTGCAATGCATTGTAGGATGGCATTTGTATGTTGCCCTGAGAACCCCAGTTGTCTTGGTTACTGGATGCCAACAGCTGGTCTGCAAATATAATATATTGTTGGCCATTATATTAACCCTTTACCAAACGATAAATTTTCGCCTAAGCTAAATTGAAAGAGTTTGCAGACGACATTTCAATATGTGATGAAATTGGAAAAGTCTTCTGATAGGGTAGAAAACATTGAAAGAAAAGGAGAAATTGCTTGTACCGAGCAATTTCTTCTCTTCCCACAGTTTTTTCCAGAGTCAACTGCAACTAAGTGGTAAAATGTCGTTATTGTTTGGTAATAGGATAAGAAAAAACAATCTCAATATTTGTGGTTCTTTAATTGTTTTGTTGTTAATGTATTGTTCACTCAGTGAAAATGTAATAAGAACACAGAGGTTTCATTGCAAGAATTCATTAAGTCCCTCACCATTAACTCTGGACAAGTGATAATCATTAATGGCCATTAATTCATTTGTATTTATCAATTATAAATGACATATTTATACAACTAAAGTCCCTCTCCATTAACTCTGGACAAGTGATAGTCATTAATGGCCATTAATTCATTTGTATTTATCATTTATAAATGACATATTTATACAACTAAAGTCCCTCACCATTAACTCTGGACAAGTGATAGTCATTAATGGTCATTAATTCATTTGTATTTATCATCTATAAGTATCTTACAACATATATTTGCAACCAATTCAAACTGGAAGCACGCACTACCAGACATTTGCTAGGCATACAACTTGAACTCAACACAAGTTGATATGGCATTTCTGCAACAAAATAAGTCAAGAGTCTTTAAAATATGTTACACACTAAGACAATTTTATCAACTAATATAATAGAAAGAGTTATAACATACAAAGCAACACAAAACATACAAATCTCTTTGAAATGAGTCAGAGTCAATTTAAAATGAACTCAACTTTAACACCAATTTCAACACTACTTCAGCAATATCCATACTCCAGACATTTTTACACTAGTAATACAGAAAACCTTTCCCAGCTGCCAACTGCCTTCCCACATAAACATAATTGGTCAGTAAACAAGAGACAAATAAATCATGACAACTTTGAGGAATCAATGCAAGACTACAGCAAGGCTTTAGCGCTTTACTTTTGTGAAGTATTTGCTATTGTCTTGCATTGATTCCTCCAATTGCATTCATGAAAGATCTGAAGTAATATAAGCCAAGCCAGGTCTCCAACTCAAGACCCCTAGTTTTCCAAATGGGCCACACTACACACTGAGCTGACAAGTCAGGGTGGCAATTCTACTTTCGGAGCTTTGATAGGTGATGACGATCATCAACAACACCCCCAAAAACACACCAAAAGAACACAAATCAACAGAGCATTGGCTTTGAAACTTGTCCTTATAGAAGGCAATAGAGGACAACCAAAAATTGAAATATAAGCAAAAATATTTCAACAGGGGATTGGCTCAAATAATCAAAAGTTCACATTAAGGTGCACCAATGCATGCGACTTGGCCTGGGATTTCAATCGGAATCGTTTCCCACACTGGTTACACTGAAACGGCTTTTCTCCCGTATGAGTCATTATGTGCCGATCATACTCGGACTTCCATTTTATCTGCCTTTGACAAAACGGACATTGGTATGACTTTGTGCCAGCTGTAATATTTGTCCGAACATCACCCATGTCTTGATTTTGAAGCACTGTAGTTGGTAAGATGTCTGTAAAAAAAAAAAAAAAAAAATTTGCTGTGTAGTTTTGAGTTTTATTTCATTGGCCTAAAAAAGTGTTCTGAACATTCCTTTTTAACAGAAACATTCGGCTCAATTGTTCACGAGATATAGATGTCTCAACAATATGACATCAAGTGACTGGGATATGCTCAACAGAGCTCAAATTTATAGCAGGGGTGACGAAATCTGATTTTCATTTACTTGTCTGTAAATTTTCTATCTTTTCCTGCAGTTGTCTGTATAATTGTCATATAGTAACTTCAGTAAAAAAATCACTTATCTGTTAAGGTTTTTTTGACAAACCTGGGCAATAACGACAATTTCTTTTTCCCTCCTTGGATAGGATT